>CP045891.1:23343819-23363597 GCA_013387185.1 Caligus rogercresseyi
GGCTAGGGACGCTTTTATTACCGACCTGACATAGAAAGAGAAAAAAACTGAAAACATAGAGACATCTCTCTGGCCTCTCTTTTATAGTATTGAATTAATCACAAACCTCTCCCCTTTCATAACAAAGCTGCTATTATTATTATTATTAAACAGCTTGATTTGTTTAACTCTAGAGGAGGAACCTTGATACGGAGTTCCCCCCTGTGTTCGGAGTCACTTATTCGACAGGATTCCTGGACGAGGGGAACTCCATCGTCTCTTGTCGGGACTGACTTGTTCTTATGGTAAGTAGTTCAATGCCTCCCTCATCACGGAAGGCTCTCTAGGCTTCCTCTCAAAGCTTATTAATTCTCTTAGCATTTTTTTGGCCGATTTGACGACGAGAGTGAAGGAGGAAGACAGTAAGACCGCCCCTCATAATTCATCTAGAAGATGGTGAGTGACGAGGAGACGCCCACCCGTTTCTCCTGTGCTCACACCATGATACGACTCTTCACGGAGACTCCCTCATCTTATATATATATATAATATAATCTTTATGACATATTCTAATAAATAATTTATTTGTTTTTCAGCGTAGCTGAGGCTCTGATTATCGTCATTCAACATATATCATAGCGTGACTGGACTAAATTATCAACCGAAGAGGGATCCAGGACGCCGGACAGTGATGTCGGATTGTAATCATTCATCTAAAAGTACGGAATGTACATCAAAGACAGTCCTCACGGAGGAGGCATGTGCGATAAACGACAAGGAGGACTGTGAAGCACGGATTGGGAGTTCATAGGGGACGTAGCCAGCGATGGTGAGTTCCGAGAATACGCCCAACCGTTTCTCCTGTGCTCACACCAAGATACGGCTTTTTATTTAAAATATAGACCAAACAAGAGAAACTCCCTAATATCTCTTCGGGATTGGCTTGGCTTGTGATTGTAAGTTATTCAACTATTAGTTCCTAAGGCATCTTCTTATAAATAATTTATTTGTTTTTCAGCATAGCTGAGGCTCTAATTATCGTCATTGACCATATATCATAGCGTGGCTGGACTAAATTATCAACCGAAGAGGGATCCAGGACGCCGGACAGTGATGTCGGATTGTAATCATTCATCTAAAAGTACGGAATGTACATCAAAGACAGTCCTCACGGAGGAGGCATGTGCGATAAACGACAAGGAGGACTGTGAAGCACGAATTGAGAGTCCATGGGGGACGTAGCCAACGGTTTCTCCTGTGCTCACATCAAGATACGGCTTTTCATTCAAAACCACCACACCCGAGTCGGACTGTGATGTGCAATATAAAATGTGTTATTTTGTGTTACAAATCAGATATATACTTTTTCAATAATAAAAACGATGGCTTTTATTTTAAAGTTTTACTGTTTTTCATAATAGTATAATTCAGTGCTTTATTATTTATTTAATTACATTTAGCGTTTTGTTCCAATACTGGTTTTTAAGAAGGTTATCATTTTCACACCATATCCAATAAATCTCAGTCTGATGGTTTTTAATGTTTAGTAAAGGGTATTAAAGTAAGATGTTTTACTTTTTGTATTAAGAAAATTTAGACTTTCATTAACTATTTTTAAAATATATTTTTAGTTTTCTAAATAAGAAGAAAATATTGTCAAAGTAAAAATTCTTCAAAAAGGCATATATATATATAATATATATAATTTTTCGAAACATTTTAGATTATTCTATTATAATAATATCAATCCCTTATATTAGATTTATTTCACCTTATTAAGGGCGTAAATATTGTAAATGAGATGTTTTATATAAAGGCGTTGCAAGGTCAATTCATAATGCTGTCTTGCCCTGATTTGCGAATATTAAAACAAGCTAATACTGTTTTTGAATCAACTGATGTGCGTCTTCAATTTTGTATAAATTATTTTTTTTGCTTTTCATGATACCTAATGCTCAAATTATCGTCATTGGGCATATATCATAGCGTGGCTAGACTAAATCATCAACAGTCGAGTGATCAAGGCCGCCGGGCAGTGATGTCTTTCTTCTGTACACTTTTACCACAACAAAAGCATCTGACTTAAATATGCAAATAGTTTCATTCCCAGGCGGTTCCTTTGATAAAAAAGAAACAAGGCATCAAAATGTATTGATTTTTTTTAAATAAATGTAAAATAATTATTAAAAAATCTGTTAGAATATTTTTTTTACAAAGATCCTGTCATTTTTAATTACAAGTTTTGTCTTTTTCATAATAGTTTAATTAAGGGGTTTATTATTTATTAAATTTTATTTAGACAAGGAGATGGAAAAAACAATTGTATACCTACCGAGACGAAATGTATTCAGAAGATATCAAGTTTATAATTTCCTCATCATATCCAATAAATAACATTAGTAGTTGGCTATTACTTTAATATACTTTAATGTTCTTTTCCTGTATTTCAGTTCTTAAATAATAGTATAAAATACATAAGAATACTCACTTCAATTAATACAACGACAAATGAACCATCGAAATAGATTAAACAAAACAAAAATGACTCAATGATATAATATACTTGGGTATATAATAATTTTAAAATCACATTATAATGAAACATTTCGTATAATTAAGACTAAAACATACATTAATATTTAAATAGCTAATAATTTTTTTAATAAATCCTTAATTATCTTAAAGTAGCTTTGAAACTTCGTTCGGAAATACTTGATTTCCCTCGAAGCGAGAGTCCTCGAGTTGAAGGTTACGGAAGTGACTTAGAGGGTGAGAGCTCCATATCTAGCGACGGCTGTTAGGATAATTCCACGGTGATCCTCGGGACTTCAACCCTCAATCGAAGTTATTGTGCTAGCTATTCTTCCCTTAGCATTTAAAACCGCAACATCAATTACTTAAAAACGTTTAAACGATTGTTTTCCGTTTGGAAAGTCCAAAGAGTATCAAAGTTTTATTTACGCCTTCATTAGCCTTATCCATTCCCTTTATGGTAATTACAATTAAGATTTTTTTAATAGATACAAATGGGAAATATACAAATTCATGTTTTTATTGGTTTGAAGACGTTTCTAAGAAGTTTTTGACTCTAATATCTCATCATGGAACTTTTTAAGACAAAAAAAAATAAATTTAAGTATTTTTTCTTTCCTTCCATAACTTGAACTTTTTCTTCAACGTCTCCTCGTCACTCACCATCTTCTAGATGAATTATGAGGGGCGGTCTTACTGTCTTCCTCCTTCACTCTCGTCGTCAAATCGGCCAAAAAAATGCTAAGAGAATTAATAAGCTTTGAGAGGAAGCCTAGAGAGCCTTCCGTGATGAGGGAGGCATTGAACTACTTACCATAAGAACAAGTCAGTCCCGACAAGAGACGATGGAGTTCCCCTCGTCCAGGAATCCTGTCGAATAAGTGACTCCGAACACAGGGGGAACTCCGTATCAGGTTCCTCCTCTAGAGTTAAACAAATCAAGCTGTTTAATAATAATAATAATAGCATGATTTGTTATGAAAAGGGGAGAGTTTTTGATTAATTCAATACTATAAAAGAGAGGCCAGAAGATGTCTCTATGTTTTCAGTTTTTTTTCTCTTCTATGTCAGGTCGGTAATAAAAGCGTCCCTATTGAAGAAACGGTAAATATAATTAAAAACAATATTCAGTACATAAAGAACCTTAAGTAGACCGTCTCATTACAAATTTTTATTAAGAGTCAATTCCTTTTGAAGCTCTTGATTGGTCCATACGTATTATTTGAAGGGACGATTTTTTCATTGACTAAGAAATTTCCACGTGAGTAATAAGTTGTCTCCGAGTAACGAGTGTTTCTCGGAGTAGCGAATCCCCCCCCCCCCCCCCCGAGTCGAGTATTTGAAGACTTATTTTACTTATTAAATAAAACTCGAGTATTAAAACGAGCTTTACTCGTGACCCATCACGACTATAAACTGTGCCTTCAGAGGATTTTTTTTTGTGTATTTAGGGATATTTCATCTACAAAAAGTTCTCAATCAATAGGCATTTGTGAGAGAAATGCCTCTGTAGTTGAAGCATGTGATATTCAGAGAACTAATTGAATTATATCTTATTTTAAATGTTAAAATTTCGAGGTAAATGAAGTTTACATTATGATAAATACTTTTACTATAGCCCTGGAATTACTATGTGTAAGTGTAATGTTAAAGAATTAAAAATTTGCCCGCAATACTGCCATTTTTACTCCCTATAAGTTACATTTTATAACAATGTTTGAAAAATCGAAAGGAACTTATGTTACACATAAAAAAATACTTTACAGACTACTACTAAGAATTAAAGTTAAAAAAATAGAATTACTTTACAATCTATTTGACTGAATGAAATTGTATCTAAATGGGCATAAGTGATCATTATTAGGATCCATTATAACCCTTTGATGCTTATTCATTTAATAATAGATAAAAATGTATTTTCTGGATATTATTTTTTTAATAATTTTTTTTTTTTCATAGATGGTATTTAATTTCTTTTGTTTTATATGTCTTCTGTTGTAGCATTTATTATTGCCATATATGTTGACAATCGATTTGTTAATTTGGCTTTATGTTTTTGTTTTCAGCCAGAATGCTTATATATCTATATATAGTTGATAGAATGATGTGATTGAAAAGTTATTTATTTGATCTAAATCGAATTTTCTGTGCCCAACCTGGAATCTTATATTTCTTTCTTTTCCTAATTTACATTTTTGTTCCGTATTTTATACTCAGGATGATGTAAGACACATAAAATAATCCTTAATATATATATATATATACCTTTTCATTACATAACCCTATTCATTTCTCCCAGCCACAATAAAAAAAGATCCCCGCTTTTTTAAATACACTTTATTTCACATATATAAGGGACTTAAATATATATAACTCATGATGATATAACTTATTAAAGTCCTAATGACATAATTAAAGACATTTTTCATTTAAATATATTCATCTTATTCAAATGCATGTATATTTCTTCTTCTTCCAATATGAGGTGAGTTGGTGAGGTTACGTATTGGAAGAACATTTTAACATTTTATTTATTATTATTATTATTACTGAAAACATAAGTATGTAGATCTATAAATGAAGAAAGATCAAAACAATCAACTGGGGATGACAACAAATAAACCAACGATTGGTTACAAAAGGGGGAGGGGAACGGAGGGGGAGATGCTACTCCTATAAGAGGTTAAACAATACCTCATTGACGATTCAGGAGGTACCGATATTATTCATAATAGGTTTGAGCAAAATAAGAATAATAATACTTTAATCAATTCATATACAACTCAAAATAGTTAATCTTAAGGGAATAAATTTGTCTATAAATCAGTTGAGCTTACTCAAAAAGAGTAAAAATAATATTATGAATAAAAATGGAAGAGGGACAAATATATATTTGTGATTCACTCAACTTGCTGACGACAAAAAAAAAACTGCGTGGAAAGACATTCTAACATCGTTTATTTTGATGTGGCCATTGGCGCCACATAAATGAGAGTGGTTTACCTCAAGACGGAGGACTATTTAAAATGCAACTGTACGTGCCCACCCACTCAAATGCAATGCCTAAGATCTTTTATTGTATTACATAAGGGCGCAATGCTGCTTGTGCCGTTTTCCATCCAATGCGGGTCGGTAGACACCGGTTTTGGGGGATATGAAGCTAAGGTTGTTGATGAGCTCGGGGTCTACTCCGCTATCATCCTCCTCCTCAGGCATTCCAACTAAATTACTCCCAATTTTAGACGAGGCGCTACCCGTGAAGGATGAAGTGTCACTTCCAAGGCTTCTCCGGTTAGGAAAGTCTTCTCGCAGTGCGAAATGCGCTGGTAGTGGAGGCGGCGAGGATATTCCACTACTCACGGGGGACTGACAGAAGCTTGCGCTTTCCGTGGGACTCTTTATGTCGAAGCTGGAGAGTGAGCCGCCCAGAGGGCTCATGGGCGTAGGAACGGGTATGGCGGCCTTACGTCGATTGGAGCGGTAGGAAGTCCGTTGGCTCAAGCCATTTGGTCGAACGCGTGCGGCGTTTGGAGTCCCTGACTCCGAGGAGGATGAAATTGATATATTATCAGGAGGAGGTAAGTTAAATAAGGTTGTGGGTCGGGCCCGTGAGGTATTCGAGGGTTCAGAATCACAGAAGCTGTTGGGACGGGAGGGGTGAAACTCTTCATCCACAGACTCTGATATGACAGGATGTGCCCTGGAGACGACGTTGCGAGAGAACTCCTCAGATATGGAGGAGTTACAGCTACTGCGATCATACATCGAGGGGGTTGGGCTCTTGACGCTTCCTCGATGAACACGGAGATTATTGATGTTATTAATAAGCCCGAACTGGTGATGTTGTTGCTGCTGCTGTGGATCTGATTCGTCATCGTTTCGAACTCCGTTGCTTTTTGTAGAGAGAGCGAGGCTAATGTTGGAGTGCGTGCTGGGGCTTCTTCGGAACTTGGATGAGGGTTGGAATAGACAGGAGGAGGTAGAGGAAAGCGAGGATGATGACGACGAAGAAGAGGAGAGTTACGACATGGCGCCTTTCTTTTGAAAGTGTGAATACGTTTCATTGCCGCAATGGCACAGACTTCAAAGGCTTCATCGTTGACGCCTTCCTTGGCTGAGGTCTCGATGTAGTTGACTGCCTGTATTTCGCAGCATATGGCCAAAGCCTGTTCGATAGATACGGGGGATCGGCCGGTCTTGGAGAGTTGTGCCATGGTGGCGGAGTCGTGGCGAAGCTCTGAGTGACAGCCGCAGAGGATAACGGGGACGTCGGGGCGATGGCGACGAACTTCTGTGGACCACTTGTTTTTGACGTTATAGAGGGAAGCGGGTCAGATATCTTGTAGCAAAGGAGGAAAACGTCTGCTTCTTGATAGGAAAGTGATCGAATTGCGTCGTAGGAAGGAAAGCCTGGAACAAAAAATAGAAACTATATTAAAATGTCTTGGTTCTTTATTTGGAAAATGGAAATTATAATTAAAGGGACCGTGTTTGCCAAAAATTGCTGATTTGAATCTAAAATTAATATATATTAAAAATATTATTATTACCAGACAATCTAAATTTAGTATTTCAAGATTATCACCCGTATTTACTAATTTCATTTTTTATTATTTACATCACTTTTCCTTCATAATGAAGGTTTCAATATGAAAAGAAGTTCAACTTTTGATGTAGAGGGTACAATTTCATTATAAGGATTCATGCTCTTCAATGGATCAATTGGAATGTTAAGTTTCTTTTGCATACCCACACAGATGCCAGTCAATGAAACCAATTAGGCAAATATGTAAACATTTTTAAAATCATTTTTTGAAATACTTACAGACCAAAACATGGTTTCAGATCATAACATTTTGTGTTTCAATTAATACATACTTATTGACTTTATAAATGAAGATTATATACAATATATACTTAGTTGTAGTAACTATATCGATATCAAAATTAGTAATAATTGAATGTAATTGTTAGTATACAATAGAAGCCAAAATCCTTTTGAAATAAATTTCAAGAGTAATCAAATAACATTTGACATTCAATTCATAAGGCACGACGTAATATTTTTTTCACAAGTACTGTTCTTTAGATAACAGCCGGACTCGAACGTACCGAAATAATCTACAAAGGCTGACAGACTACGAAATATTAATATTCAAAACCTAGTGTTTATAAATATCATTTCTTTTCCTAATGGATTTTCCAACATATTTCCATGGGCCAATAATATCAAAGAAACTCCCAAGAATATAAATATATATCTTCAAAATTGTGAAAGATCAGCAGTTTGTAGATTTTGAGAGAGCAAGGGATTAGCACACAGTGTGTTTGTGAGGAAGAGGCAGAAATGGCTATAAATCAAGAAATATGATAACTAAGACAAAAATTAATGGCTTTTCTTAGGGAACCCTTCATACTCGCTTTTTTTTGGTCAAATATATATGAAATAGAAAGACATAAATTTGTCCACGTATTTATATAGTACTTTTGCCAGGAAACTATTTCATACACCTCTTGTGAAGCGTATGAGGGTCCTAAAAGAAGATTTGATACGGGATATATGATGTTCTGAGTAATTGGGGAAAAAACTAAATGGATTTTAGATGAGTAAAACGTGTTATGAAGGACTCTTTATGACAAATAATATGTTTTTCATTTGATAGTAGCATTCTTATTCTAGACGGTTATTTTGACAATTAGTTCGATGGAATTGCGTCGTCCTTTAATAAATGAATGAACAATATATATAATTGACATTAGTAATTATTAAACCAAAGATACTCTTCTCAATGATATTGATATATTATAAAACCTGCGTCCTCAACATTAATTAATTCCCATGACATTCTCCCAAAATATACCTAAGACTTGTAAATATGCCTAAGAATGCCTAAGTATATTTATACGTCTTAAAACTATTTTAAAATAATTTGGATTTACAAATGAATCAAAGTAAAACTACAATACAAAACACACACACATATATATATATATATATATATATATATATATATATATATATATATATATATATATATTATATATATAATATAATTAATATAATATAATTAAATAAAATAATAGTAAAAATAATAATTAATCTACTCTTGTCATGACAAAAATGTATTTGTTCTAAATGCTCAAACATGTTCCTCCTTTAAGTTCACCTATTTTCAAATTGTACTTTTCATATAAGCAGAATAAATACATTTTTCATTGTTATAGTAGTTTTGTGAATGCCAAAATGTTTCGGATGCAAAACTGGAGTTCCATGCGGAACTCATTGTGATGTCAATT
This sequence comes from Caligus rogercresseyi, assembly GCA_013387185.1. NCBI lineage: Eukaryota > Metazoa > Arthropoda > Copepoda > Siphonostomatoida > Caligidae > Caligus > Caligus rogercresseyi. The sequence continues at coordinate 23,352,628 of CP045891.1, forward strand.
GATGAATAACTGGATAATAAAATGGTATACTCGAAATAACAATATAAATACATAATGATGATGAATACATAAACATGTGCAAAGGACAAAATTGCAATGGTAGACCTATTTTCGTTATAATTTGTATTCATGTATTAATATATCAAGACTTGACATAGGAATAATATAGGAAAAAATGATTGGAGAGACGGGGACTATATTATGGAATTAATAGCTGACCCTTCTATGATTCCACAAATAGTTGTCTTTCAAGGGAACCTTATTAAGCTGAGATTTGCCGGTGCTAGAATGCAGTGCCAGAATTGCTTCAATTTTGGTCACCTTAGAGCACTTTTGAGCAATACTACACACATAAAAAGTTCGCTTCTTTGATTATGAAAGGTCGTTGAGGTCCTTTATCTTAGGGGCTTAACTTCAGGGGAATTACTTAAAAACTCAGATAAGGGTGATGTGACAACGGGAAGGAATCTACAGTAAAAGATAATGCATTGCCAATGGAACCTGAAAGTGTAATACAGGTACTAGACAGTACGCCTGAAGTTGATGTTTTATCAGTTTCTCAACAGCGTAAAACAACTACTTTAGGAAATGGGGTACAGTTAATCAACGAGGAGTCCAAAGATATTGGACTTCCCTCAGAGCATAATACTGGTACTGGAGCGATGGAATAATCAACGGAAAATCAAATTAGTGAAGTTTCTTCCGAAGGTGATGCTTCAGAGGGGCCAATGAGGAAACCACAAGACTGAAAGTTTCAGTTCGCCAACCTTTGGAGGCAGAGCTCGCTACAAATTCGAAACTACCGGAGAGACCTCGTAAGTCGCATTTAGACATTAGCAAAGTTCTGAAATCGCAACAAGATCCCAATCTACTAGTAAAAGAGAGAGATCTGTCTCTCATGGTTCCCCTGAAAGGAAAAGAACACAGCCAAAACTCCATAAGCGTATTTAATGGCTGCATTGCTTTGTTTATTTTCCAAAGTTTATGAAAGTCCCTCTTCAAAATACGGATCAACTAAAGGTCTCAGACTTCTTCTTTAAATCGTTCAGAAACAGTTCAGGGCCGTCCATAGGTTGAAAAAATTGTATCCTTAAATTGTAAAGGAGGCACGGAACGGAACACTCGTCATGCCCTCATGAATCGTATTTTATGTATGAAGCCTGATATAATTTGTCTACAGGACATAAAGGCCTGGCATGCAACCTTTTCGACATGTAATCTCTCATGTTTTAAATGCTTACCTCATACCTACAAAAGTTATTTTACTGGAACTAATTTTAAAAGAGGCGTTCTTACACTTGTATCAAAAAGTTTAGATGGTTCGTTTTTGTGAAGGAATTATCAAATTCAAGCGATTGGCATAAAATCATTGTCACCTGTTCCGGTTTCTCATTTGCTTTGATAAATGCATATGGACAAAATAACATAGCGTCTTCCTTCTTTCAATCCATCATCAACAATTGCAAAAATGATAATCACCTCTTCTTCTAATTGGTGATATGAATGTAGATGTTAACAGAAGGTGGGCATTATCCAAACAAGGATCTCCTTAACAAACTAATCTGTCAATTCAATCTGATTGACATCTTGAGGATAAAATCTTCGAGGAAACTGTGTCCTGGAGGAGAGGAGCACTGACTTCAAGATTGGACCTCGCTCTTGCCTCCCCTTATTTATACAGATTAGTTGTGAAAGCCCATTATAGACCGGAACCGAGTTCGGACCATAAGCTTTTAGATATAGATTTCCGTAACCATTCTCATGTTCAATCATTTAGACTGCAAAAGTGGATTTTAAACGGCGATGAATTTCAGAGTCGCATGAGAAATACACTAATTTGTGATTTTAAGCCTAAATTGTCAGCCTCAAAAGCCATGAGACATTTTAACAAATGATTATTTTAACCACTAAAAAATTTGCCTTCGACTCAAAATCTGCTCGTGAAAAGTTCCAAAGGGATGTGGACGACGTTTTAGATAATGGTTCTAAAGGAGCTACACCTCTGATGTAATAAATACTTTAAGATTAGCCGAAGTTTGCGAGGAGGACATGAGAAATAAAGTTTCAAAAGAAAACAGTCATGTCCAACGCCTGAAACGTATAAAGAAGGACGATGACAAAACTCCAAACTGAAAAAGATTTTATACAATGACAAGATTTTAACTAACACAAAGATATCCTTCAAGCTTTTAATGAAACATTTCAGTCCTTGTCGGAGCCAGAGGCCCCAGACTTCCCGGTAGAAAAAAGGGAACCTACTGTGCACTCTTTACAAAGGATAATATGCATGAGTATATTTTAAGTATTTTAAAGGAAATAAAGCCATAGGTCCTGCCGGGATTGGTGGTCAGTTCTTTAAAATATTTGGAGAGGAATGTATACTTTTTCTTTTAAAAGTGGGCAGAGAAGTGGAAAAATGGGTGAAATGCCAAAAGATGCATCTAAGGTTGTATTGTTTTGATTCCCAAAACAGTGAAGGCAATTGAGATCGGGGACAGGAGGCCTATCACGGTTTTAAATGAATCGTACAGGATTCTGGCTGGAGTAATTGCTAAGCAAATGGAGCCTCTGCTTAATAAATAATTGGATGTCACCAGTAAGGCTTTTTGAAGCAACACAAAATCTCCGATATAACTCGGAACTTACAGTGTGCAATAGATCTGGTGGACTCGAATAAAACATTTGGCGTAATAATAGCCATTGACTTTAGAAAGGCTTTTGATACTCTTTATCATCGTTGTATTCTTCGTGCAATAAAGCGATTACTTCCTTCCCGTTTCTTCAACCCAGTCCGAGCTCTTTTACTTAATGGAACTTCGACCATTACTATGGAGTGTCCGATAGTCCGCCAATTCATCTTAAGTGCGGTTGTAGACAGGGATACCCCTTAGCCCCACTTCTGTTCGTGGCTGCAATTGAAGAATTTGCTCAGAGATTGAAATACAAATATTCGGGCTTTGGAATTAATTTCGGGAAATTCAAGCACCTTCTTGACATTTACGAAGATGATGTCACACTTTATGTGGAAGGAAACTCGGAGCTTCAGCTGTGCAATAGAGTGGACATTCTAATCTCCTTTTTTTAAAGATTTAAGAAACACTCTGGACTGGAAATCAACTGCAAAAAAAACTGCTATCCTTCCCTTGGGACAGTGGTGCCCGAAAGACAATGCACATATTATGGGTTGCCCAGTGAGGAACAGTCTAAACATACTCGGTATTGAGTGGAAACGCAGTGGAGATTCGCAGTCAAATAAAAATAGGTTGGCCAACTTTATTAGAACAAGTCTAATGGAGTGGAGAAAATACAATCTTCAAACAAGAATTGATTTTTACAAGGTTAAATTAGTTCCCTCAGTTCTCTACTTTGCAAACGCTTTACCCAAAATTGCCCTTTGGGTGATAGAGGAAGAGGCCTCTTGGCTCCAGAAACTCTTCCACAAAAGTTATCTTCCATCCCTGAAGAGATCTAAAAAACAATTCGGAGGAGGCTTGGTGCAACTTTCCAAAGTATTGCCAAAAATGTACAAGAAAATTTTCATCGATCTTTCGTGCAACCCAGAGCAGGAGTGGAGGTCAACAGTTTCTAATAGCCATATCTACTCCATTTTATTGATGGGTACCCTAGCCTCCAATGTGCTAATAAAAAATTATCCGATATGGGCTTCATGTCAAAGAATATTATGGAGTCTTACGCCAACTTACGACTTTTCCTCTACTGTAGACATTATTCACCATAACTCCAAGAAAAGGGCCTTTTTTGGCGCAACATGCAACTCCCCAGAGCTTGGAATTGGAAGCCTTTAGAACAGAAACTTTCACGATCCACGATTTCAAAAAAAGTGGTCTTAGAGCGGGAAAGTTTTACTTCCCACTTCTTAGAGCAGCTAGGCTTCATATATCCCCTACTCCATGGCATATTAAATTCAGTACAAGGCCCGGACCCGACGAGGACGCTAAGAAAATCTGCCAGGCTTTTATTCAAGACCTAAATCTTCCGCAAAGATGGGAAAAAATAATTATGGAATCAACCAACGTTAAGATGAAAATTCACCGCACAATTTCAAATCTCTACCGGTTGCATCTTTTTCAACTTTCCTTGTAAGAACTGCGGAAAAATATTAATTCGATCATTCATGCTTTCGCTGATTGCCATGCCCTGTCGTATCTTCGTGCTTTCGTCACCCATAATATAAGTCATTTATACAGCTCTGAAAATGAGGCAAAGTTTTTATCGGCCTATATCCTATTTGGTTATCCTCTAAAGGCACCGACTGCATTTCCTGAATCCAAGGCTCAGAGCTTTGCAATTGCTAGCTCTAAAGCTCACATCGCAGACTGTTTAACCTCCAATACACTCATTTGTAATGAGTCGTTTAAAAAATATTTGTTTCTTCGGCTGCAAGATATGAAGCCTTTGCCCTCAAGATTCCACATTCTAAGCAAGTGACGTTATGGGACTTCGCCGTGGATATCGTCAAAGTTTTTCCTAAGTGGTCCTGTCATTTTTACTCTCGTTTGAGACTCATTGTTAGAGGACTTCAAATGACATCAACGAGGGAGCCGTGCAATAAAAGATGTGCTTATATACTATTTACAATTTTTTTCCTGTATTTCGTATTACTCACTTCCACTATAAATAATGTAGATTATGGTGTTTTAATGATGTGATATTTCCATAATCTTTGCAATGGTTTCCGAAACTAATTAAATTTGCAGATTTTTAGTGCTGAAAGTAAACTTCTTGCCATCATTTATTCCCCTCAAGGAATGTAAGATCCTCTTCTCAAACTCTTTAGGAAGATCAAATATTTTCATATTTTTTTGGGTGGCATTCAATGCATCATTTGATATTTTGTCCTTTTGAGGAATTTTTACACATCAAAGGAGCCAGGGTAATATGACTTTTTATGTCTTACACTTACATTAAAGTTTTATGAAATACTCTGTGTTGTGAATTACTAAATTAACCGTCACTTTTTTTGACTGCCCTTCAGAGGGTTAATTTTAAAGTAAATGTTATTTATGATTTTATTATCACAGCCCCTCTTAATCTTTTTATTTATTATTGTATATATTTTGTAAGTATGACTTTTAAATAAATGACCCATTAAAAAATATAATATTGTTCGGAGAGAAGGGACTGGAAATTTAATGTGTCCTCCCGGCCAGCACAACACTTAAATTTTTGAAAAAGGATTTAAGGAGTCGTTGTCCTTTATAAGAATGTATGATTTTTTTGCCATTTTAAATACAGTCATCATTTTTAGCCTGTAATTCTACTCAGTTATGTTAAATAACAAGAAACAACATTCTAGAGTATTTATTACATAAAATTATGTTATCGGCTTGTTGTGAATTATTTGACACTGATTTTTTTAGATAACTTAATAAATAATTTTTTAATCGAAAAATAGTTGTTATTCAAGTGACATTCACTATTTAGAAATGATGGCCATATTTTCTGATTGGATTTCCTGTTTGTTCAAAACCTATAATATTCCATGTTCTATGTAACAAAAGAAAAGGCAATAAATAATAAATAAACTGAAGATTTCCTTCCTCAAAACAATAAAAAAGCTTTAAACCGTCTTTGAGATTATAAGGCGGCGCTCATTGTATCTTTTGGTCACGGTATTCTCATACATGTAGGTAATGACTTTATTTCTTTACTCTCTTTTTGAACTATCTTTTTATATAAAAGGAAATAAGAGAAATTAAACTAGCTTCATGGTTAATAGAGAGAAAGATCTCCTTCCCTCTTTAAAGACATGAATGTATTTCGTGACAACAACAGGACTGCTCACAACACTTACTTATGCAAAGTCATGCCCTCTTACAAGTCATATGTAGAGAGAGAGAGAGAGAATTACATAGAACACATAGTCCTAAGAAAGAGTATGGAGAATGTGTGTGTTGTAGTGCTCTTCATTTAATAACAAGATGAACATCATGATAAGAATAATATATAATAATAACAGTAATAACATAAAAAACACTTTGATCACTCTCCATGGTGCTGGGATAAGTAAGAGGGATGAAAGGAAAAGTCAATGATCACAAAACCTCTCATATATTGAAGGGAATTTGCACTTAAAATAGTCTTATGCTTATATTTCTACATGATATACCTATAATATGTAATGACAAAAATATAAAATAGGCTAAGTAAGGTATTAATTGAGGTGAAAAATATATATATAGTCGAAAACCTATGTTAGCCGTCACTCGCCAATAGTGACGACTCAAAATTACTATGCAGAACAAAAATGTGTACTAGAACTTTCCGTGTATAGCGGTCACCTGTATCTAACGGTAAATCTCTTGGGATCCCTTTAGTGTCCGCTATGTACAAGTTTGAATGTATTTTGTTCTTGTCATTTTCTGTTTATGAATTGCTTTATTATCAGTAGGAATGGAAATCTGGAGCTTAGCCTTGGTGCTTACAGATTCACTGACTGTTTTTTGGTCGTGAAAAGAGAGAGGGGTAAAGAGAGAGATAGAAGGAAAGAGAGGGGAGAAAGAAAAAACTTTTTCTTTCTCCCTCTCTTTCCCCCCCTTTCTCTCTCTCTCTCCCTCTCTCTTTTTCTCGGCCAAAAACCGTCATAGGACCTGTAAGCACCAAAGCTAAGCTCCAATTTCCATTCCTAATTATCTATCAGAGGCATGGAGTGAATGTTCGTTGTCAACTTTAAAGCTGAGGAATTATCTATTTTTTAAAACTACCTTTTTTCAAATGAACCGAATTACAACTTTATTGATATAATGTAACTACAGTCCAGGCCCGGCAGCAGGCCCAGGCTGTTGGGGGGGGCATAAGTTGTTATGGGGGGGGGGCACAGTTGGCACAATCATAAAAATGATTACGTCACTCTGTGGGCGAGCCTGGCCTCCCAGGCCCGCCCATCCCGCCGGGCCTGCTACAGTCAAACTTTTATAGAGGTTATACAAGGGAGCCTCACAAAAAAGTATCCATTCGAGACATGTCTCTTTTGCAGAGTAAATTTAGGTTGCCGTTATGGACGAGTAACTGCTATAGGCAGGTGGCCACTAGCACAGGTTGCATTTATTTATACATATGCATATAAACCTCAAAGGACCATAAAAAATATAAGCCAAAGTAAAATATTATTTTTTATGTTCATAATCCTTGAATTTTAGTCGTAATTTTTGAATAATATTTCAATTTACAAAGCAACACGTATGTCATCACTTCGTAAAAGAATAATACTATATTAATGAGCTAATATATATTGAAGATACCTCCATCAATCCCTCTGATTTTATGTTAATATAGAAGGAAAAGTCCCGTACTTTTAAAATAAAAGTTATATTCATAAATAAGAATATTTAATCGGCGAATTCTTACCCTCTCTAAATGAAAGGTTTTGTGATTAACGTTTTTTGTTTTCATCCCTTAAATGTTTCGTGTTGTACATACCATCGTTTTTCCTCGGATTTTCTTTGCCTTGGTCTCTTAAATAGATGTATCTTATCTCTCACTCCTTGGTTTCTCTTCCCAACATAAAATATATTTTTATAGAGTCTCATTAAATGCCAAACCATTTATGTATAGTTTTTTTATATTACTAACCCACACAGTGTTTTCTTATCTAGGTGAAAAAGTCCCATTTATATATTTAAGGGCCCCTAACACCTATGCAAATGTTCTTTTTATTTTTTTGTAACACGGGGTCCAAGCATCCCGAAAAAAGAGTCTATTTTTAAACATGGCTACATAGAGGAAAAGTATGACATTGTTAAGAACAATATTCTCTTATCTACATATATAATGAAATGGTGAAAATAAGTGATGGAATTGCTTTATCTGTTTTTGCCGCCCATGCAAAGGCTCTAAGACATTTAATTAAGCAAATAGAAAAGACTTCAGAATGCTTGGTTTTCATTGGCTTATTTTTCCTTTAATTCATTGCTCTTTTTTAAAATTCGGTTCTTTAGTATATATTATTAGCGGATATTACCCGACGTTGCTCGGGATTTCTTAGAATATCCACTTTGACATAATATTTTCTTTATATATATATACATATATATCAGGAAACAACCTAGTACCAGGCCCGGGTCCCGGCTGTTTTTTGAGCATCCCGTCTCGGTGTCCCGTTTTCTTTCGTTTGTCATTCATAAATATTTTTTAGAATATAATTTCTAAAAAAAGTGAGGACGTTTTTTTTCATAAAGGAATTTTCGAAGATTATTTCCTAAAAAAACGTTATCACGTTTTCTGTGATTTTTTTTGGAAATTCCTTTCCAAAAAAACGTCCTCACTTTTTTGGAAATTCTTTTCTAAAAAAAACGTCGTCATTTAATTTTTTGGAAATTCTTTTCTAAAAAAACGAAATATTCACTTCAGAATGTCGAAGGAACGGAAATATATATTAAGTCCCGGCCCGGTTAGAAAAATTTAAGTCCCGGCCCGGGTCCCGGCGAAAAAGGTGTCCCGGTCGTTTCCTGATATATATATATATCAATTCTTTATTCGTATAAAAACAATGGACGTTGATAAAAAGGATAACTGATTGAATGCAATTGCCTATAATATGATAATAGTGATGCCATAAAAATGTCTAGTCCAATTGCCAGACCGGATCTTCCATTATCTTTAAATGCCCTTAATTTAATAACAGTGACAATGAACTTATTTAATCAAAATAAGTATTTTTGCACTTTCATTGTTTTTTTGGTTCTCTTATTTAAGTAAAAAAATGTAGGTGGATATAATGGCAGCAAGAAAGGATTTAAATGAACATCATCACACATTTTGTATAAATAATATTGGTTTCTAAAATTACAGCTTTATTTTTAGGCTCAAATTGTACAGATGACAGCGACCTGGTTTGTATTTCTTAATTTCTATGATGAATCTCCTCTCATGGACCTTGCATAAAACCTGCAATATTCCCCGGTCCCGTTAGAATACCATAGAACCATTTAATCATAAAAAATGGTGTCAAAGGAAGTAAAATATATTTGTTCATGGTCAAAACTGTACTTATTTTGAAACATACCTCTTGGGATGGCCATATAAGCTTAAAAACAACCATAAGTACAAAAACTATTTTTAAAAGTCTATTTCTAAAAAATAAGTAAAGTTTTATACAAGTGATGAGTAAAAAAACTTTAACTTTTCCCCTCTTAGACGTGAATTTAATTTGTTTAACTGATATTAACTTATATATACTCATATATATATTTTTGTACAGTAAACTTTCATTTTTTCTGCCTTTCGAAGATTTACTGCCTTTCTTGTTTGATCATAGCGATATAAATAAAAATCATGTTTTCTAAATTAAAGTAGATGAAAGAACGTTAGTTTTTTTTTCTTCGTCAAAATGTTTGAACTCTAAAAAACTTTTCCTATAAGGAAAAGAAAATGAATGTTTACTCTTCAAATAAAAAAACTTGGATAAAATAGAATTGACCTCTGCAGGGAATTTATGTAACTTGTTTGTTTTCAAAAAGAAGTCCTTATACACTCTTCAAATTCACGTTTGGAAAATAATGTGATGGTATTTGATCATTATAACAGTTGAAGGTTGTATTCTAAGGATTTACTAATATATGTCTCTTTTATTTATTGCTCATATGAGTAGGTACATGCATGCATTCGCAATTTTTATATAATTAATGTATGTGAAATGAAGTCTGATGTTTATTGACACTGATACAAGATAATTGTTCCTTGTAACGAACATAAATAATGAAATTCTTCAAAGTCATCTCAAAATATAAATTAAATACGTCATATCATTTACTTTTTTACTATAACATAGTGGATTGTGGAGCCTCAATCCAAAAAACCACCCCCAAAACCCGGGAACCAAACTAGTTTCGATACCGCAAGACGCTCTTCACAAAAGTAAGTATTTCAACTATTATATGTTTCTACTATAATTATGTATCATAGAACAATCAAATAGAATATTAATTATATCAGAAAATCTGTTGCTTCAATAGCTTTTATTGAAACGTAATAAGGACAAAAAACAAAACTCGTTTAGATTGCGCATTGAGTAAAAAGGTTCAAATGAACATTTATTATTTTATTCTTATTTAAAAATGAAAATAATCATAGTGCACTTGATATTGTAAGATATTAAAGAAAAACATAAGTGTGCAAATTTAAGTATAAAACTTGATACGATTTTTTGGTAAATAATTTACTAATTTTTTTTTATTAAAAGAAAAATTCACAAAAAAAAAAATTAAATATTTTATTTCAAATTTTAAGAATTCGTTTCTAAAAAAGTAATCACTTTCAGAATGACAAACGAAAGAAATTTAAAGTCCCGGCCCAGTGATTTTTAGACACCGGGCCGTTCAAAAACAGCCGGTACCCATCTGCATCTATATAATAATTCACCAATCTCTGTCCGACCCTCCGTCTGTATGTCCGCACGCTATCTCCTCCCACATTTATGGTCAGATTTGAACTTTGAAGGTACCTATGGAATCCTTGGGTCAAGGCGGACCTAATAAAACTATTTGCAAGGATGGGACCAGAAATGAAAAAAAATAGCAGTCTGTACACATTTTTTATAATTCTACATACTTAATTATGAGGAAGGAGGTAGAGAATTGAGCTTGATAAGCTTCACAACACTGATCTTTTGCCTCCTTTCTTATATTCTTTAAGGTCTGTTTCACTCACAAACTAGCTCCAAAACCTATCCATACCCGAAGGGTGAACATATGGGCGCTGTAGGCGCCCAAATAGCAAGTGATATGAGTAAACGTTATAATATGAACATTAATCAATCGAATCTAGGATTTCTTAGACAAGATTGACCAAATGCACCTTCACCTCTCGGGAGTCCAATCTGCGCTCTCAAATTTAATCCTCTTTCTTAAATGATTTTTGTATAATGCTTTCCTATCCGTGGATAAACTATCATCACTTCTGATTTTTTTAAATTAAAAAGTTAGTACTTGTTATGAATATATATATATATA
>CP045891.1:23363697-23382421 GCA_013387185.1 Caligus rogercresseyi
AACGGGTGTTGCAAAAGTGATTTTCCCATCTGGACGACGTGAGCAGTAACCACTAGTGATTAATCATGACGAATGTCTACATGTTAATGTTTATTAGGGGTTTGTTGTACATATTAACAGATGTATCATTGATGATTTGACCTCCTTTGGCCTCGATAACGGCCTCTAGGCGGGGCCAGCAGAATGCCCTGCAGACGTCGGTCACGTACACTTTGCGCAAGGACCTCCAACAACTTGTTCACGGAGGTCTTGAGGTCGTTGACATTGCTGTGGCGGATTTTACAGGCCTTGCTCTCGACATGCCACAGATGGAAAAGTCCAGGGGTTTCAAGTCGGGGCTCTGGGGGGGCCACATGTTCTTGGGCCAGGTCTCCATGTTGTCAGCCATCCACTTTTGGACCACGTTGGCCGTATGCGCGGCGTGCGCCATCCTGCTGAAAAACGTAGGACGACTTCTTGGCCTTCTTGGTGATCTTCAGGACCTACGGGAGGACCTTAGTCTTCAAGATCTCCAAGTAGTCCGCCGCTGTGAGCTTGTAGCCCGGTGTCAAACAGATGGGCGCCATCTTGTCCCCGTCGAGGCTACTATACCTAACATCATCACGGAGGCCGGGTGCTTGGTCGTGGTTACGTTGCGGATGTTGTAGTCCTCCTTGTTGAAGTAGACGACCCTGTCGTTCTGCTTGTTGATGACCGGGTCAACCGTGAACGTCTTTTCGTCCGAAAGAAAATTACACGGTCTCCGTGATGTTTCAAACTGTTCAGGAGCTTGCCACATCGCTCCAGACGAAGATCTTGATGACGTTGACTCAGGAGAGGCCTTTCCACAAGCCTGAGGAACTTGCCTCCCGCGTTCTTGACGGCCCGGGACACGGTGGACTTGTTTACGTTCTTCTCCTGGCCAATGTGGCCATTGTCAGTTCGGATTGGCCGTGAAGGCCTTCTGGACGACTTATGTGGACAGTTTGACTGGGCGGCCACATCGGGGCTTGTCCTTGAGGTCTTGGCCGTCTTTGATGCGCTTGCACACGTTGGGAGACGGTCCTGCGACAACGTTGGTGAGTGCGACGATGTCGTGGTGCCGTGGCCGGCGCGGATGAGAAATGCAACTTCATGCCGTTTTCTTCATGAAAGGATATTTATATAGCTACATATATAGTATGCTTGCAGTATTAAGCTATAATATAATGGATTTAGTCTATTAAAAACGCATTCAAATTATATAAAAATGTCATCGTATGAATCCTCCTTTTGTTATAGACTTAATACAGTATAAAAACATTTTTAAATTATAATTGTTTTTTGTCAGCATATATATTCCAAATTAACTGATTTAAGACATTTTAAATTAGTACAAACATAACATTAAATCCCTGGTATTCTAAATTACAAACCTTATTCATTTTCTAAATATCGAGTTTTAATACTTTGGGAGAAGAAGAAAAAGAACCAAGTCAGTTCATCGTCCTTTGTTTTGAGGTTGTGATCTATGGTCTAGAATGTGGTCTAAGTAACAATATATAAATCTCTTGATAAATTGCTCTCGGAGAGGAGGGATTATGAAGATATGAAGGGTAGGAAAGAGGGAAAATGATTCCTTTGGAGTCAAGAGGGAGCAAGAGGGAAATTGTGGAGTCAGTCAGCCTAGCCAATGTGCTCAATGACTTATGAGAGTCTGCATATCCATCCATACAATATATGTTATGGGAATGTGTATATATGATGCAATTCCATGTCTCTTGTATATATGTAGACTAGTTTTGATAAAATAAAGGTTCAAAAATGACAACATTCTTAAACTCTTTTGTGCAATGAACCAAATTTATATTTCATAATAAACTTTTGTGGATGCCTTTGGTTGTACTTTCAATAATTATATATTATTTTTTAAATTATTTGAATGGTCAATGTTTTGATTATATATATATATATATATATGACTTGTCAATTATCGTTCATTAGCTGTCGTTTGCGAACGATAACGACGAGCGACAAAGTTTTTGACGACAGACAAGGAAAATTCCTTATTGTTCGTCGTTCGTTTTTGGCGCCAAAAAAGACAAAGATTTTTCATTGTCATGGAAAAATTTCTTTTCTAAAAAAATGTCATGACTTTTCTTCAAATTGACGAACGAAAAACGAGTAATGAACGACGAACTATTCAATTTAAAAATAACGATGAACGACGAACAAAAAAAAATTCGCGAACGCCAACAAGTCTGATATATATATATACATATATATGCAAAAGTGTGTCTTCGTTGTATTATAAAATTATACACTCGTTGTAATGTATGATAACAGTTTCGCAGATATAAGTTTTTCTTTTGTGTGGGGTGCAAGTTCGACTCCTGGTAAGTGAAGATCTTTATGATCAACACCATTAAAATATCATAGTTTCATTTGAGGTATGAGTAATGAAAATGCTTACATGTTTGTTCATATCTTCTCGGATGCAACTCAACGTATATAAGCCAAAAATTGTGTTTAGCATTGATTGATTTTAAGTTCATTTATTAAGAAAATTTCTTTTATATGGCTAATTTATGTGTATTCTTTTTTAATTATTTGAATGCATAGTACTAATAAATACAAATATAGCTTTTCCATGTATGATTCCAGACCAGATCTTGAAAATGATGATGGGTGTAACATTTCACATCAAAAGAGGTGACTACAGTCCATTTTTGATGGTATATTCACATTAGCTGAGGATACTTAATTCATACTTATTGCATCCTCGTAGAACGAAGCCAGGGTTCCATCATCCTTGACGTTCTCACAAAAAAAAAGATATACACTATATGTATAAAATAGATATACAAATATACACTTGACCAATAGTGAATTTTGAACATTTAAAATTCGGCGGCAAAGAATCTTAAATTTGTAGCAGAGTCCTTCTCTCTGCTCCTATATGTGCTTAAATATAATGGATTATATTTAATAAAACTTATTAAGAGTATTTATATTTATAAAGAGAGGTATAAAAGGAATACCTCTTACGAAATACAGGACAGTTTAGACAAGATAACCGAAGGTGTTAGACCTTTAATCCCTTTGGTTACAAATTAAAGTATTGATGATATTTCTCTTTTACCTTTTGAAGATGTTCATAAAATAAGCCAAGAGGGCGTAAATTATTTTAAAAAATCTTGAAGAATTTGATTTTATTAAAGCTAATATATGAGACAAAGCATGATGCTATTATATTAACAGAAACAATATGAGTCGCCCTAAGAGAAGTATTATTCCCTCCAATTATACTTTTATTGTCCTTAAGATGAAGGATGTGTGGAGTAGTATGTTTATGATTAAGGAAGCTTCCCCTTTTTATAGGTACATGCATTCATAGACAACAATTTTATATTTTCCGAGGCCCCTCTTAGAAAATTACCCATAAAAACCCTCATATAAGCATAGCACAAAAAATAGCCTCTTTATTGTAACAAGGAATTATAAATGAAGGGGCCCAGGGTTATAGAGTTTTTTTGTAGTAGTAATAGTAGTAAGATGTCTTCTTTCTCTACTCCATTTATATATATCTACATACATATATGTATGGTAGTTTTTCCACATCCCCCCCCCCCCCTATTTTTACCCAACACCTTGAAGATTAGATAAAGACAGAGTGGTATTAGGGTTATGTTTCGTATATTTTGTACAGTTTATATTATTATATATGTAGAGGAAGAAATATGTATGATAGTGTAAATCCAATATTATAGAATCAAACCATTGGTCTATCTAATAATGACTGTTCATTTTATCCAGTAGGCATTTAGGGTGAAAAAGTACCCAATTTTTAATATTATTGGGAAGAAACTACAATCAAAATTATATATACAAGGAAGGAAATATAAATTTTGTAGTTTAGTTTGTTGCCTCGTACTTGCCGCTAGATGGCAGTAAAAACAGGTGATAGTTTATGAGGATTGAGTCAGTATCAGACAGTATACTGACAACAAACAAGTTCATCCCCCCTGGGAGATGGAAATGTATTACTGCGGCTATGAAGCTACGCGCCAGATTCGAGGATTGTGGCATTATGAAGGTAGCGTTCATGGTGAGAAACACTGGGAAAATCATATGAACCAAGCTGGAGGAGACTAATTATGGTTATAAGGATATATTTAAACGAAAGGTAAACAAAAGACGCTCCGACACTTTAAAAGGAGAACTTGCTGGACCACACCATCCCAACTTCTGCCCCCCCCGTAACTCCTCCGACAGTGTCCCTTGCAGCTTATACATTTAGGGCGCAGTTTAAAAGAACAGGTCTGGGATGTAACACCCTGGCCGAGTGGAAGATCCACATAGCCATCGTTTCCAACCAGTTGTCAAGAAAGCAGGTCAGGCTCGTCTGCGCTAAGCTTAAAACCAGGCTGCAGAACATATATTTCTAAATTTTTACGATTATATACAGTTTTAAAGATTTTATGCCTCGTACAGTTTATCTTTAGAAAGTGTCAAATTTATATTGTCGTCCCTGTATATATTTTTATGGGGGGTCTTTATTACATCAAAGCAACGTTTTGATTGATTCTTAATGTTCGGGCCGTAGATTCGCCGCACAAATGGGAAAAGTATTTTCGTATCAATCTCACCCAAAATTTTAAGCTCTAAACATAATGTTTTCTTATTTGCATATGGATAAAAATCCATCAAACTATGTAGGCAAAAAAACAACAACATCTATTTTATCTTTGCTTACATATCTCTGGTTTCTTTCAGAAGAAAGTACTTACAAACAAGAACATGTCTAAAGTTGTTTGAAAGGAAAATATTTCTGTTGTTATTGATTCAATACTAAGTAACCCAATGGCGTACTTCATGTCTTGATTAATAACTTTTGCCGCCAAATTTAATTTGATTCATGAAAAGAGAGAAATTAAAAGATGCAAAGCAAAAAGGAACAAAAGGATTTTCAGACGTTTGTGCTGGATACGAGAACAAGAAAATACAAATAGAGGAGCAATCAGCCAGAACATATTCATTCAGAATTTAGCAGGATAATCGGCAGCTCCTTGGATGGGAAGGAATGATATAATCGTTTTTAATGGGCAATCCTCTTATAGTTTTAGTAAATACTAAAGTACTTATGATTTAATGCCCTGGAATTATGACCATGTATGCCAACAGTATTTAACTTTTAATATTTTCTAGATATGTGCTCGGACGGAAAGTAACAGTTTTCTTGATTCCCTCTACTGTTGTACATAAATTATAAACTAAAAACTTCACAACTTCGCGATAATTGCATGACTCCATGCACTCCATTTCATGTTTTGCATAAATTCCTGCTAAAGCACACAAAGACTTTTTTCGCATGTGAATGATATAAATTTAAATGTTTGACAATAGAAGACGTCCTTGATTGTGTTACGTTGAATGCTTTAGAATTTCAGGGAAGCCTTGTCCTGAGTGAGATAACAATTAGCGGAACGAAGAGCCCTTCTGCACGCCTCTATGTACATACTTGCTTCCTTGATTTTCTCTTGATCTTGATGAGAGGAACTTCCCTCTTTTCCTCTCTTTGTCTCCGGAACTCACATGATTCACATGGATTAAAAATATATCAAAATGGCTTATCTTTTATGGCATACGAATACAAATGAATTGCATTAGGATCTTTAACGATTATAATCACCTCAAATGGATGACTTATAATATGACTTTTTATGAATACCATTATCGAAGCATTGTCGGCTATATACGAACTAAAATATGTATGCACTTAATATTTTCTTTACATTATAAATAATTTTAGACTCATATATGTTACAGCAGAACGAATCGTCATTTTTCCAAGTTGTTTGTGTAAGGTGCTGTATTTTTGTCTCATTTTTTTACACCTGGAAGTATTCATAAGAAGATTTCCATCACCGCTTGCTAGGATCTTCTTATTCTCTCTGTAACAGATGGAGTAAGAAAGGACCCAGCCCGTCCATCATAAATGTCAACTACGGGACGCTCCCTCAGATCAGAGAGGACGCAACTGTTACCCGCCATTAATACCCCCTGATACACACACCACAATCGGCGAGAAAACATGTGTGCTGCATAAAGTAAGATTCATAATGTCTACGGAATAAAAGAAAGTTCTTGCAAACGGAAAAAGTAACTATTGTAAAACTCTCATAAAGAAGCGTCCATTTATTCTGTGCAAAAATGCCTTTGTGAGCTGGTTTTGGGGAGGGGAATTAATAATGGGTCTTTATTCTCTAAGCAAAATTATAGGACATTAAAGCTTTCTAACTGTAATAATGTTAAGTTTTTATAAAGGAAAAAAGACAAAGTTGTGAGTTTGAAGCGTACGTTTTATTGACTTGTTTTATTTGTAAAAAAGAACAAAGATAATTCCCTACTGATGAATCGAGAAATGTTGAATACGTCTATGAGTATTTGTTTAATCGAGAATATCAGCCTTTACAAAAGCAAAGTCGTACTGGTTTGTATGGAGGCTCTTCGAAAATCTTCTTAGTATTTTCAATAGCGTACATCTCATTTATTTCCTCTTCAAGTTAGCATATATTTTTAGTGAAACGAAGCAATCAAAAACGATTAAAATGGCTGTCAATATATGAAAAAAACAGTTTCTGAATCATTTAGAATCGATATAGTTCCAATATTTGTAAAACAGTTGTGTAGGCTCATGAAAACTATAGTGAATCACGTATGCATGAGATGGGCTGACATCATTTTCCCTATCAATGGCCGTTCCCACTCCTTCACGACAGCTGTTGACTGCTAATTCATACAGCAAAAAAGTGTGCAACCTTTCAGCTCACTTCTGACCGAAAACTACATCTTCACTAAACCTCTCGGTAGCAGCCTTCAAGAAAAGTCCTTTTAAGTTTATGTATATTAAAATACTCGTTAATATTAATCGAATTGCCTTTAGATTTATGAATACTATTAACCAAACAAATTTCGAATCTACAGAACATAAGGAATTCCTTATTTACCTCAATTCTGTGTCTGTTACAACTTTCTTATATATATATCCTGGCAGTTATAGTAACGTAGCCAAAGATAACTATTAAACTAGAGGCATATATACACTCAGAGAGTGCAAACCTCCGCCGTCACGGGGTCCTTATGAGCCTTCCGAGGCAGATTTTTCACGACTGGGGCGGCGTAGAGGGACGGGGGAGGGTTCCCCTCGACGGAAATTCCGAGAGGAAGACGCTCCCGGCACCCGATTTTACAGCACAGCGACATTTATTGGCAGAGTAGGCTAACTTGAAATATTTATTAGTATTTAGCTCATTTTGCATCTTAATTCTGCACTCAGAGATGCCAAAATTTAATCACTTGTTCCTTTTGGCATTTCCGACAACTCCACAAAGTTTCATCCGAATCCGTTCCGTACTTTTTGAGTTATCCTGCTGACAAACAAACCAACCAACAAACAACAACTAACCAACCAACAAACCAACGCCAGTGAAAACAATACCTCTTTCGGCGGAGGTAAAAAAGGTCTCTTAACGTCTCAACTCTATTAGCCCCTTTGATGATTAAGAGCAAAACATATGAAAAAGGTTTCGCTCTTGCACAAGGAGGAAGAAAGTTGTTTGTGAAGCATAAAGCGTAGAATAAAGAACTTGCGATAGAATAATATGTTCATACATTGATATATATATATATATATATATATCATACGCACATACTAAAGAAGTTTTCTTTTCTTAAGGGAATGACTCATCTTCCGATTCATCTTTGTATCCAATAGCGAGTAAATAGACATATATGTACTATATAATAAGAGTGCGTACAAGAACGATGATGCTGGGGGAGATAGGAGGAAGGGTTGAATGGATTCTTTGATACAACGATACAATATACACATAAACTTGGTTTTCTTTTTCTTGCACTCTATAAGTTAATGCTTTTCTATTGACCCCACCAAAACAACAACAAAAGGCTTGTGATTTTTCAATTAATCCATGTCTGTTCAGTTTTTAATAGTATTTTTATAATAACAATTACTTTGCTTTGCTACACCGAATAATAAGGGCCTTCTTTTTTTGTACACAAAGTACAAACAACTTTATTTCATATTGAAAGACCTGCATAACAAACAATTATTTTAATCACAAATATTTTTAACAAACACTCATCCTGGTGAAAATCAAAGAGTTATGTATCCCAATCTTACTTCTCCTTGTATTCAGGGTGGTCAGAAGTATCCTTTTACACGTGAACACTATTAGAATCTTTATACTTCTTGATTTCATAGTTAATGCTATGAATAGGCTTATAAAGTTGATTCCAAAAATATGTTTGCTGTATTATTTAATGGACATCAATTGTAAAGAATATTTCTTTGTCCATAATTTGCTAAGCATAAAACTTATATTCGATAAGAGCCTCAATCAGTTAAGCAAACAGAAAGTTGTGGGTTCGAAAATAACATAGTTATTTTATAGTTACAACCACTTATTTACCCTCTTTGACATCTGTGATAATTTTGTCGATTTCAGAGACAATTAAGAAATGCTATTTTATGTCAAATTTCGTTCCGGAAGCCAACAGAACGTTTTATGTAAAAATAGATATATGCCTTTTGTGTGCTGTCCCTTAGTTGACAACTCATCCGCCGGTTATGTTATCTACAATAAAAAGGGTATCAATGACCTATTTGTATGACTTTGATTTATTCCACAAAGTCAGCCCTTGGCCGTGTTTATGAAGCTTCAAAAATGCATATATGACCTCAAAAGCACTATTTTTGTATTATATAAGTTGTTCGATCATCAATATAAAGGCTAAGTTGATTAAAGGCCCAGCAAACTTTTAGCCATTTTAATCACAGAAAGCAATTATTAGACATCATGGACTTTTCTTTTTAATTTAGTCCCTGCAGACAACAGCTTTTCCAAAAAGAAAGCTTATAATTGTCTTCTTGTAACATCTTTACATTTTACGCTTTTTGCTCTCAAGCTGTGTACACACAATGTGTACCCTCATTAATGGTGAAGAAATACTTATTTATGGTCCTAATGGAGGGAGTTTTATTCGTTTCCTATCAACTCTTTAAGATACTTTTTTTTCTCTTACTTTCATACAACAAGGCTCACTGTAAGTTATATCAAAACTCCCTATTTTTATGGTGCCTTGTAAGGTATAATGTGTGTGTGTAATATAATGCCATGGTGTACCTAAGTGCTTGTACAACATTAGAACCATGTACATCTAAGACTATGTACAATAAGAGAGACACACACACACCTTATTTACTTATTTATTAGCTGTTGACGATGGTGATAAACATAAATATATGTATGTAGTTGCTGTGTCTCCCCTCCTGTTATTAAAAAAGCAACAACATTAATTGGATTGATCAATGTTCGAAACAGATGTGCTCAGGTCTGCGCACTCTCCATAGTCTCATAATAGTTATCATACTAACTCAGATGACTAAGGGTGCAATGATTGCTGCTGATCCAAACTCCTTCATAAACATTCAAGTTTCTTAATGTTTCAACGTTATTTCGGTATTAGCCATTTATTGATAAATATAAAGAACAAAAAACAGAATTATTTAGACGGAACATTTGCTTCAAACAATTAATATTAATATATGATTTTTGGAACACCACATGCATCAAAAGGATTAGAGGCCCATTAGGCAATACAATTTGATATTTTGAAAGGTGATTCAAGGTCTATATTTCTGAGTTGAATTTCACGCGTCAAGAACCGCAAGTGAAGTTATGATTTATTTAATTTTACCAACTACTTTGCTTTTTCCACCAATCACATTAGAGAAAAAGGTTCCCCTCTCATTACATCTACAAAGAATATAAGATCAGTTGTTCTTTATATCCTCTTTTAACCTACCCAATTATGAACTTTCCATCTGAGCATTGGATGTTGTTACAAAGGAATAATATTTTTCTGTCGAGATAAATAGTACGTGACACCTTTGCCCTGAATGACTCTCTCAATGCGTGTAGATTATCCGCACAACCCCTCCTCCTCCTCCTACCAGAGTTCCCCAACCCATAGTGCCCTAAGTGGATTATGAATCGAAACACACAAAAAGAAAGAAAAGGATTAAAGCTCAGGTTGCAATTGGAGCACTCACTGTATTTTCTTTCATCATATTTTTTAGAGAAATATTCCTTGGAGACTCCATTAGTCCTTCTCCACCTACTCTTTTGATGCTTTTTCTTCCCCCATCTTTATTCACTTTTAAACCAATGAAACAAGAGCCTTCTAGGGATCTGAGGGTTCAAGCGTTCTAATCTACTGAAAAAGATAGTATTTGGGAGGTTGTGTTAGTAATAAAAAGCCTTAATATGAATATTTTATAAAACATTAATAAAAAATGGCATATTTATTGTAGGATTTCCATTCTGAAAAACGCATCGTTTAATTAAAACACCCAACATTTACAAAATTAATGTATATATATCCGTATACAACAGCCCACACTGTTTCCTGGTAACAAATAGAAGAGAGTTTATGGAGCTTTTTCCTTGAAAGTTCCTAGCAGCATTGCATTTAATAATTGAATTGCCTTGCAAAGAATTCATGTAAAGATACTTAAAATGGTTTGTTTCCCCTGGCAAGATATTATTACATAGTATCATTCAACTGATGAAACGATCAAAGCCTCTTGGGGATTAGTGAGCTTTTTACATATATTATTGCACTCATCTTTGCTCGACGTTTTATTGATTGTGTATTATAATTCAAGGAATATATGATATATTTAATAATAATATGGAAATCCTCTTGAACAAAGAGTTCAAAGGATGTATTGCAATTCATATCATTTTTGAAGGATAACTTTTAAGATATTAAACCTATTATCCATTGATGTTTCCTATTATTCCTTCAGCTACTAATAAATCCGTATTATTTGAATGTATAAATGGAAAGATGAAGGGGGTTTGTGTTTTTAAAATGTTAAATTTACCAACTCCTAATTCCTTTCACTTACAAGAAAAGAAAGGAAATATATCAATTAATTGTTGTTGTTTGAAAAAGTCTTCATTAATTTTAATTCCTTTCATGATATTCCCTCATAGCTTACCAACATTTAAAAAAAAGGTCTTCTTTAATTGGATTGATCTGCAGATTTCTACAAGCATTTCTATTGGCCATTATGAAGACTAATGGGAGGTTGCGTGACGATGTCTTTCTATGAACTTAGCCCCAAGGCGGGAATGTATATTTATAGTTTTTCCCACAAAACACAGACATTTATAAAGAAAATATTTTATTTTTTATCGTAGTTTATGGCAATGCATTTAATATTTAGTATTTGTATCTTGTTTGTTGCTGCTTTTAATATTTTTACTCATTCTGTTTTTCTCTCTCTTTTCAGAAATACTGTCCGACCAGCTTTGACAAATGTTTTTTCACGAAGGAAGTCGACAAGCATGAAGTTATATTTAGTATATGGGATACCTCAGGTAATAATGAACTCTTCTTGTTTTTGTAGCTATAAAAAAATATATGTACTACTTTTTGCAATAATTTATTTTGCTCTGGATTTTTTAATATATATTACGGTTTCCCTTTCCTATGCATGAGACCTTCTTGGGTTGAAAAGTCGCTCATTTCGCTCATAGATGGCGCTAGATATATGTACTTATTGACGTTACCATATATACGCATTTTATCCTTTATTAAACTAATAGGCTTATGTTTAATGTCAATATACATTTGGATTTCCAAAAATCAGCCGAAAAAATAAGCATATTTTTTAATTAAACCTTTAAAGCATTAAGTGATACAAACATGTGAGCTTTATTACGACTTAATCTGCCATTATTATATTGTTTACTTTATTGAATTTGTTAATTTGCCTCATTTTCGGAAATCTATCTTTTTTAGTTTAAAGCTATAAAACTTAAAGAAAATCTTAAACATGGGTAAAAGCTTCAACTATTTAAAACTTGGCCTCACCTTCAAGCTCAGCTGTTTTAACACTCACAATATTAACCCTTATTGGATTGTAGTATCTCCATCCATGGTATGAAGCCTAACAAACCAATGTACCAAGAGTCGAGGGTTGAAAATTCAATAATATCTTCTTGTATATAGCATAGAACTTCCCTTTTCCTGGAAAAAAAATATCTCAACGAATGTTTTATAAGTTAACTTTCTTCATATAGCCATTTTTGTTATTTTTGTTATCTTTTGGCATTAGCATAGAAATCATTTGAAAGTTGTACAATAAAAAACCTTATATTTATCTCAAGGGAGCCATAAAAACTTGATTGTGTTATATTTCTTTATAGATGAGTTTTATATTGTTTTTTTCATTTTTTTTTCTTTGTATGATTAAAAAGTATTGTTACTCTCTTTGAATATATTTTTACAATAAAGGAAGGAATCCAATCAATAAATAAACTACTGCTAGCTAAACATATTCTGAGGTCTTGCAAAATGTTTTAAGATTGATTGAGAAAAAAGGACGGTACAAACTTTAGTTTGTAAATGAGTACATTGTTTTTCTTTTCATTCAATACACCAGAGATATTTTTCATATAACAACACTAAATATTAAAAAAAGATTTTTAATTCACATTGAAATAAACGGAAAAGAATTGGGTTTTATATTGAGTATATGGTTCAATTGAGTTACACCCGTATGGATATGAATAAGCATATTGTAGCTTCAAAATTACTCAAATAAATCCAAGATACTCTTTGTTAATCTTCCCAACATTTTAAATGATTTAAATCCTATTGCCATTTTGTATGGATTCCATAAGCGACTTATGAAAGCTCATAATTATTAAAGTAAATACTTTGGACGCACACCTAAATACGATGAAGTCATTGTCTGCTCCTCCTTCATATGCCGGATGACTAAGCCTGTCCTTCATCCTCTTCGGAATGAGTCTTTGTTAACACTCCAAATCACCGGGTTGGTCCACTTCATCCAGCCAATGGGAGAGAAGTAATTAATTACCTTTATTAAATATCTAATCAAAGCAATCAAAATAAAAGTTGACTTTTACAGAAAAATAAACTTTAAAAACTTAAGTCTCTGACGTCACTTCAATGCGTACCTCATACGTAAAGAAACAAGGAAATGATTTGATCTACTAAATGGCTTAAATGATTATTTAGAGTAAGAAGTTCCTTATAGACCTGTTTTAGAGGAATTCGGTCAATTCTTCCTCATGCCAAAAATAATCATTCTTAATCATTAATATATTTGCCTCGAAGGAATGTCGATATTTCTTCTTAAAATATAAATACATCGCATTTATTATATTAGGAAAAATATTGATATTTGAGCCCATTGCATTTTTAAATACTCAATATGTATTTGGTTCTATTTTAGTTTTTCATTGAATACTTTTTTGCCTCTGGATATTAGATGACTTGCATCATACTCAGTCTTGAGCTCTGTGAAATCAGGGTCGCTTTATATAGCCGTAAGTAAATATACATCTGTATATGAGGTATTTGTAAAAGTGTACTTAATATCCATTACGTCCTTCTTTTAATTGAGATCCTATTTAATACAAATAATAATATAAATACAATGCTTTCAAAGTCAATAATTCCATGGATTATAGACAAATGCATAAAAATCTATAATATAACTTTATTAAAGAAAAAAGAAAAATGTTAATTTGTGCAGCCCCAAAGAAATTATTTTATATATTTGCTATATATTTACATTAACAACATATTTTTGAAAAACAATGATTTATAATATATATATTACTCTTCAAGTCGTAAGTTACCTTTCATTGATAAATTAAGTCTCAACATTTCATGCGTCTTCTAGTAACACATCCTTTAACAGACAAATTATTCTTTAGTTGAGTAAAAACATATTTAAAGTATTTAAAATGCTGAAAATTTAACAGATTGTTGTAGTGAATTAAATGTATCCGGAATCAATCCTTAACTAATATAAGTACTTATTATATTTAGTTGTTTTACATTAAATATGTAAAAAAATATGATTCAATATTAATGCTTAAATAAAGATATTTTTTAATTAATGAATATCTTTGAAAAATATTTTGGTGTTATATAACTGATAATAATAAGAATATGTATAATATAAAATAAATTATGATAGATCTTAGCATAAATTTATGGTTATTAAATTTCAATATCCTGTTAGGCGCGCAAATTCAAATTTCCGGTGCCTTTTTTCAAAAAAGAGACGGCTATTATATAATATATCAACCACAGCAATAAATACATCCTTGGTTCCATGAGTTGGTAATTTATTTAAGCAATACATTATATTTCCTTGAGAACATTGTTCCTTCAAATGGCACTGCAAAAATATCATATATGTTTACAACATTCAATTTCAAAAAAGGCTATTTAAGTTGCAAATCCATATTTTCCTATTTTTGTGACCAAAAATGAAGTGTTTTAAATCTTAAGATGGAAGAAAGATGGATATATTTCACTTCTAAAGGACCGAAATCATGAGTTCATCGAAGCTAAGGGTTCTTCTGGAAGGCCAATGAAACTGACTAGGGGGAACATAATATAAACAATTGTTCTATGTTGAACTACTTTATGATTAAAAAGTAAATATTAAAGTTGGTTCGTTTTCCTCTCATCTTTAGAGTTTTCTGTATATTTTTATAAAATCTATTTATATTTTTCTTATTTTTTGACATTACAGAACATTTTTTTTTGCTAAAAAGTTGATACAGTCTTGGACTTTGAAGATGTTTTTTTATGCCTACCGAATTGCAGTATGTGACTGAATATAAATAAGCATTATAGCATTAAAATTAGTCACTCGAACCAAGGATCTTATCATGAGGTAAACCAAAATGACCATCCCCTCTCCGGAGGATTCGAACCTGCGCCCCCAACATTGAGAATTGAACACACCTTTACGCACACCGCTATCGCACTCCCTTTTATACGTTCGAGCTTGATAGATTGCTTGAGTACTCAACCTACCATACGTTAAATTATCATATTAAATATATAAAAGAACATCAAACATAATCAATATGATTATATATATTTGACCGTTAAGCCCGCGATAAAAGTTATTGAATGACAAAGCTGAACCAGTCATGATACGCAATTTATTGATAATTTATGCACTGCATTGCATAACAATCACTTTTATATACTTTATCAGATTGTTTTTCTCTTTGTTAAGCTCGGATTTAGGGGGCTAATTTATACCAATATACATATAAATATATATTATATATATATATATATAATATAATATATTATATATATATATATATATATTAGATATATATATTATATATGATATATATATATATATATATATATATGTTATATATATATATACAGATAGAGATAGATAGAAGAGATAGATAGATAGATAGATAGATAATAGATAGATAGATAGATAGATAGATAGATAGATATAGATAGATAGATAGATTAGATAGAATAGATAATAGATAGATAGATAGATAGATAGATAGATAGATAGATAGATAGATAGATAGATAGATAGATTAGATAGATAGATAGATATAGATATATAGATAGATAGATAGATAGATAGATAGATAGATAGATAGATAAATAGATAGATAGATAGATAGATAGATAGATAGATAGATAGATAGATAGATAGATAGATAGATAGATAGATAGATAGATAGATAGATAGATAGAGAGATATATAGATAGATAAGAGATAGATAGATAGATAATAGAGAGATAGATAGATAGATAATAGATAGATAGATAATAGATAAATAGATATAGATAATATTAGTGGCTTCGTAGAAATATTGATTATTTTTTCAAATTGTTGGGACGCATTTTTGCAATGAGATAAGTTAATTCCTCAGCTAAGAAATGGGATCCGGATTAGCTAAGCTGTTAGGCGTGTCCTAATTATAAATGGCATTTTGTACGGCTGAACATCCTGCGTAGTTCCTTCCTTTCCACGAAAGCCTTTATTTCCTTAATCAACAATATTTTATGGGAAGTAAATCTCTGCAATATGTAGTACAAATGTATTCTCTGAAAATCCCACTGCAGAGAATGAAATTACACTTAATCTCAGAGGGATGAAGACTTCCTAATTACAAATACAAAATATGTAATGATCAAGCAATTACTGGGACCTGGAGTTAGAAACCCCTGCAGACTATATTTGTTCATCCTCACAACAAAACATTGTCCTAATGATAACAGTTTCATACTTGAAGTAATAAAAAGTTGCCAACAGCTTGAGTCATGGAGTCATCAAAACACTCATAAATTGCATATAGCAAATTTGTTCTTTGTTCGCTCAATAAGGTTTTTAAAATATGTCTTAACTAATAATTATTATTGTTTTTATTTTGGTTAAGATGTTTATTTACGCTAAAATCCATACAGTGCAAAAATAATAAGATACACTAGAAGTAGGCGATTAAAAAACACAATCTAAGACGTTACGTTAAAACAAAACATAATGAACATTATAATTCAAATTACTGCCTAAAGAAAAACCTATTATAAAATGACTTATTAAAAATTATTTCTTATTCAATAAAACGTCTTATTGACGATTTGATAGTTTGAGGTATTCGAGAGAATTTAAGGAAAAACTTAATCAACCTTCGGCCCAAGTCCATGACGTCGCAGATGAATTGGGAATTTTTATTGAGGGGGCTGAATAAGGCACAAAAAAGACTAATAGATTATTTAAAAAAGTATTATAATATTATTGCACTAAAATATTTATGCTTATAATTGGAATCCATTAAATGAGTAGCTTTCGATGTAGAGGGTTTAATCCTTTTTAAATAAATTCTAAAACCTTTATATGATGCAACAAATGTGAATATATATAGTGATTCTTGTTTTTATTGACAAATAAAGAGACTAACACGTTGCTAACACGGATTATGTCAATGTTACCAACGTGTTTATTACGGAACTTTCCCCCACTGAAGATTTAAATGCGCATTATTTTTTGAAAGTGATGGGTGAAAATTATAAATTTTTTTTTTTAACGAGAGTAATTGTATTTATTATATAATCCACAGCATTTAAATGATGGCACAGAGCAATCATTAGAAAAACCTTTCATATTCCATTTCTTTAGTAATTGGCATATTTTTATCTTACATAATATTGTATATTAAATATATACTTATGAAAATAGCTACACGTTATTAGATTGTGGGCATTGAAATAATGATATTAAATTCTCAATGAAGGCTCCGGGCGGGGTACAATGGATGGAAGCAGGTGTGGATCCAACAGGTGGGTTGTTGTTGATGGCCATTGAATAACCAATGAGCAAGAAGAATCCAGAGAATGGTAATTTATTTTGTATTCTGACACTTAACATTTGTTGCATACTTATAATTAAGTCTTATTTTATGTACAGAATGCTAATTGATTCGCTTCGAAAGTAAATATATATTCGTCATGTTTTTTAAAGAAGCAAATGCATATAATTATACATAAATAAACATTTAAAGAAAGAGGATTAAATTTGAGAGCGCAGGTTGACTCCCGAGAGGTGAAGGTGCATTTTGGTCAATCTTGTCTAAGAATCCTAGATTCGATTGATTAATGTTCATATTATAACGTTTTTCGTATCACTCGCATATTTGGGCGCCTACAGCGCCCATATGTGCACCCTTCGGGTATGATCGGTTTTGGAGCTAGTTTGTGAGTGAAACAGACCTTAAAGAATATAAGAAAGGAGTGTTTTGAAGCTTATCAAGCTCAATTCTCTACCTCCTTCATCATAATTAAGTAGTAGAATTGTAAAAAATGTTTTTTTCATTTCTGGTCCCATCACTTGCAAATAGTTTTATTAGGTCTGCCTTGACCCAGGATTCCATAGGTACCTCAAAGTTCAAATTGATCCAAAATGTGGGAGGAGATAGCGTGCGGACATACAGACGGACGGACGGACAGAGATTGGTGAATTATTATATAGATGCAATTCCATGAAGTAACTTTTATTCCGTCATGAATACAGATTCGATCATAATACCTTTTTACTCTGTGATTTCTACTTGAAAAAAATTAAATAAGATGGTTAATTTGTTAAGTTGACAGTTTTGAAAGTGAGCATATTAAGACATTCAGGGTTATGGATTGTGAACGGTATCATATTATATATTTTTTGTTAGGAATTATGTTTATCTAATCAAATGGTCGAAACCACCTGGCTTGTGACTAGATATGGTCTTTTTAGTAACAACTGATGGACCAATCAGGCATTTATTTAAACAACTAGTACTATAAAGGATTTTGTTCTAACACCAAATAATAATACGCCTCTCGAAATCATATTGAAGTATTCAAATATTAAACATCATCATATTTGAATATTATCTTTCTATAAAATCCCGTTATATATAACAGCCGATCTCAGTTGTCCGCTGAGTACATGGGGATAATTGTGCTTTAATTATGTGAGAACCATTTCATTCAAATATATTGTTTTAATTTTATTTTAGCACTATAATATATTTTTATATGAATGACCAGATAAATATGAAAAATATGGCTCTATCATTCATGAGTCATTCTGATTTTGGGTGCTGTTCAATTAATTACACCCCCTCTATAACACTTTTCAACTAAATTAATTCTATATAAATCACTATTTTTTGGTTTAAATATTATATTCAGTAACCTGCGAAAATCAAAGAGTTTAAAATAAAATACACAAAAATAATAAACAAAAACTGAGTAAAACTATTTAGGGCAGTTGCAAAGAAAATATATGAAGATTTTATTTCACATTTGTTGACTG
>CP045891.1:23382521-23600212 GCA_013387185.1 Caligus rogercresseyi
ATACCTTGATATATATTGTATAGCTTGGAGAAAACATCCTCGGTACATTGTAGAACTCTATAAGGTGATTCTTAGCACTGGCTATACCCCAAGTTCCTGGAGGGAAATGAAGGTTACATTTTTGCCCAAGCCTGGCAAAGATGACTATAGCTCAGCAAAATCCTTCAGAGCAATAACCCTTTCCAATTTCTTTCTCAAAGGTCTTGAAAGAATTGTTCAGATGAAAATAGAAGAAATTATTCCAACGTTATATTCCCAACATGCCTACACTAAGGGTTTATCATCCGAGACGGCTCTGTCACAGGTAACGGATACCATCGAAAATGCTATATTTCAACAACAATGTACACTAGCAGTCAGCTTTGATTGCACTGGTGCATTTGATTACATCCAATACCAATCAGCAAACAATGCAATGGAAAAACTAGGAGTACCTAATAGTATTATATCATGGTATAGATATCTTCTCAACACTCGGAAAGTCAAAGCGGATCTTAAAGGAGAGCAGATATGCATCAGGCCAACGCGTGGTAGTCCACAAGGAGGTGTACTTTCACCCATTATATGGAACATGATCATGGATACCCTTCTGACCAAATTTAAAACAGGACCCATCAAGGCAGTAGGCTACGCGGATGATATCATCTTATTAGCAAACGGAAATCATCTCATACTCTTATCAATATAATGCAATCAGCAATAAATACAGTTCTAGACTGGGGGAAAACGAATGGTCTAACCTTTAATGCTACTAAATCCAATGCAATTGTTTTCTCAAAAGCCTACAAGTTGAGATCCAAACATTTTCCACGATTAAAAATGGATGGTAAAGAAATGGTGTTCTCAACGCAAATGAGGTACTTGGGCATTTTATTTGACCAAGGACTTACTTGGACGGGCCACCTGAAAGAAAAAGCTGCCAAATGTAGTCGACTATGGAATATGGCTAAGGCAGTCATAGGACAGAAATGGGGCTTAACGTCTGACAAAGTTCTGTGGCTATATGAAGCAATGGTCAGACCAATTATAGCCTATGGATGCTTAATATGGGGCATTCCATTAATAACAAGAAAAGTACCATAAAGATACTAAACTCCATACAAAGAAAAGCACTTTTATCAATGTGCCACACACTAAGATCAACTCCAACAGCCGGAATGGAATCTGTTCTTGGCATAATTCCCCTTGACCTTTTCATACAAGGACAAGCAACAAAATCACGATGGAGAACTAGGCATTTCTTAAAAGATACCTGGGATGGTATTGGCAACCTTCCAAAACGCCGTGGTCACCGCTTCTCCTGCGATAAAATACTTAAGGAAGCGAAAATTAATCAACAAAGTGACTATATAAAAGGCAACCTTATTTGGATGGACAATTCTCCAATTGAAAATCCTGATATGATAATTTACACTGATGGATCCAAAGATGAAAAGGGTAATACTGGTGCTGGATGGGCAATCACTATTGGTGATCTCTGCATTCATCACTCAATGGTATCTTTGAATAGAGAAGCATCAGTATTTCAAGCTGAGGTTTTTGCCATCAAGCAAGCAGTCGAAGATCTCAGAAAATTGGAAAAAACATGGAAAAAAGTTTTAATTCGGTCTGATTCCCAATCCGCAATTGCTGCTCTTCTCAATCCACTTACCTCAAGTGCTGAAGTCAGGGAGTGTAAAGAAATCATATGCAGAGGAAAGAACGAAGAAAACATATATATTGAATGGTGCAGAGGACACAATGACATCACAGGAAATGAATTTGCAGACTACCTTGCAAAAAGTGGCGCACAAAGCAACAACCGAAAATTTGTTGGTGTGCCCCCAAGTTATATCAAGAAAACAATAAATGATTATTTTTATAAACGATGGTGTGAACGATATAAAGATAGTCTTCACATGAAACACACACATCTTATGTTAAAAAACCAAGATCAAAGGTTGTCAAACTTCACCGTGAAGACCTGAAACAACTTATTCAAGCCTACACAGGACATGGACCATTTCTCTCCCACCTAAGCAAATGGAAGAAAACAAGTGCAACCTGTGATCTTTGCAAGGAAGAGCCACAGACTGCAGACCACCTGATCAACAGATGCCCTGCTCTGTCCCTTGAAAGGCATGAAGTGTCTCAAGAAGAAGACGCGGACATCCAAATTCTAAAAAATTTAAATGCAAAAAAATGAAAAATATTATTGTAAATAATTTCAGTATTTAAGAAGGAATTCATTTTGCTGTTGTAACACAGATACCCCATTGTGTGGTTGTGTTCTTTACCTTAGTGTCTATTGTTTGTATGTACTATTGTAATCGGCAATAAATTTCTAACTAACTATATATTGTAATAATCATGACATTGTGGTATATTCTCTAATGACGATCTAATTAGTTGAACTGCCATTTCTGTTATTGAAGATCCTATTTGTTTCATTTTTACTAATTCTTTTACATTAATTTAATTATTCCTTCAACTTTGTAAACTCCTTAATAAATTTATCCGAATAAAATATTAATCACCTGAATAAGAATAGTTTCTTAATGAAATTATTATTTTTAAAATAGATCTTTAAAGCTTATATTGTTTTTTATCCCTCGATAAATTATAAATATTTTGAGCCTGACTTGAGAGTCGGCTGCTACACAAACAGATCTCACGACGTAACTCTCCTTATAGGGCTCTGCAATTAATTAATGGATGTGATGAATAGATCGTAAACAACT
This sequence comes from Caligus rogercresseyi, assembly GCA_013387185.1. Taxonomy (NCBI): domain Eukaryota; kingdom Metazoa; phylum Arthropoda; class Copepoda; order Siphonostomatoida; family Caligidae; genus Caligus; species Caligus rogercresseyi. The sequence goes on from CP045891.1 coordinate 23,385,242, forward strand.
CGGTAAGGTGACTATATACAGGTGTTACTATACAAAAGGTAGTAATACAACAGACTTAAAATTCAATGACCTCACCGAATTAAATAAATAAGAATTAGAGTGTATATACAAGATTTGTATAATTAAGTGACAAATACAAAATTCATACTGAATACGGATATTAAATATAAAGAAATGAGGAGTTTATATATGTGCCTATCACCACCAAAGAAAATATATTTTATATTTCTTGATCACCAACCTATTTAATTGCGTTTTCGAGGGTTTAGTGACTTTTTTTGATCTGGTTGCGCACTTCTTTAAAGTCAACTCGGCATTCAAAAAGTCCTCGCACATCTTCCTAGCTCTATCCAAAGCAAATATTGAGACCAAAAGGCACGAGATCGCCGTCATGATCCGCGACCACCACGACACCTCGGACATCGTCAGGATCCTCGGGGTCGACCGCCACACACTCTACGGGCCCTAAACGTCTAAAGGATGGAAAAAGCCTCAAGAATTGTTCTCAAAGCGGAAAACCGGTGAAACTGACCAGGAGGCTGCCGCATGTTTCAGACTAATGAGTGATCATCCTTCAACATGGAGTAAACGAAGGATTAACGGAGGCTGTTTGAAGTCAGCAATATGATCCAGCTTGAGTGCTTTTATTTTGGTGAACTAGCTCCTTCTCACTCACAAATATAATTTTAATCATTTAAATTTAATTGTGGAAAACCATAGAGTCTTGCTCGTTTAAACACCCCAAATTATCAGTAATAACACCATATTATAACAGATGGAGCTGGAATAAATAAATCGGGATCAACGACAAAGACATTCATCCACAAAACCTTTCATTATTCAGGGGAATTTTCAGACAAAATAGTCTCTGGTGTAATTTTATTTATTTTGCACATATTTACCATAGAAAATGGCAATATTAAGACAGAAAGAGATTTACTCGACATAATTCGGTCATATGTTTATATCGGTCATATAAACATATGTCCGATATCAGGAGCATAGTTTTTCAACACTAATGCAAAAGAAAACATAGTTAACTTCATAAGTAGACTTTAAACGATAAGAATTATTAGTAACGGGGGGGTAAATGTCACAGGGGGGGGGGGGTAAAGCCCGGGGGTGATTGTCGGAGGGTGATAGTCCGGGGATAGTAGTCCTAAACTCATTCTTCATTTATGCCTTGTTTTCACTACAAAATGGGCTTATATACAAAACTAAATCTAAAACTTTGACAGGACAGTCGTAAGACCTTCGTTTAAGAGCTGTTGGAGCTTTGTATTTTGTAGAAAATAATTCATTCCATATATATATATATATATATATTACCATAAAAATACGGATTTATTAGGTTTTTTGTATAGGGAAAATTGCACCATCACTGAAATCTATTTATTTTTAAAATGCTCCTTTTCTGTTTTTTTTTCTTCGAATAAAAGACTGGCACCATGAGAGAATGCAAATGAATAAGGAGGTGGGATTAATTCATTCCTTTTTATTTTCTCCCATCGGATTTTTATTTTTACAAAATATATTTTCAATTTTTCGTTTATTGTCCTCATATTTGTGAAATAACAATAATTTGATGAATTATATTTTTATCGAAACTTGTGAGTTTCCTAATTAGGAACTCAAAAGTTTCAAAAAAGTTTCTCACAATTAGATAAAAATAAAGAAAAAAGTTAGAGTTCAGTGATAAATATCGATTATCATTCATTCATTTTATTGCATGCAAAAATTAAAGGGGGTACGGTTACTTCGATCTCCTACCTGAGCTAGAAACAAAGAGAAACCACACTTCAACACGGCCATCGTGCTAACATTCCTCACAAACCTCTCTATTATTGTACTTATTATAGAAGAAGAAGGAAAAAAGTATTCGTTATCCAGAGTGTTGAACATATTCATGAGCCGAGTCATGCTAGGAGCGACCACATTGATGAAGGAGCTCCCAAACGTCTCGCCTCCTCCTCCAATCATTGAGGAGGAGGATGAGACGAGACGGGGCAAATATAATGACTGGAATCATGCCACCCGTCCACTCCCATTCGAGAAATTTGATCCCAAGCAATGATGAATCAATGTAAACAATAACAATAATAAGAACAGGCAGGATCACTCTGGATGACGAATACTTTTTTTCCTTCTTCTTCTATAATAAGTACAATAACAGAGAGTTTGTGAGGAATGTTAGCACGATGGCCGTGTTGAAGTGTTGGTTCTCTTTGTTTCTAGCTCAGGTAGGAGATCGAAGTAACCGTACCCATTAAAAGCATAATGTATGGAATTATATTAACGAAAACTTTAATGAAACGTGAAAATTTATTTGGGATCGTCGTAAAATCAAAACATAGCTCTGAAGATGAAAAAAGCTTTAAGGGAGGGGGGGGGGTTAAAATTATTTTTTGAAAATTAATTTGTTGGATTCCGTAATATTGAAGTATTGACTAATTTTTTTAAATCCATTCGTTCATTGAACTCGTTTCGAAGGGATTCATGAAGCTAATATCAATCAGAATCCTTCAATTATGGTGTGATTCTTTTTGTAAATAATTTACGCATCGAATCAATAATAATTAATGGAATCGGAGGATTTTTTTTGTTTGATTTTTGTCATACAATTTTTTTAAATAAAGACAGTGCGCCATTGGAGAAGACCGACTAAGATGGGAATAATGCATTTTTTCTTCTATTTGCGCATTTTATTTATAAAGAAGTCGTCATTGATTTGGTTCCTTATGTTTTTGAAACTTGCGATAAGTTTTTAGAAACGATATAATTAACGATAAAATGTTCGGCGTAAGCGATAAATATCATTTATTGCTCATTTTATCATATTAGGAAACCACTCGATAATATCTTTATTTGGTCTATTTCAAATTTATATATCCTCATTGTTTGATCTGTTAAAGATAATAGGGAATTGGATCTAATCAGTTCATAAAACTTTGTAAATAACAAAACCTATAGCCATAAATGAAAACTCTGAGTTGCAAAAAATATTGTCTATGTAGCTTTAGTAAACATGACATCATTTATAGTTCGGTTCGTACTTTGTAGTCATCCGTGCTACCACTAAAAGTTCATTGTTTATACGCAAACGATCTCTTAAAAATATTAAAGAAAATGACTGAGCGAAATATTAATTATGGCTAATAAAAATGTAACATAATATGAAAAAAACATTGACACCTATTTTTTTAGCATCGATATTATCTAATTTACTGAGTTTGTAATGGCGTATATGATGAAATTCGTATGTTATCTATTTTTCAGAGATCGCTTCATTAATGAATAAGAACTTTCCGCTGTTTCAACTCCGGTTTCTTCTTAAATGTTTATACGCAACATGGATTTACTTTTAACAAATCATACGCAACAAATCAAACGCATATTGTATTTAGTTAATAAATGAATTGAATGCTACTGCACTTGATTTTGTTCAATTGATGTTTATTCAAATATATTATAGATCTTTAAGAAATATATCAGATGCAAAAAATGTTTGAATGACTTGTTTATTAATTTGAATGTCACTCATAACTAGTATATCATCATAATATAATTGTTTGAATTATTATCTATATATTTTTGCTTTTAATAATGCATATGATATCGAGAAAATCCTTCAATCTTCTTCGTAGAGGATGAAAAGACTTCATTGTTATGAATACTTACATAAACATAAGAAGTGTTTCAATTCATAAAGAAGGAAATATGAGATTAAATATATATCTATATTATTATTATCTATTATCTTTTTTAACAATCATCTTACATTTTGTTATGGATGTATACATATATCAGCTACAAAAATATACATTTGTCTTCTTATGATTGCATTAAAAGCAACACAAAATACACATTTTGCCCATTATATTATATTTAAAACCCAATTCGATGTAATTAGCTTCTTATTGTGGTCTATCATCCTATAATTACAAAATCATTACCTTTAGCTTGATATGAAATTAACCATGGATGAGTGAAAGGAAAAATAGTGACAAGACATCCATGGATGTCATCATTTAAAAAAAAAGATAATATTGATATTCCTCTAATGACATCACTGAGCCTTATTTAAATTATCTTTTTTTTTCCTTACTTTTTTGTATATGTTTTATTGACTTGAAGCCCCAAAAATATATACAGAGTCCTCATTTAATAGGAGCAATGAATACTAAAACAAATTGTTTTAGTATTCATTGATAGGAGTTCATGACATCTCTTCCAATATTACAGTTCCGTCCTACAATTAATAGATGAGCCCCTCTTCTTTTCGTCTACGGCTAGTGATGTCATGGATCCCTGCCGGTTTTTTTCTTTTTCTTTCTGATCTCTATTATTTATTTCCACGCAACCTTTCTTTCTTTCTTCTTCTTTATTTCGGGGCTCGCTATTCCTCTTGAGCAGTTGAGTGAGGTATTTTGAATCTTGTTCTTGCTCCTTGAGGTATTTGTTATTTGTTTGATTCTGAGTGAGTGAGTGAGTGATTGACTATTGAGGGCTCTTCTTCCCCGTTCTTTGGATCTCTCCATGACTATGTCGACATGAGTCTGTCTGTGAGTGGGAGCAGTAGCGTGGAGGAGTTGTTCCGCTCCCACGCGAGTATCTTGCGCGACCCCCTGGCCAAGGATGAGGCCAAGTTGAAGTCGGCGCAGGAGCTGAGCGAGCGTTTGGAGGATCACCCCGATGTGTTTGTGAAGGAGAGCCTGGGCGTCCTCCTGGGTCTTCTTCGGGATGGTTCCCCCCACTTTATCGCGGAGTACAATGTGCAGCAGGTCCGAAAGACGGCCCTGGAATGCCTCCAGCGCCTCCCCGCAGAGTCCCTCAAGCCTCACTTCAAGTCCGTCCTCAGCCTCATGTTCAAGCTCCTGGAGTCTGAAAACGAGGAAAACGTCCTCGTCATCCTTCGCATCATCATCGAGCTCCACAAGCAGTTTCGTCCCATGCACTCGCTCGAAATCACGCAGTTCCTTCAGCTCGTCAAGTCCATCTACAAGGAGCTTCCCAATCACCTACCCAAGATTTTTGAGCCCAGAGACCCTATCAAGGTTAAAGATCTCGGGGAACTCAACATTGAGGCACTCCTCGGAGAGACCTTCACGGTCACGACCATCACCACGGAGAAGAAAGCACCCGACGGAGCCTCACACGTCTCGTATAATCTCATACCCAAAGCAGTTCTCTCACTCAAGGTAAGGAATAAGGAAGAGATCAAAGCAAACAAACAAAAGGAAAGAAAGCACACTCGGATCATGACTCTTTTTGTCGTTTTGTCTCCTTTCAGGTCCTGCAAGAGCTTCCCATCATTGTGGTCCTCATGTATCAGCTCTACAAGCAATTCGTTCACCAGGAAGTGGCTGAGTTTATTCCCCTCATCATGAACACCATAACGCTTCAGCCTTCGCTTCAAGTGCGGAACCATAGGAAATTCAACAAGGAAGTCTTTGTGGACTTCATGGGAGCGCAAATCAAAACACTCTCTTTTTTAGCTTATATCATTCGAATTTATCTCAAGGTACTTGTTCCATCAAGATAAGTGATGATGTGCTATCATGGTCCTCTCTTTGCCCCCCCAGGTTGTCAGTAGTCATAGTGGCCAAATGGTGGAGGGCATGCTCTCCCTCCTGGCCATTTGTCCGCATGAGGTGGCCCACCTACGGAAGGAACTCCTCATCGCTGCACGACACATTCTGGCGACAGACCTACGAACCAAGTTTGTGCCTCATATGGAGAAACTTTTTGACGAGAACATTCTCTTGGGCCGCGGGTGGACAACGCACGAGTCCCTGCGCCCCCTGGCCTACTCCACGCTCGCCGACCTCGTTCACCACGTCCGGCAGCACATCCTCCTCTCAGACCTTTCCCGGGCTGTGCAGCTCTTCTCCCTCAACGTCCACGACGAGTCCTCCCCACCTCCATTCAAACCATGTCCTGCAAGCTCCTCCTCAACCTCGTGGAGTGCATTCGGAGCCGGAGCGACCAGGAGCAAAGTGGGGGAAACGGGAGGGAGCTACTTATGAAAATGATGGAGGTCTTTGTACTCAAGTTCAAGACAGTGGCCAAGCTCCAACTGCCCATCCTCATGGCCAAACACAAGGCCTCCGCGGCTGCCAGCACCAATTCGACAACCCCCTCTACGCCAGACATTAGCGTCGTCAAGACAGAAGACATCAAACCGCCTCTCACGCCTGCTTCCAGCTTCGAGGCCAAGACACCGGCAGAGGAGGAACAGACGCAAACGCTTCTCAAAAAGTGCAAATTCGGTTTCCCGCCCTCCCAAGCCAACAACTATACTGTAGCAGACTGCCGAGGTCTTGTCAAGACTCTGGTCTGTGGAGTCAAAACTATCACCTGGGGCTGCACCAATGTCAAAACAGAGCTCATTAGTCAAAACAAGCAGTTCCAGCCCAAGGAAACAGCCATATACATTCGACTGGTCAAGTGGGCCATGATTGCTCTGGACGTCTACACCCTCAACACGACCCCTCCCGCCCCGCCGCCTGGTCCCACGGCCCCCGTCGCACGCAGCCCCGCCCAACAGACCTCGACCGCGGTAGCCCCCGTGCAAGCGGCCCCTCCGACTCAGACGCCGCCCCAGTCCACACAGCAGCAAACAGTCCGCACTAAGGAAGAAAAGGAGGTCTTGGAGCACTTTGCGGGGGTATTTTCCCTCCTGAACCCCCAAACCTTCAAGGAAGTCTTTTCACAGACCATTGACTTTGTGGTGGAGCGCATCTATGACAACTACGCGCTCCAAATCATGGCTAACTCCTTCCTCGCCAACAATGTGACCTCCCCCATCTTTGCCACGATCCTCGTGGAGTATCTCCTCCAACGAATGCACGAGATGGGGAGCAATATGGATCGGAGCAACCTCTATCTCAAACTTTTTAAGCTCGTCTTTGGCTCAGTGTCCCTTTTTGCGGCGGAGAACGAGCAAATGCTCCGGCCTCACCTCCACTCCATCGTCAACAAGTCCATGGAGCTCGCCAAATCCGCCAAAGAGCCCTACAACTACTTTCTCCTCCTACGTGCACTCTTTCGCTCCATCGGAGGCGGGAGCCACGATCTACTCTACCAGGAGTTCCTTCCACTCCTACCCAACCTACTCATGGGCCTCAACAGTCTTCAAAGCGGATTGCATAAACAGCACATGAAGGACCTTTTCGTGGAGCTCTGCCTCACAGTCCCCGTGAGGCTAAGCTCGCTCCTACCCTACCTCCCCATGCTCATGGACCCACTCGTCTCCGCTCTCAACGGCTCGCAAACTCTCGTCTCACAAGGACTTCGAACCCTGGAGCTATGCGTGGACAACCTACAACCCGACTTTCTCTACGAACACATCCAACCCGTCCGGGCTGAACTCATGCAAGCCCTCTGGAGGACACTGCGAAATCCCTCAGACCAAATTGCTCACGTGCCTTCAGAGTGCTCGGAAAGTTCGGAGGCGGAAATCGGAAGATGATGATTGAGCCTCAGTTACTCACCTACTCTGACACGGACAACCCCGGGCCATGCGTCACCATTTACTTCTCAGAACTTCGCTCCCCCATCTCATTCCCCGTCCAGAAGATAATCGAAACAGCCTTCAACGCCCTCAAGTCCTCAAACACGGAGCCCGGCTTCTATCGAAAGCAGTGTTGGGAAGTAATTAAGTGCTACCTCGTCTCATCTCTGGTTGTGGACGACGATAAGGCCACTCTCCTTAAGCTCCTTTCACATCCCGAGTTCCGCGAGGGCTCCATCGGCTCCATCTCTGTCCCTTACTACAAGTGCGGCGACCCCCAAGCACGGAAAGTCCACCAAATGGCTGTCACAGGGATGTTTGTCGCGGCAGCCATCAAGGAGCTCCGCCAGTCCGTCTTGCCCACCATGGTGGCACTCGTACGGCACTACACTATTGTGGCCATCGCTCAGCAGGCAGGGCCCTTCCCCATGTCTGCCAAGCAGAACAAGCTCCAGGGCATGGACCCACTCGTTCTCATTGACGCCCTTGCCGTCATCATGGGCCACGAGGAAAAGGAGCTCTGCAAGCCTGGACATCTCGCTATGGTCCTCATTCTGGACACCGCTGTCAACATCCTCGGGGGAAAGGAGAGGGCCTGCCGACTTCCACTGATGGAGTACCTCGCAGACCGAATGTGCAATCTTTGCTACGAGCGAGCCTGGTACGCCAAGCTGGGGGCTGCATCGCCATCAAGTTTCTCTTTGAGCGCATGGACCTACTGTGGGTCTTCCAACACCAATTCAGCTTCCTCAAGGCCCTCCTATTTGTGATGATGGACCTGACGGACGAGGTGAGCTCGGGGGCAGTGGACATGGCGAAGCAGAACCTAGACAAAATGCTCACACTCTGCGCCTCGCCCATCGAAGTCCCACTCAACGTCACGGATCAACGCCGAGCGCAGTTGATCGAGCTCCAAGCCATTCAGAGCAAGTCCCTTCACGACGTCATCCATGAACTGGTCCGTCAAGTCACGAGCCCAAACGTCTATGTGCGGGAACACACCATGAGTTCCCTCCAGCTTCTCTCCAAGATCCAGGCGAGGTCCATCACCGAGATCATGGAGCCGCATAAAGACGTTCTGAGCGACATGATCCCGCCCAAGAAGCACCTCCTCCGACATCAGCCCGTGAACGCTCAAATAGGGCTCATGGACGGCAACACATTTTGTACGACCCTGGAACCAAGGCTCTTCACCATTGATTTAAAAATTGTGGAACACAAAGTATTTTTCACGGAACTCCTATCTCTTTGCGAGAACGACGACACCTCCCTTCAAAAACTGCCTTGCTATAAGACTATTTCAAATCTAGTGCCATTGCGAAAGTCAGCCCTTAAAGCCTTGGCAGCCTGTCACTACATACCCGAGTGTCGTGAGAAAATATTTGCTGTCCTGTACAAGGCCTTGAACAGCACCAACAATGATCTCGTGGAGGCTGGCTACGAGTGCATGAAGAAGTTTATCAAGGGATTTCAAATAGACGTTGAAATGATGAATACTGTCCTCCGGACGCTCTCAAGCCTTCAAGACTATCGAAACATCACCATCAATCTCCTCAAGCGCCTTTGCTACCTTGCCCGCCTATTCCCCTCCGTCTTTGCGGACAACCTGACAGAGCAACTCCTTCAACAACAGCTCAAGAAGTGGTTAGAAATGGCTATCGTGGGATACAAGAACCCCAACTCGGCCCAAAGTGGGGCCAAGGCCGGGAGCAACGGAAACTCGGGTGGACAGCATCAACTCAAGACAGCGGCCGCAATCATTGAACTCTTTCACAATCTCCCACCCCCTGCCAACTCCCCGCCCACACACACCATCGAAATGCTCTGCAAACTAGTCCTCACCACGGAGAAAGCCCTCCTCATTGAGCCCGGAAGCATTCTCAGAGTGCCTCTCATGAAATACCTCTCGTCATTCCCCAACGAGACCCTGGACTACCTCATGCTGGAGACGTCTGCTAAGGACCCTCAAATTCGCCGCTTCCTCGAGTTCATCGTGGACCACGAGGAAGAGGGACCTGTCTTTCGGAATGCTCTAATGACGTCCAAAATAGACAATTGATTGCCATGGCCTCGGGACAGTCCACCTCCAACAATCAGTTGGTCCAGCTGGGCCTCACACAGCCCCCGACGGTGACCCCCTCTGGACGAAATGAAATACAACTCGGGAGTGTTTGCTTGACGTATATCCTAGTCAAGAGGGACTCCTCCTGGATCAAGGATCAGCACAACTTGGTCAACGCCTTTAAGGCCATATGGAACACGGACAAATATCATGAGAAGCACAAGAAGGGTGGTGACAACGTGGACTACACCCATTGGAAGGAGCCCAAACTCATCGTGAAGATACTCCTGGAATACTTCAAGCACCATCGAGAGGGCGAGATTCTATTGCTCTTCCAGCTGCTCCGTGCACTCTGTGGCCGATACCTCGCGGACTTTCAGTTCCTCAAGGACTTTCTTGAGAACGAAGTTTGTTCCAAATACCCTATTTCATGGAAGAGGGCCGCCTTTTTCGAGTTTGTTCGTCTGTGGAAGATCCCTGGCGAGGGGGGTCTCTCCCAGGAGCTCAAGGCACGCATTCTCCAGTTCATCATCATTCCTTCCTTCGCCTTTACATTCGACAAGGGCGATGGTGACTCCCTCATCGGATCCCCACCTGCACCCGAGCAGGAATGCACGGAGAACGTGGTCTCCACTTTCATTCTAGACATCATCGACCCGGACTCCCCTTTCGGGACCTCAGACACGGTTCGCATTCTGCTTCTCCAGTTCTCCTGCCTCCTCGTGGACCAAGGTTCTGCACACATCCACGACGCCGCCAACAAGCGCCAGGGGAACAAGCTGCGTCGGCTCATGACCTACGCCTGGCCTTGCCTCCTAAGCAAGAACTGCGTGGACCCCGCCACGCGCTACCATGGACACCTCCTTCTCTCACACATCATCGCCAAGTTCGCCATACACAAGCGCATCGTTCTCCAAGTCTTTCATTCTCTCCTCAAAGCCCACGCCGTGGAGGCACGACAAGTCGTTCGGCAGGCCCTTGAAATCCTGACGCCCTCCATGCCCGGGAGAATGGAGGACGGGAACACTATGCTCACGCACTGGACTAAAAAAATAATCGTAGAGGACGGTCACACCGGCTCACAGCTCGTGCACATCCTCCAGTTGGTCGTCAAACACTACAAGGTCTACTACCCCGTGAGACATCACCTCATCCAGCACGTCGTGACCTCCATTCAGCGACTTGGCTTTACAGCCACAGCTACCATCGAACAAAAGAGGCTTGCCGTAGATTTGTGTGAAATTGCCATCAAGTGGGAAATGCACCGTGTCAAAGAGGAAAGCGGAGACAACGACCTTACCTTCGCCCCTTCTCCAGGGGTCAAGAGACCTTCCTTCGAGGGTTCACCGGACCCCAAGAAAATAAAGCTCCCCTCCATGAAATCCGTATCCTCTCCCTCCAGCACTACCTCCTCTAGCAAGTCTGAGGCCCACAAGCCCCTGGACAAAGTCCACTCGGACGCCATCGTCAACTACCTCCTCCGACTCGCCTGTCAAGTCAGCGACTCTAGTGCAGCAAGCGGGACATCACCAGGTGAAATCCTCTCCCGTCGCTGCGTGACTCTCCTTAAGATGGCCCTCAAGCCCGACGTCTGGCCCAACCTGGACCTCAAGCTCCACGCTTTCGAAAAGATCCTCACGGGTCCCCAGGGCGTGGACTCGGGACAGCCCAACTATGTCAACATTTGTACCTGCCTGGACATCCTGAGCTTCCTTCTGGCTATCCTGCGGAAGGACCAGATCCTCGTGGCCTTCAAGCCCCTCCAAAAGGCCATTGCGACTTGCACGACCTGCTCCAATTCCAAGGTGATCCGTGCTGTGCACAGTCTCATGTCCCGCCTCATGAACCTTTTTCCCACGGAGCCAACCAACTCCAGCGTGGCCTCCAAGTATGAGGAGCTAGAGCAGCTCTACGCTATGGTAGGCAAGGTCGTCTACGAAGGCCTGGCCAACTACGAGAAGAACCCAAGCGCGGCGCCGTCCAGCCTCTTCGGTACGCTCATGATGCTTAAGGCAGCATGTATCAACAACGCCTGCTACGTGGACAGACTTATCTCCAGCTTCATGCGCGTCCTTCAACGCATGGCGCGGGAACACCTCAATCCCGTATCCAACGAGAGTACGGCCGCTGCATCTTGCGAACTCCTCATACTCAGCCTGGACCTCGTCAAAAACAGGGTGGCCGTGATGGGACATGACATGCGCAAGGCCTTCATCGGCTCCATCCTCGTTGGACTCATAGAAAAGTCCTCAGACGTTAAGGTCCTCAAGGCCCTCACCAAAATGCTCGAGGACTGGATCAAGCACAAGGACCTCAAAATGCTGAACCAGGGCCCGAGTCTGAAGGAAAAGTCCATCCTACTCGTCAAAATGATGCAATTTGTGGAGAAGCGCTTCCCTGAGGACACGGATCTCAACGCACAGTTCCTGGAGCTGATCAACTACGTCTACCGGGAGGAGAGCCTCAAGGGCACGGAGCTCACCTCCAAGCTGGAGCCCGCTTTCCTCTCGGGCCTACGATGTACACAGCCTCACATCCGTGCAAAGTTTTTCGAGGTATTCGATACGAGCATGAAGCGGCGGCTATACGATCGTCTCCTGTACGTCATCTGCTCCCAGAACTGGGACTCCATGGGTCCACACTACTGGATCAAGCAAGCCATTGCTCTCGTTATGACAACGGCTTCTCCTGGGACACCCATTCAGAACTGCACGCCCTCCAGCCACCTCCCTGGCGTGACCTCTGTCATTGCCCTGGCAGATCCCTCAGACCGAAACGCATTCCACGTCTTTGCCAATAGCAGCAGTGTCCTCACGGACCTGGACGTCGGGGAAAAGGAGGAGGACCTCGCAGAGATTGAGCTCTCCAATTCCTCTTCCTCGGACGGCCTCAAGAAGGAGGACCCCTCAGGAGCTTCCACGCACTCAGGCGCACTACACGCAAACAGGTCCTCACTCTTCCAAATCATCTCAAGGCAGTTCAAGTTCCTAGAATCCATCAAAGAAGTCAAGACGGTCCACTTTCTCAACGCCGCCTCACAACTTTGCCACATGGACCACAACCTCGCAGAAGACATTTGGCTCAATTTCTTCCCTCGCGTCTGGAGTGTCCTGGGGGACAAGCAGCGGGAGGCTTTGGCCCAGGAGATCATTCCCTTCATCTGCTCCGGAGCACACGTCATACAAAAAGACTGCCAGCTCAGCGCACTCAACACCTTCGTGGAGGCCCTCTCCCGATGCAAGCCCCCCATTGCAATCAAGCCTGCACTCATTAAGTACCTGGCCAAAAGCCACAACCTCTGGCACCGCGGGACGCTCATGCTGGAGTCTATGGCATTCGATGCCCTGGGCTCTAATCTCATCAAGCCGCGAAAAGAACTCTCCACCTTGGACCTGGAGCTGGAGGCCAATACAAACACAAGCCTCACGCTCACCCAAGAGGCCACGGATGCGCTTTCGGAGATGTACTCCCTCCTCAAGGAAGAGGATATGTGGGCCGGCCTCTGGCAGAAGAAGGCCAAGTACAACGAAACCAACATTGCCATTGCTTACGAGCAGCAGGGCTACTTCGAGCAGGCCCAGGGTGCCTTCGAGCTCGCTATGACCAAGTACCGCAACGACTACGCAGTTTCCCCCAGCCCCGTCTCCATTTCTCAGGAAGTGAGACTCTGGGAGGAACACTGGCTGCGGAGCTCCAAGGAACTGAACCAGTGGGAGCTGCTCCTAGAGTACGGTAACTTGAAGGGGATCAATAACCCCTTGCTTGTTTTGGAGTCCTCCTGGCGTGTCCCCAACTGGACGCTCATGAAGGAGGCCCTGAGTCAAGTGGAGGCGGGGAACCCCAAGGAACTCGCATGGAAAATCAACATGTTCCGCGGGTACTTGGCCATTTGCCATCCGGAGGACCCGCACCTCGCTAGTGTGGAGCGATGTGTGGAAATGGCCTCTTCCCTTTGCATGCGGGAGTGGAGGAGACTCCCACAAGTCGTCTCCCACATCCACCTCCCATACCTCCAGGCCGCACAGCAAGTCATGGAGCTGCACGAGGCTGCGCAGATACACACTGGGCTGCTACACGGGAGAACCAATTCCTTGCACGATATGAAGGCTATTGTCAAGACGTGGAGGAATAGACTCCCCGTGATCAGCGACGACCTCTCACACTGGTCGGAAATATTCACGTGGCGACAGCACCACTACCAGTACATTGCTCTACACTACAGCACGGAGAATCAGGCGCAGCAGAACCTGGAATCGGCCAATGCGAACCCTGCGACCAACAACAACACCACCACACCTGCGGCAACCACCACTGCCAACAACACAACAGCATGTTGGGGGTTCACGCATCGGCCCAGGCCATCATACACTTTGGGAAAATCGCACGTAAACACAATCTCACGGGGGTCTGCCTGGAGTCACTCTCAAGGATCTACACCATTGCCTCCGTGCCCATCGTGGACTGCTTCCAGAAAATACGACAACAAGTCAAATGCTACGTGCAAACAGCAGTCACTTTGGGGCGGAATGAGCTCCAAGAAGGCCTGGAAGTCATTGAGAGCACGAACCTTAAATACTTCACCAAGGACATGACGGCAGAGTTCTACGCTCTCAAGGGAATGCTCTTGGCTCAAATCGGCCGCTCCGAGGATGCCAATAAGGCCTTTTCTGCCTCTGTGCAGATGCACGACACCCTGGTCAAGGCATGGGCACTCTGGGGAGATTACCTGGAGCAGCTCTTTACTCGGGACGGCGTCAACACGGGAGGGACCCCGCGCAATGTCAAGTTCGGTGTGGAGGCCATCACTTGCTACCTCCACGCCTGCCGGCATCAAAACGAGTCCAAGTCCCGGAAGTATCTGGCCAAAGTCCTGTGGCTCCTCACCTACGACAACGAGAAGCTGGAGTTGGCAGAGGCCGTGGACAAGTACAACGTGGGAGTCCCGCCCATTCAGTGGCTTCCCTGGATACCCCAGCTCCTCACCTGCTTAGTGCGATCGGAGGGAAAGCTCATTTTGAACTTGTTGAGCACCGTGGCCGCATGTTTCCCCAAGCCGTCTACTTCCCCATTCGGACGCTGTATCTTACGCTCAAGATCGAACAGAGGGAACGCTTCAAGACAGGGGAACTGGCCAACGAGCGGCGGGCCTCGGAGAGCCCTGGGGACCAACAGACAGCCCCCTCCGAGTCGGGCCCCATCCGCGCCACGGCACCCATGTGGAGATGCTCAAGAATCATGCATATGCAGAGAGATTTACATCCTACGGTTCTCTCTAGTCTAGAAGGGATTGTGGATCAAATGGTCTGGTTTAGAGAAAACTGGTATGAAGAGGTTCTGCGGCAGCTCCGACAGGGGCTCGCTAAGTGCTACGCCATCGCCTTCGACCACCGGGGAGAAGTCAGCGAGGCCACCATCACGCCACACACACTCAACTTTGTCAAGAAGCTTGTGTCCACTTTCGGGATCGGCATAGAGAACTTCAGCAGCTCTGTGAGCGGGAACTACTCCTCCGCTGCGAGCGAAAGCCTCGTCCGCCGGGCACAAGCCACCGCCCAAGACCCCGTTTTCCAAAGAATGAAGTCCCAGTTCACATCAGACTTTGACTTTGCCGTTCCCGGAGCCATGAAACTACAGAACCTCATCAGCAAGCTCAAGAAATGGATCTCCATTCTGGAGGCCAAGACAAAGATCCTCCCCAAGTCATTTCTCATCGAGGAGAAATGTCGCTTCCTCAGCAACTTCAGCCGCCAAACCGCGGAAGTGGAATTGCCAGGGGAGCTGCTCCTCCCAAAGCACTCCCACTATCAAGTCTGCATCCAAAGGTTCATGCCCCGCGTAGAGATCGTTCAGAAGCACAACTCCGCAGCTCGTCGTCTCTACATCCGGGGACACAACGGAAAGAACTACCCTTACCTTGTGATCAACGACTCCGGCCTCGCAGACGCTCGCCGCGAGGAGCGCGTCCTACAACTGCTTCGCATGATGAACCACCTCCTGGGCAAACACAAGGAAACATCCAGGCGCTTCCTCAACTTCACGGTGCCCCGAGTTGTGGCCGTCAGCCCGCAAATGAGACTTGTGCAAGACAACGCCTCCTCTGTTTCCCTCCTGGACATCTACAAGCAGCGCTGCGCCAAACGGGCCCTTGACCACGACAACCCCATCGGGCGATACTATGAACGACTCACAGCAGTTCAGGCCCGAGGCGCCCAGGCTTCTCACCAAGTCCTACGAGACATCCTCAAAGAGGTCCAGTCATCCCTCGTGCCACGGAACATGTTCAAGGAGTGGGCACTCACTTCTTTCCCATCCGCGACGGACTACTGGACTTTCAGGAAGATGCTGACCCTCCAACTCGCACTGGGGAATTTCGCTGAATACGTCCTTCACCTCTCACGACTCAATCCGGACATGATGTACATCCACCAAGACTCGGGCCTCGTCAACGTCAGCTACTTCAAGTTCGACGTGGACGACGCCACGGGAGACCTGGACTCCACGCGCCCCGTCCCATTCCGACTCACACCCAACATATCAGAGTTCTTGTCGCAGATCGGGGTGGGGGGACCCCTCACGGCCGCCATGATCTCCACGGCCCGATGCTTTGTACACCCCAGCTATAAGATACAGGCCATTCTACGGGCTGTCTTGCGAGACGAAATGATTGCCTGGAACAAAAAGAACAACGGGGGGGATCTCTCCGGGGGGACGCCAACGGGCAATCCGAAAACAAAGACTCTGAAACCATTATCAATATGGTGACACGGGCTGTGAATGCAATCACCTCAAGACTCGGCAGTCTTTCCGCCTTCGACGGAACGGATAGCAAGGTATCCACTCTCGTCGCGGCGGCAAACTCCGTGGATAACCTCTGCCGAATGGACCCTGCTTGGCATCCATGGCTATAATCTATTAATTCTGACTGTATATTATTATTATTATATTTATCATTATATCTCCCTCCTCCCTCTCCTGTGCTTTAGAGAAATTGTACTTTATTTTCGTAGATATTCATTACTTAGATTTTAAAATGTTGCAACAAAAAGAAATTAATACCATGGGACTATCCTGGTAGTATTTAATAAATATTTATATCGACTACTCATGAATCCTGTTGTGTATTTTTTTATTACCTATTACTTAACGGGGGAGCTCACTTTTAAGTCTTGTAAGAACCTATTGCGGTTTGAGGCTTTTTTCTGTATTTCAGTTCTTAAATAATAGTCGAAGCAGTTGTGTATAAAATACATAAGAAGTCTTAAATAAATACAAACACAAAGGAACCATCACATTAGGTTCAACAAAAACAATAATGTTGCAATGTTATAATTACTTAAGTATATAAAACATTAAGTCACATTATAATAATGAAAACATTACGTTGAATTATAATAAACTAAAACAGACATCAAAATTCAAATAGCTATTAAACTTTTAATAACTTCTTAATTATCTTAAAATGAATGAAACTTCATTGGAAAAATACTTGATTTCCCTCGAAGTGAGAGTCCACGAATCCTTTGAATCATTGGAAACTAAACACAACCTTATTAGAGGATAAAATACTCAATCTACTATTAAAAATCTATTTGAAGAAGTCTCGTTAAAGGTGGAAGTGGCCAAATCGATTTTCTCTCCAAGGCTTTAAGTTAAGCGAGGAAAGAAGGGCAAAACTTGAATTCAATGCAAAGAAAGAGGTTGGAACTACTGAGGTAGCAGAAGAGGAGTTGAACAAAATCAATGACTACGTCTTTCAAGGCCATCTACATATTTCGTTTTGACTTCCACAAAATCCCAAAAGAGTAAGTTATTTCGAATAAAATTGGGCAAAGAAGCCTGGAAGAGTGATGAAGGACATTGAGATAAGTATTAAGAATACTGTGGAGAGAGTCAAGGAAAAAATAATAGCAATTTCAGATAGTGATTAAAAAGCATTTGACAGCATTTCAGAGCTGCGACTACCGAATGTAAATCGGTATTCGATACTACCGACGGTAGATTTCAAGTATCGAACCGATTATACGATATTCGGTAGAACTACCAAATACCGTACCGATTGTCAATCGGTACGGTATATTTGAAAGTATGACTTTTGTAGCATAGACATAAAGATATAGAGAGCTTATTCCCTTCAATAACAGAGTAACCGTTCAACTGTCGCTTTGCCCAAGCGGTCCCTTGTATGAAGAACTTGAACTTCGAAAATAAATAAACAACTATAACTTATAGTATTATAGAGCAGATACATAAATAAACATAATATAAGCTTATGCTATGCATTGAATACTAGAGTACCTGAAAGTGCATTTAATATCGAACAATATGAGACGGTAAATAAATAAAAATCTATAGCCTTCCATTTCCTACAAAATCCAAGTACATATATAATTTATGTAAGATTAGTATGTATTGAATTTCAAATAATTTCTAATAAATTATAACAAATGATGTATTTAATTGTCCTTTGTTATAAACTGTCCGATATGAAATGCATATGAAGAAGTAAAGGCAGATACATAAATAAATTTCTCTCTCTTTCTAAACTACCGTACCGAATATCGATCGATACTTTAGATTAGGGGGTATTATAGAAACCTAATATTAAGATATCAAAATTTATCCCCCCGCGAAAGTTGCGTCATAAGAAACTAAATGATCGTAGAAAAATGGATTTTGGTTTGACCCCCTTACCCCCCCCCCCAAATTGCGTTCAAAGGTTTTGTTATGAAGCAAAACTTTTTTGTTTTTATTTATTTCGAAAAAATTTAGTTTTACAAAATTTAGCAATGATCAATTTATGAGTTGATTATTTTTACAAATTTTTGTCAAATAATATTTAGTGCCAATAAATGAACATAAGTACTGACGCACCAACCATTTTTTAAATAACAGCTCCTTCTAGGGTTCTTTTATTGGTTTAAGAAGGAAAAGAATAAGAAGGTATTCATGTTGATGTTTTTAAGTTATTTTTTGAATACGTTTACTTTTCACATCTTAATTTTCATACTGTAAATTTGACACACAAAATTAAATTGTATATTCTTTCTTTGTTTCAAATGTAAGAGGGTTTGCTTTTTTACTTTTGGAGATGCCTTCGTTACTAGTTTCACAGCTCTTTCCTCTGATTGTGGCAACAATTTTGCAATTTTTTTTGATTGAAAAATGTTAGATAGCTAAAATAGACCTCCTAATCCATCTGGCCTTACTTTTTCTGTGGCACAAAGTTTTTGATTTTCCTTTTTTTGAACGGTCCTTTATGATGAGTACAATTTTTAATATTCTTGTTTATATTAGTTTATCCAAATATATTTTCCAAAAAAAATGATTCAGATATTTTTTCCATTCAAGTCCTGGTATGATTTCAAATGGTGAAAGTATCAAAATGTTTACTTCAAGTGATTATAACTTTTGATTTTTAAAATTACTATCCATTCCTATAGCGAAACCTGCAATCATGTTTAAATTAATGTTTATAGTTTAATTATTTAAACATTCTTGCAATTAAAAATTAATAAGGCTTTTAATTAAAAAAATTGCTAGGTTTACCATTTACAATAGTTGGGGATTGAAATAAGACAACTAAGTATTAAACATCTTAAGTATATTATTGTACTTCTGATTACATTGAAATTTTAAAATGGTTCAAATTTTCTTTTTTACTTTTTCGTTTGTATACTTTGTGAATCTTTGAATGTAATCCGCCATCATATGTGTGCTCCATCGGCTTTTTTCAATGAACCGCTCTCTTTCGTACTGACAAAATTGCAAGGCTGGAATTGTAATGCTTCGATATTCACAGGTGAAATATTCTTTTTTGCAAGCAAAACTTTTTCCAGGAAAATATCTTGTTTCCATTTGTTATCGGTTAGGTCTGCTAGCAATATTTTTCAGGGGGGACAAAAAAACGTTTCTCTTGAGTACTTTTTCAATTTAAGGGGCTAAATTTTCATCAATCTCTTGTAATAAAGTTACGGCGAATTGGTAATGCTTGAGCCTTCAATGAAAAGAGGATTTTAACTTGGTTTGAAACCATATAAGAGCGTAAAAATTTAGTATAAATTTTACAAGTTTTATGGGAGACTCACATGGACTTTTTTGTGAAATATTGGCTCTTAAAATTGTGTGGCTTTAGTAAGCTATCTTGCCTCATGTAATGCTCCTGGAGACCTGTAGCAAAAGCTTGAATTCGAAAATTTCTTGTTTGTATATCTAATGTAATTTCGTATAAATATTTTTGATGTCTGCTTAATGAATCCACTAAACTTTGATTTAAGTATTTTACTTTTCCTTCAACTATTTCAGAACTTTTTATTGAATTTTTAGTAAAGTCTGTATTAATTAATTTTCCTATGGGACCTTCATAAGTCCGAGGTCCTTTTTGTGTGTCATCTAAATGGTTAAAAACTTCTCTAAAAGGTAACTCATTCAAGTGTAGAAGACAAATAATACACTGAAGTGGGTTTTCAAGAGATAACTCCGGTCTTTTTATTACTCCTGACCTATATTCTGACATTGGTGTTGCATCCGTAACACATAACACCGACCAAAGTATCAAGGCTTTAATGTTCTTCGATAACTGAAAGTAATTATTTCGAATGATCTCCCATTTTGTCACTTATTTGTGATACGTGATCAATGTATTCATGGTAGGGTTCTAAAAATATTTTTTTAAGAAATTATAATTAAGTTTTAAAATAACAAGTTACCTTTAACAATGACAAGATGCTCCTCTTTATCAGTTGAGAAAATATTTTTCGTTTTTTATTATTATCTGCAAAAGTTTATGGATATAATCAACGTCATAGATTTATATTCTCAACCATGGGAGGGAATTACTGTATGAAAATTAAGATGTAAAAAGTAAACGTATTAAAAAATAACTTTAAAAATATCAACATGAATACCTTCTTATTCTTTTTCCTTCTTAAAACTATAAAAGAACCCTAGAAGGAGCTGTTATTTAAAAAAGGATTGGTGCGTCAGCACTTATGTTCATTTATTGGCACTAAATATTATTGACGAAAATTTGCAAAAAATAACCAACTCAAAAATTGGTCATTGCTAAATTTTGTAAATTTTTTTTTTTTGCAAAATAAGTAATAATAATAAAGTTTTGCTTCATAACGAAACCTTGAACGCAATTGGGGGGGGTAAAGGGGGGGTCAAACCAAAATCCATTTTCTACGATCATTTAGTTTTTTATGACGCAACTTTCGCAGGGGGATAAATTTTGATATCTTAATATTAGGTTTCTATAATACCCCCTACTGTAGATTTATAATAAAATCTACCGAATACCAATATCGATCGGTATTCGGTATATAACGAATATCGAACCGGTGGTAATTTTCTACCGAATCCCATGCTGAGCATCTCACATCAGTGGATCATAAAGTGTTTGAAAAGTCATGGTCTGGGTCAGGGATCGGCAACCCAAAATGTTCAAAGAGCCATAATGGTTTTGTTTCCAGAAGGACGTTAGAGAAGTATATCTTGGAAGCATACTAAGACCCCTAATAAATGTGGGGGGTTAGGTCTATTAGATCTAGTCCTTTTGTATTTTTTGCTGTTTAAATGGATTCAAAGACTTTTAGAAGATGGGTCTGCGAAGAAATTCTAGAACATTTGTGTAGTGGGGAAGTGGGTCATATCTATGATGTTGATATATGTACATAAATACTTAGAACAAGCGGTACAAATCAGCTTATTTCGGAGTGGAAATAAGGAGGAGGAGAAATGACAACTCTTGTAGGCGTTGAGTAAGAGTGTAATTTCTCCTCCACCTTCGCGCTACAGAGGTTCATAATGATTTGGCAAATAAATTGCTAAGGAGGATGAAATGGCAGGAAACCCGTCAAGGGGAACACAAAGCTGGAATTTATAGCTAAAACTTCAATAAAAAAGAAAATATAGCGGATCGAGGATATTTTTGGGAGTAAAAATAATTTCACATTTTTAGAAAGAGAAACAATTTAAGAATAGTCGATTTTAAAGGACGAGAAATAGACCCAAGAATTTGTTTTTATAAGTTTTCAGCAAAACTGACATATAATAGTCGAGAGGGAATGTGGAAACACTTTATGAATCAAATTGAGAGAAGAAAGGAGAAATACGGCCTGAAGGGACCTGTGAAGGGTATTCTAAACGGTGTTCAGTCTAGTTTACTTAGTCACACTCTGTATTGGTTTAAGTCAGTGGTTCCCAAACTTTTTCTGCTGGGCCCCCATTTGGTTCATAGAAATTGTGGCACCCCCCTCTCCCCCCCAAAAAAAGAATATACACACGTTTTGTTCTCAGAGTTCAGGGGGGGGGGGGCTATCTAGGATTTAAACCCACAATACAAAAAAATATTTTGTTTTATTTGCTAGAGATTTAGATATTTCAAAACCATAAGTGATATCCAAAAGATATATATTAGCCAATTCTAATGATATCAAGATAAATGGTTGTTTAGAGAATGAATCCGTTGAAGTATGCACATGATGATATCACAAACTTTATTTTTTAAATGTTCGAATAACTTTGCTTTTTATTATCTAGAATGATTTCCTTTCTAAATACAAAACTCTAACTGAGTTTTAAACGTTTCTTTGAATAAATTGGTTTCCTATGATAACCAAAATCACGCCAAAATCGGAACAATTGAATAGTTAAATACCAAACCTATTTCGTTATGGCCTTAAAACTTTCCTAGGAGGCTCTATTGGTT
Source organism: Caligus rogercresseyi (assembly GCA_013387185.1). NCBI lineage: Eukaryota > Metazoa > Arthropoda > Copepoda > Siphonostomatoida > Caligidae > Caligus > Caligus rogercresseyi. The sequence continues at coordinate 23,407,526 of CP045891.1, forward strand.
GTTTTTTATGCAGTTGAAAGTGTTCCAGATTTACCTCAACACCCTTTATACATATATATATATTAGTCAATTTTAATCCTATCAAGGTAAATAGATGTTTAGAGAATGAGTCTGTTGAAGTATGCACATGATGATATCACATGCTTTTAATTTTATTTCAGGTTTTTTTATTCTACTGCATTTATATTTTCATTCATTCATTTTTCCCGCGCCCCCCCCCCCCCTGCAATTACTCTGCACCCCCACTTTGGGAACCACGAGTTTCAGTAGAGTGTAGTTATCAACAGCCTTACGCTGGAAAGCATCTACGGATGAAAGGCATTGCTTTTTCTGTAGAAGCTACTTGGAGCCGCCAAAGCATTCGTTTTAGAGTTTAGTTTTAGAGAGTTTATCAAAATTTTATATTATCTGAGATCAGTTTTTGACGAATTTTTAAAATTGGAAAGGTTTTGTTTTCTTTTATACTGGATACCATCAGGATACGATTAATTTTATTACGACTAAAACCCAGTTTTGTATTTATATATACGTACTGAAAAATACCCTTCTCTAGAATTGTGGATAATATGGCGTAAAAAATGTCTTTCAACTAATTAATTGTACACTTTTAACGTATTGTTTTATTGCACAAAAAATGCTTAAAAGGCTACCTTTTAATGTGTTTTTTACAGATTATATTATGTAACATTCAAAATGAATGAAAAGAGTTACAGCGTTATGGCGTGTTCAACTCTCAATGTTGGTTCGACTCTTCCCGAGAGGGGATGGTCGTTTTTGATCTACTTCATATTAAGATCCTAGGTTCGAGTGACTAATTTATACCTAGTATGCTTATTTATAACCAGTCATGCAATTCTATCGAACCAACTAGGCTCAAATAAATAGAGTTACGTCGTTAGGGAGTATATAAAAATATAATTGAAGCTTCCCCCCCCCCCCTATTATTTACCAATTAATTGTTTAAAACAATAATTGAATAAGAGGAAAGAGTAGAATTTTATAAATAATACGCCGAGTTTCCTCCTAACATATATATATATATATATTCACTAAAACGGATAATAAAGACTACTGATAAATGATATTGCTGAGGCTAAGGTTTATGGTGAAATTGTTATTCGAAAAATGTATGCGTCCTTTATTCCAGACGATAAATAAGTTTTTATACGAAGCATGTATAAAATAAATCAATATCGAACTCGATAATCATGAATGAAATTTATGAAAGACTTGATTCAACATTGAATTCGAGACTCGTACTCACTCTAAAATTGTATATCTCTGGTATTAGCACTATAAAAGGGGGTGATATATCTTGTGGTATATGGATCCAATTGTTCGTACGTGTATATTCGTCTAGGATTCAGCATATTAATATAAGACTTCAAAATAATCATGGTTGATGAAGCACAAGACTTTTATTTTTATGAAAATATAAAAATATAAATAAGAGGATTATTGATCATCAATATGTGGTGTGTGTTTTGAATATGAGGTTGATGTTGATATTGTGTGTTTATAATAATAATAATAACATAATCAAAGGCTTTAAAAGAGGTTTACATATGCGGTCATTATGATAAATAGTATGTCAGTTACATTTGTGATCGATCTCCGAGTATGATTTCAAGTTTGTTATTGACTCCTCCTCCTCCACTAGATGAGCCAGTCCCGCCTCCGCTCCCCAAGGAAATAGCTTCGGCCTTTATGGACTGTTGCTCCAAGCTGGTGGAGGAAGAAGGAAGCATGAGGATTCATCCATTTTCCTGGATTTCGAGGATGAACCTTCGTCCTCCTCCACGAGAAGACGTTTACCACGAGTGGACTTCTTCTCAGCTTCACGCATGAGTTCATTTATGCATTCAAGTTCTAGAAGGGAGAAAAAAAAAGAAATAGTGAAGAACACAGGACCAGAGTAGCTTAAAGGTCAGCTTGTTTACTTGGCCGGACTTCTGTTGAAGTTATATTGTAGTGGCTTATGAGGTGAGCTGTTCATGACGACTTCGTTTGCACTGGTCTTGAGGGGTCGAATGAAGATCCTTTGGTTCTCCGAGACCTTTTGCATGGGGACTGTGGGTGGGAGCGTAGTTTGGGGAGGGGTGAGAGGGGTGGAGCCTCTGACTGTCGGCTCCGCTTAAACTTGAGGGAGAACTCCTGCAGCCTCTCCATAAAAACGGTGTTGTAGAACTTGATGAGGTCCCCACGCTCCTCGCCGTCCTCAGATATGGTGGATGAGGCTGCGAGCCGCGTGGGCGTGGGAGGCGTAATAGTGGACTTGGTGCCGTTCGTTGAGGGAGAGGATTCTCCATCGACATTCTCCTTTTTGATGCCCTTGGGGCGGAGAAGAACACTACGATAGACGTGACTTGCGGCCTGGGGCTGTGTGCGGTAGTGCTTCATGATGTCAGTAAAGTTCTTCGTGGAGCCCACGACCTAAAAATAAGGAACAAATACAATTTTTACCTGGATGCAAGTGTAATCAAATTTAAATATTGAGGTTTGTCTCAAGAGAAGAGATTATATTAGATACTATATAGCCACCCTATTAATAAAATATGCCACTAGTATATATAATTAGCTAATGTCTGTTGTTTAAATTTCATTAAACTAGTTTGGCAAACACAACCAACAAAATCGATATCAATAGCCTAATTCCTTTCCTATAACTTTAAAGCTTGCTTACTTTCGATTAAAAAGTAGATATAATCAAGATATTTGATATTTTTAATTTCTAAAAAGATTACATCACCTAATATTTGTATTCTATGTTTATTATATGATTTGGAGATTTTATGTATATAAAAAATCTGGTAAGTAATAAAATGAATATAATAATAATATGTTTTAATATAATTATGTTATTATATATATAATGTTTTGTATGTTTTGATCTACTCGTTTATTAAGTAGGTTTTTAAACTACAATGTTTTATTGTATATTTTTGCTTATTATTCTCCATTTTAATGCATTTATAATTTTACTTAATGTTATGGAATAAGTAAATACAAAGCAATCTATATATTGTATCAAAAATATATCCTTTCCTTAAAAAACCAATACTTAATATATATATCAATATATCTGGATTTCATTACCTTGCAGACGATGTATAGGGAGCACATGAGAAGCTGATCCAGGTGTCTATCCTTCATGAGATCCGTGTTTTGTTTAAGGGTAAACTCAAAGGTTGTCCAAATCTTCCTCTTGATTTCATCATCCGTGATTTGCAGGGAGAAACAGAGCTGCTCCAAACGCAGGTATGAGAGATGATAGACCTTCCGGAAGAAGAGTCCAAGGGATCCTGTTCGCTTAGGCCTCTCTGCCTGCTGCTGCTTCACCACTTTGGGACTGGCAAGCAGGATTTTCTTTACAGAGTCCGACCTTTGAGAGCTCTCAAGTACAATGCTGTTTCCGGGGCTGGAGGGTGCGGCTCCAAGGAATAGTTGCCGCCGAGCTACGGCGTTCACAACAGGGGACTTGAAACGATCGCCCGCCATGGGAGCTGTCATACATAAAAAGGGGGAAAATTATGTTATGTTATATGCTAGGATGACAAAAAGGGAATACATTTAGAAAAGTGAATGGCTGACAGAAAAGGAGAAGGAATAAAGAATCAGTTGGCATTGTGCATTAATACACATTCTTTGAATGGATTCCTCCAAAATCACAGATTAATTTAAATTTACTAAAACAACGACTCATATTACAGGAGATAATGAATAATTATTTTGTCTGGACAAATCTGACGATAAATAGATTATCACTTGAACAACAAAACGTAGGGGGGGAAATAAAATTGAGTTACAGACGGAAAAACTATGTTATTGATGAGTTTGGTAGAAGTATGTATGTTTTTTGTTATCCCTAGTTATATAACGAATAGGGGATCGGAGAAAAATACGTACATTTGATGACGGCAAAGACCTGTTTCTGGTTGGATAAAGGTGATCGTAGTGGATCCACAATGAGTGAGGAAGTTCCTTCGTTGTTTGGCAGAGCCACTTCCTCGCATGACGGTACACCTCGTCCGTCCTTCTCAATTTCCTCCCATAGTGCGCTCTCCCTCACCCAGGCTCGTAACTCCAGTATCTGCTCCTCAATCCTCTGCAGATGCTTGACCACGTCGCGTGGAAGGGCGTCCTCGTTCCGAATGATGATTTCAATCACTTTGTAAAACTGAATGGACTCCAGGGCGAAGGTGTCCAGGATCCAGGGAAAGGTGCGCTGGGAGTTATATGAGAAGATGACGACCTCCAGACAGCATGCAAATAAGCAGAATGAAACTGGTTTTGATCCAGGAGATTCCCGATGGACTTCCCCTTTCTTTTTCTGAGAGGAGGATCCGCTCCAGGAGCTTGTAGTAGAGGATAATCCCCATTTTGAGGCGCATGCGAGCAAAGGACCCCTGATGACTCTCGCTTCGACCGGTGAAGCTGCGGGAGAAGATATCACCCAGCTTTTGCACGCGTTCCGAGATGGCTTCGCCTGGGTTTCCACTCTCGCAGGTTTTAAAGAACTCCAGGAGCCTCGGGCTGGGCTCTGCCTCTCGCTTGCCAATGAGGTTATTGAGCCGGGAGACAAGATAGGTGGCCGTGGACACAGGCGTGACCTTCATCTGATCCTTGGCCTTCAAGTAGTGTTTACCACTTAAAGGCGTATTGGGTATGAGGGCATTCCCATCGAATTGCCGTGCCAGGTTTCGTCGTGCGAGAAGGACTTTCTCTCCGGGTTCTCCGGCGTCTGAATGACTGGCTTTGGTGGGCGTTCCCGCCTCTGTGGATGCTGCATTATCCCCCAGAAAGACCCGCTCGTCGTACTCCCCAATGCTGAGCACATAGGCCTCATACTCTTTCCTCATGGACTTTGCGTTGAAGTCAAAGTGTGCCGGATCCAGAATGCCGCTCAAGGTCTCTGGATCCCCGCGAAGGCTCTTTTTCCGCATGAACTGCCCGATGTGGGGCTTCCAGTAGTGCTCTCGAATAGACTTGACCTCGGGCAGGATTCCCTCGTGCGTCCTGCAGAGGGACTCGAGGACGTCTTCTTGCTCCTGAGCAGATTTCTTTGGATTCCGTAGTAGTCCTGGGTGGCTCTTGGTGGCCGAGTCGTAGACGTGGTCCACACAGGAGAGCAGGAGGTGGTATGAGTTGACGAGGTCGTCCGAGATGGCGGGGAAGTCCGCTTTGACGCGTACAAAGAGTCCCCAGGTGAAGTCAAAGACATCCACGGGGCTCAAGGAGGACTTCTTAGCCGCCTTGGCCACGGGGGCCTTGAACAGCTGTAGGAAGATGGGCTCGTACTTCTTGAAGATCACGCTGGAGACGGCAAAGTTCCGCTCCAGGCGCTCGATCTTGTCCCGTAACTCCTTCTTGAGGTTGAACATGTCCGCCCACTTCTTGGCCTTGCTGAGGAACTGGACGAGGCTCAGTGAGGAGGAGCGGAGCAGCCGCGTCAGAGACACGCCGTTGCCCTCCAGAGGCGGACGGGAGTGATGGCGGCAGGCCACGTAGAGGCTGCAGGCCAGCCAGTGCAACTGATTGCCCTCCAGGGAATAGTTCTCCTTGATGGACTCGTAGTCCTCCCAAGCCTTCGACTTGCTCACTGGGTCCATGTTCAGCTCCGCACAGAGGCTGTCGAAGGAATCACGCACAGACGACATCGCAGGGACGACAGCCTCTCAAGATCACGGAGAAAGACGAAAAGAAACACGGAACGAAGGGATGGATGAATGGATGAATCCCGTCAATGAACTCCGAAATGAACCAAGAAGGAAAAAGTGTTAAAAACACACAAGACACACACAGGGCTACCACTCGAACGAACTTATGACGTCACACAGGGAGAACTCAGGTTTTTTCATATTCAAAACAAAGGCGTCACAGCCAATAGGAGGGCACACCAAGATCAAACATCCAATCAAATCGCTCTATTCCCATACCAAGGGTTTCCCGGCTAGAGCACTCGGGCTCAGGTTGACCAACTTTTTTTCTCAGTGTGGAACGACAGGAAAATATTCAACAGGGCGAAGGATTCTCGTATTAAGGGACGACATTTATTATCATGGGGGATCTCATTTGTCTAAATATAATGAGGGATATGCCAGGAAGAATTCGTCTTCTTAGTCTCTATAATGTAGATCATAATCTTTTTTTAGAATGTCCAAGTGTATTTAAAACTGTATAGCAGTGGATTTAGAAATATATTTTCTGAGTCTTAGTTGTTATGTAACATATAAGTGGATTATATTCACTATTGATGGACATTTTTGGATGTATTTAAAAAATAAGTTTAATATGAAATCATAAAAACACACTAATGCTTTTAAAATATAATAAACAAATTCAATATATTATTATTTTTATTTGAGTAAATCAATTATGTATAGAGCATTCTATAAATATATTAATTCTATTCATTTTCATTTAATCATCTCGTTATCCTTAATTCTTCTTTTCCTTAAGGGTTAAATGCTAAAATATCGAAATATACTATCTATTTTCTCGATCTGGGTTTCAAATCTCACGTCTGTCAATCCGTTAACACGATCACATGCCTTCAAAACATGAGAACCATACAGGCCCGGCGTCTTGCAAAAATGAAAGCCCCCACTGGTTATTCCCTGGAACTGGGACTGAAACCATACTTCAAATATTCTTCTGAATCCATTTATGTGAGTTATTTGCAAAAAATGAAAATAGTAAAACAGAGGGAAGTTAAGTGTAAGATTTTATTTTTTTAGCAACCAGGAATCGAATAGAATATTTTCAAGTCACAATTTCCCAAGCCTCAGAATACTATTTATACTTCGGAAGGACACCTGTAGGACATAATACATAAGGATATAAAAGTCATTAGGATCAACGTATAAGACGTTAAGAATGGTTAAGAGTGGATATTTTGACAGATGAAAACATGAGTAGTTGAGGTTCTAAGAAACAATGAGTTAATAATAATGAGTATTTATTCTTTATTAGTACGATAGATAGATTACCATGACAAAAATAATGAATACAACTACTTTCAAGTAAAGGACACTAATTAGTGTATAATTAATTTTATCAACAAGACACCAAAAAATGGATATGGCTTAATCACTGCCTAAAAATATTATTTCCATTGCATAATAACTTAACGGAAATATATAAGAAATCATATACGCAACGAAAACATTTAAAAAAAACGTCATCACTACGCAGTTTATTCCAAATACTAAACTTTTGGCTCCTATATGGTATATGAACGGGATGAACATAACGCTATGAACGCCATTGAACGCTATTATAAATAAAATTATCATTATATCAATATATTTTCTTTATAAATATTATCAAATAAATATATTGAATTTATATTAAATTGAACAAAGAATTATATATTATTAGGCCATTACTTAATTTTTTTATCGATCCATCGAATAATTTACACTGATGAAGAATAAAATGACCAAAAACAAATGGTACTATTTATTTTCCGCTCTCAAAGATTTCGCATGAGTATTACAAATCCATATTTTAATTGTAAAACATTACATATAGAATAAGGGATAATATTGGGGTCTGACGAGCAATAGAAACAAGTGTTTAACAAATTATGAGTTTGAGATATGTCATATATATTACTTTTTGAAGGCAATATATTAGAGCATCCATGATTTATTCTAATAACTCAAGAAAACACAATCTCCTATTTTTTTGTCATATGAATGTAAATAACTTGATAAAGCTCTTGAAAACATACATGAATATAAAATAAGTGGTTTTGCTGATGAAAAAAATATAACTTCATTTTTTTCTCCTAAATACGGAGACCTTTCAAAAATAAGACTTCTTTTAAACATTTTTTTCTAACATGACTAAGTAAATAATGCATGTCAAGTATTAAATTAAATGCCATTCATTTTGAATAAAGGCTTATTGATCTTCTTATGCTAATGATAGGGATTGACTGCAATGGCAGTTTACATCCAACTAACTAGCATTGAAATGAATATCAAGTCGTTTCAAATTTTTTATTTCACGGGCATGTTAATGGGAAAAGAAGTGTTCATGCAGCTGATAAATGAAAAAAAAGAAGACGCGCTTGATGACAGTCGACTTATTTATTTATTTACTCCTCAAAACAAACTAATGTTAGTTGTTGGTGAGTGATATTAAGAGGGAGTTCATAGGTTGTTGTCACTTATTCACTTGCTTTTTCTATTTGAATGAAAGCAAGCACATGTAGTTCTAGTTATTATTTTGTGAGTGAGCTACTGATGTAACACTGTCCTTTTTTACTTCTCTCATTTTTTCTCTTATGAAAAAGGCGTATTTTTTCCAGGAGTCAATCGTCTCGTCTCTGTGTATGATACTATGATAGAGTGAGTGAGGATTGCCGATGACGCTGTGAGTGGTGTTTACAGCATGTCAAGTTCCTTTGATGGGAGTCCCTCCAAGGACTCTCGCCTCATTCACTTGAACACACCGCCCTCTGAGCCCCAGGCCCACTTCCTTCGCAATGAGATCTCCACGGCCAAGTACTCCCTCCTCAGCTTCCTCCCCAAATTCCTCTTCGAGCAGTTTCGCCGCTATGCCAACATCTTCTTCCTCATGATCGGCCTCATGCAGCAGATCCCCAACGTGAGTCCCACGGGCCGCTACGTCACCATCGTGCCGCTCTTCATCATCCTCACCGTCACGGCCCTCAAGGAGATCCTGGAGGACTTCAAGCGGCACATGGAGGACGACAAGGTCAACAACAGCCCCGTCTCCGTCCTGGACTTCAAGTCATGCTCCTGGAAGCTGAAGCGATGGAAGGACATCCTCGTGGGGGACGTCCTCCTCGTGGAGGACAACCACTTCTTCCCCGCGGATCTCATCCTTCTCTCCTCCAGCGAGCCTCAAGGCATGTGCTACATCGAAACTTCCAACCTAGACGGGGAGACCAACCTCAAGATCCGCTCACCCCCCAAAGAAACCGCGGAGCTCAACACGCGAGAGCTCCTCTGTAGCCAGCTTCGGGGCCTCATCCAGTGCGAGCCCCCAAACAGACACCTCTACGAATTCAAAGGGAACATCAAGGTCCGGGAATCCGAGCCCTGGGCCCCCATCAGCCCCTCCGCTGTTCTACTCCGAGGCACCAAGCTCATGAACACCCCTTATGTCTTTGGGGCAGCCGTCTACACGGGACACGAGTCCAAGCTACTCAAAAACTCCACGGCAGCACCGCTCAAGCGATCCACTGTGGATCGGATCACAAACACCCAAATCATCATTCTCTTTCTCATCCTCCTCTTTATCGCCCTCATTTCCTCCACGGCGAGTGCATTTTGTCGGGCTCCAGCCTGCCCTACCTCGGGGGAAGCGACGAGCATCACTTTCTCCTCAACTTGATGACCTTCATTATCCTTTACAACAACCTCATACCCATTTCCCTTCAAGTCACCCTTGAAATGGTCCGATTTATACAGGCTTTCTTCATCAATTGGGACCGGGAAATGTACTACGCCGCCACGGAGACGCCTGCCAAGGCACGAACATCCAATTTGAACGAGGAGTTGGGGCAAATCAAATACATCTTCTCTGACAAAACAGGGACGCTCACCCGGAACGAAATGATATTCAAGAAGCTCAGCATTGGTGGGACCATCTACTCGGTGAACGAGGAGTCGCCCAACGAGTTGGAGTCGCCTCTGATCCTGGACCTGAAGCAGGGGGCTGAGAAGGCGGAGCTCATCCGCCATTGTCTGGTCCTCATGGCCGTTTGCCACACGGTCATCCCAGAGCAGGGGGATGGCTCCGAGGTAGAATATCATGCCTCCTCTCCGGATGAAAAGGCCCTTGTGAGTGGAGCCGCAAGATATGGATTCAAGTTCCTTGCACGGAAACCCGAGTCCGTCGTCATCGAAACCGTCTTTGGGGAAATAGAGGAATACAAAGTCTTGACCTGCATTGATTTCACTTCCAGCCGCAAGAGGATGTCTGTTATTGTGGAGGGGCCAAATGGTTTGCTGACGCTCTACACCAAGGGTGCGGACAGTGTTATCATGGATCGACTCGCCAAGGATCACAACAAGTTTCTGGGACTTACGAGTCGTCACTTGGATCTATGTGCGAGAGAGGGTCTTCGAACCCTGGTCCTGGGCATGAGGACCCTAGAGAGAAGCGAATACGAGAGCTGGGCCAAGCTTTGGGGGGAGATTGAGGTGTCCCTTTCTGAGAAGGAGGAGAGGATCGATGAGGCTGCGGCCCTCGTGGAGAGAGATTTACAACTCCTTGGGGCCACGGCAATTGAGGACAAGCTCCAAGACGGCGTCCCTGAGACCATAGAAAAGCTCTTGCGCGCCAACATCAAGGTCTGGGTCCTCACGGGTGACAAACTGGAGACGGCTATCAACATTGGCTACTCCTGCAAGCTCCTCCTTCAGGAGATGACGCTCATGGTCCTGGAGACACAGACACTGGATGAGACCCGCATGGACGTGAGCAAGTTTCTGGAGGAGGTTCGCCGCGGGACCGCTAGCGGGAACACAGAAGGCTACGCGCTGGTCGTGGAAGGCAAGTCCCTAGGCTTCACCTTGGAGGAATCCGTACGCGGTGACTTTGTGGAGCTATGCTGCGCCTGCAAGAGCGTCATTTGCTGCCGGATTTCCCCCATCCAAAAAGCGGAAATGGTGGACCTCATCAAGAAGCACACTAAGTCCATTACCCTAGCCGTGGGTGATGGCGCCAACGACGTTGCCATGATTCAGAAGGCGGACGTGGGCGTGGGAATATCCGGAAACGAGGGCATGCAGGCTGCTAACTCATCAGACTTCTCCATCGGACAGTTCAAGTACCTGCAAAAGCTCATTCTCGTTCACGGAGCCTGGAACTACAACCGCATTTCTAAAGTTATTCTCTATTCATTCTACAAAAACATTTGCCTTTACATTATTGAACTCTGGTTCGCAATACAGAGCTACTGGTCTGGACAAGTTCTATTCGAGAGGTGGACCATAGGTAAGACCAACCATTTTAATTATAGTTATTATATGAGCATCAATTCGTATCGTTTTTTTCGTTACTTCTAAGATGAGTTATAAAAAAATATATTATAATTTAAACAAAGTGGAAGCATAAACTCAACACAATCAGTCATAAGAATCGTATGTCATGACTACCGCCTAGCTAATTTAGGAAATATCCTACTTAGCGAGTCTCGATTATTATATATATATAATAACAAGCAAATTTGAAAGTATGCAGATATATGATTCTTTAAAGAAATCAAAGGGCTTGCTTTAACAATCATTAAAATTAGACCAAAAGACTGTTCAATCCGTTTTTTTCCCCACAAACGTCAATTTTAATGTTTAAAAGAGTAAAATTGGCATCTCTAATATTTCTCTCGTGTAATGCATCTATTTTACCTCCAACTTAGTAGTTTAAGGTTTGAAATGACTATCGAATAAAGCTACACGGTTTTACAACATGGAGTTTTATATAAGCAAATTGATATTATATTGATAATCTTAAGTTAGTCTGCCTTGATTTGAGGGTCCGAACTATAAACTCACAAATGGCGAAATAATAAACATATGGTGTCGTTTTTGATCGCCAATTTCAGCTGTTGTCGTTATCTGTCGTCAGATTTAAAACATGGGTCCATCCTTAAAAATATTCTAATTTAAAATAACAAAACATCCAAAAATATGTAAATAACACCTTAATATGCATACAAATCATGATTGCATGATTTAAAGTTTATAATTAAGACACTTTGTGTATAATCATCACCTCACGTAATATTTTACATAACTTTCATTCCTATTCTGCTATGACATAGTAGACGGAGTCGTCTTCAATTACATTATCTTCTTCTGTTCTGAGTCCATCTGTTTCACATGTAAAATGAATGCATATTGAAGGGATATAGAGAGCAAAGTTTTTCTTCTCACAAGTGTGCTTGAGACTTCCACTTCTTTAAAACCGGATCGAGTGTCGTTATCAGGAGTCTTCAACCTCCTTTGACTTTATGTATATAATATATATATATATATAAAATGCTCCAAACGAGGAAAATATGATCCAAAAACACACAGACCGTGTGTTTTTGGATCATATTTTATGATGTTATAAGCGATTTTGCATTTAGTTAACACGCGTTGCGGGCATGATTTTTTGGAAGTAGTTTAGATTGTAATAAATTAAACTATTAATAGGGTTCATATTGAACAAATATTTTATTGATCCACGTAATAAATGTGGTGATTTTTAAAGAGTATCATAGCAGGGACTTGCATACAGTGGCGCGGGAACTGGGGTGCGGGAGGTGCGGCAGCACCCCCTGGTGGCGGAGCTTCGAAACTGATATGAAAATAAAGCTACGTCTATTTTATTTTATTTGACCCCTGTTCAAAAGTTCGTCACCCACCAACAGCACCCCCTGCCAAAAATGTCTTCCCGTGCCTCTGCTTGCATAGTAGTTTTCTGAGCTCATAATTATAGAGTTTAAAAATATTACTTTAGCAGTGGGACTCTTTTCACACTAACAGGGCATGAGGATATCTGATTTTGTTGGTTCGACTACTTTATCCCTCCATTATTGTTCCGAATATCAATATAATCAAAGGAACTACTAATACTATACTATAAATTAATTTTGTTTTTCATCTAGCTAAGGTATATTAAAAAAATAAATATATTTCGTCAAACCTTTGTTATTAAAATACAAATTCTTTGATTTTGACGTCGTAGAACAATATTAAAAGCAGATACTATTATTTTTAGACTTAATGATTAATCAAATCATAGTTAATTTTCTTATTAGTTTATATTCCCCCACCATCAAAATACGACAACATATAGTTTCTATGACGTCACCTAAGGTAAGCGTGGAGATTGTATTATGGATGATCCCTGTTATTTATTGTGGATGTTATGAACCCATTAGAATTATATTATAGAGAGTGCGATAGCCGTGTTCAACTCTCAATGTTCAAATCTCGAGAGGAGATGGTCATTTTTGATCTACCTCATTGATAAGATCCTAGGTCCGTCTGACTAATTTTAGTGCTATAATGCTTACTTATATCAAGTCGGATGCGATTCTTTCGAATCATATTGGCAAACAAAAAATGATATTACTGAATTATTTATACAAATCTTAAAATGGGCATTTTACTACGTCAACTTATTACCACCTCAAAATATTATTAAATTTCATGTAAACATTATCGAATCTTTCCCTAAAAACCAATTGCTTTACAGAGACCCTTGGACTCTTAGTAATATATGTAAAATAATCTCTTAAAAGTAGTACTTGTATATTGACATACATACTTGAATCAAACTCTCAGGACCCTCAAAAATGGGCATTCCTTTCCATACATTGTTCTTTGTTTCATTATCCTTTTTGCTCCTTCATAGACCTCCTGTTTAATTATTTCGATGTCATTAGTGTTCAAGTAGTGCCCTTATTAAGGCACACAATGAGTAGTTATTCATGTCCAAGCCAGCAGATTAGTAATCACAAGATATGGTTATCAAATATGCAGACTTGGGCCAGGTATTCTAAATTCTAAAGGCGATTCAATGCTCTTGAACAAGTAATTGAGTTCTTCACAACGGATTCCATGCTTTGCTTTCCGTTCATAATGGTGTATTAATAATGAAAGTATTAATGTCTTTTATGGTTTTTAAAGCATCTCTGTCCCTTTATTAACTAACGAGATATGAGCTAAATAATTACAGTATGTAATTAATAAACTCAACTATTTTTAAAGCAAAAGTCTAAGGAGACATGATAAGACTAACCATTGATAGCATTCTCCTTTGTATTTTAACAATCCTTTTATTATTATTGTTTTTGCTTTCTTTTTGTAGGAGGAAAAGTAATTTTTTAAGCCGAAAACATTTACTTGAAATAAAACATTCTTATTTTTTAAATGTAGCACGAATACATTTTAAAGGCTATATATTAAAATAAAGAATATCATATTGAATTAGAATATTAATTAAACCAGTCTGAAGAGTTCATGGAAGATCAGCATTATTCATGATAGTTACAAAATAATTATGTTATTTTCATTGAAAGAAGGCCATGTCTATATAGTTAACAATATAGACTTCGTCATAGATATGCAAATAAAATAATATGAATGTACAGAGTAAAGTTGAATTTTTCTTTATTATTATTATAAGTAAATAACTTAATGTAAATATAACTTTTTTCACTATATTAGAAGATTTTATATTTTAAATGAAAGCTTTTTATAATTGCTTTCAAATAGAATGAAACGGAAGTTCAATATACTCAAAAGGACCTTATTAATCATTTCGGTAAAATTAGTGTTAGTTTGATTAAGCTATTGCATGGTTTGCTATATTAGAAATAAGATGGAGTTGTTTTAAAATTTGTTGAAGAATTCACATTTATAAATCCTAAGTCCTTGCCAAATAATAAAAAAACTCAATTTAGTATCTGACCGAATAGGGATATTAAATATAAATCCTTATTCGCGAACAAGAGAAGATCAATCATAGTGCTGTGTGGGTCTATATACTGCCTGTGTAGTTGTGTTGTACACGATTTGTAATAATAAATTTACAGCTATTAATAACCGCATACTGAATCCTTTTGCAAAGGGATTTCTTTTCTTAAAGAGTCTCAAAGATTTAAAAAATAAAAGCAGAAGATTTTTAATTTTCCGATTTATATTGATTCCATCGATTCCTCTCTCATACAAGCGTGTAAGAAAACTGAAATTATTCGCGAATTGGGGTATATTGCATAATAATTCATGGGTTTGAAATTATTATTAGTGTGCCCCGGGATACAAAAAAAATAGGTAAAATCGTTATAAGTTACAAAAAAGAATACTTATGACTATTTTTTTTGTAATATTTACTAAATGACATAGGTAATTGTCACTGTAAATTTAGTTAAATATAAGATCTTGCGGTTTTGACACTTCTGAAATGTATTGTATAATATATATATAATTATACACATTCAAAATATATGCAATGAAAATGTTGAAATTCGATGTTCCGGCAATGTATTTAACATTAACAATAATATGCCGGTAATCTAATTTGAGTCGTCGACAATGGTTGTGCCATAAAAAGCTCCCTTTACAATAATCTTGTATTAACCATTAGGTAATACAACAGTAAAATAGCTATGTATTTGATATGCTCTTAATGATATTTTTCATATTGTTTTTATAAGAATGAGTACTCGGATTTGAGTAAGGATACCATATAGGCAAATAAAATGAATTAACCGTATCCTCTGCATCGTCATTTCACTCATGACATGTGTGAACATCAAAGCTAATAAATTCATCATCTCCCTAGAGCCTCTATCAACTAAGGCAATGTCTTCTTGAACTGGAGCTTAAACATCATATTCGTTTGCTACATTTGACCATGAAATCAACTCCTCAAATCTTGGCACATAACGTATTCTTGTTTTATAGTGATTGACGACATATAAATCATAACTATATGATGTATTAAAAAAAGTAGAAAAATAAGGGATACCAACTGAATAATGTTATTGATTGATGGGTTTTAAAAAATACGTTGAAAACATCCTTGGATTTAATTAATTATCTCTCTCCCAACCATTGGAGAGCTCTCAAAATACACTTTTAATTGAAGGAGGACTAATTAAACCATTATTATTTTGACGAAGTCATCAACTTTTGTTTTCAATGCAAATACGGACACCACTGTATATGCTGTGGGGTTGTAGATATTTATGTAACCGCCCCAGTATATAATACGGCAACATATTTGTTATGAATCATACATAATGTTATATAATGACCATAATCCATTAAATATTAAACGTATATACGTGTTTGAATCATACTGACGTCATATCATCACGTAATGGCTGTATGTAACAACAATTTAATACTACTCAAATATCGATTATTTAATACATCAAGCATTCTGTAGTGATATAAATAAAGGTCATTTAAAGCAGCATATGGTGAAGCGCTTGATGAGTGTTTAGTGTGTTCTTTGCATGATGGATAAGGCCATGGATGAGAGAAATATCATCATCACAAAACTATTTTGTGTTGGTCCCAATTTATTTGGTCCAGTCCAGTCTTAGGACCGGTCTGATGGGTCCTAACTCTTAATAGTTAATGTATATATTCTATTATAACTTGGCATTAATTCAATAGCAACAAAAGGGTTTAATATTATATTAGACCATTTGGAAACATCCCCCCCCCCCCCTCATACTATAGGAATATAGGATAGTATCGTCGCTCATTACTCATTAAATGTTTCATTAAAAATTCACAGCCCTTTGGTTTCAGCAGCTATATGATATTTTTTAGGTATTGTCATTAAGCATCGACGATTTATTGTTGTAATAATAATAATCTATATTTAATACTTGTTAATAACGTAAGTAAAAAATGTTTTATTTGCCAACAGCTCATTGGGGATGTTACTTTCCTCATGTAAAGTACTTTTCCTTTTCATAGCATTAAGAAATGTTGACAACGTGCGTTATGACGTCATAAAGAAACAATGTTTCCTTTTTTAAAGGACTGGACCGGGTCCTTGATAAGGACCGACACAGGACTAGGTGATAGCATCTGCCACAAAAACTTTGGATATATAATTCGAAGCATTGTAAGAATATCTAATAATGCAACCGGATCTATTTATTATTACTTTGAACGAACTATCGATTACTGCTGCCGATGGTATGACTTATGTCGAATATTAGAGGGTTTTAATACTTTCAAAAGTCGTAATCTTTATTTCTTGAACTGCACAAACTTACCAATATGGATTTGACAGAGTTCAATGCAATGGATATGGTTTTTCTATCGAATCCAAGCTCTGCTTAATAGGGGTACAATGATATTTGTAGAGTATTCTTAAGGATAACAAGGCATTACACAATTATCATATCGTCTTATCTAAAGCGTTAAAGTAAAGTAGCGCATGCATAACATAAAATTCTTCCTTTTTTCCCAAAAGGAATTGGCCAAAATTTTAGTTCTTCTTTAGTCCGGTAGGGGCGCTGCTTTGATGTTAGAGCTCTTTGAAAATAAGAACAAAGTCCTTTTGTTATTTATATTTGGAACCGTAACAGGACAACCACCCCTGGACAAGCACCCCGGGCATTTACCCCCCGTTAGTAATATTTCTTATCTCTTAAAGTCCACTTATGAAGTTAACTATGTTTTCCAGCAATTAACAAAGATGACGTCACTGGTGAATCACTTTCTTGATCTCCTTTTCCGCTGCTTGCGAAGATTAATGGGTACTTAGTTATCTTAAAAAACCACTGGAACACGTTTTCGGGTGTGAAGAAATGAATATAATAAATTGAGAATAAAATTTATATATCAACTTATTTGAGTTGATCAGTTTTTGATTTTCAAATAGTCACTTTCCCCAATGATCATAGTCTTCGATTTAGGAAAAGTGGTTCCTTGATGAAATCTTAGCAAATAGATTAGGACCTATATGAGATAAATAAGATATCTTGAGTTGATAGGTTACAAACTGTATGATTGTCTAGTTGTACATAGATAGCCCAGATATAAGGTCTAAGACAAGAAATTTGCAAATTTATGCACGTTTAATTTTTACAGATTCCAATTCTAAAGAACTGGGACTGCGTGCTAACCAGTGACGTCACCTTTGTTAATTGCTGGAAAACATAGTTAACGTCATAAGTGGACTTTAAGAGATAAGAAATATTACTAACCCGGGGGGTGATTGTCTGGGAGGTGATTGCCCTATAATCATTTGGAACATCGCACAATGTTGTAATGATTTGATATATTTCAAATCATCAAACTTAATCTCTTTAAACCGGTTTTAAATAGGATTGTGACGTAACTTCATGGACTAGCGACATCTACCGTTAAATAAAATAACCAAAATTGTGGCCAATTTTTTTTGTTTACTTTTTCCTTGCATGCGCTACTTTACTTTAACGCTTTAGTCTTATCAATTTGAATCATGATGGGCATTTCAAAGCTCTACTTAGGGATATGTGTGCTTTTCTACGACTCCATGACTCAGTTTTAACATGAAAAGGATATTATTCATAGTGTTTCATGATAAGGTTCTGTTTAAAAGCTTAGTGGTGGCCTTACTACTCTGTAGCCCTCCTTATATGTACAAGTCATTTGAATATTTATATAATATGTAGCAGATTCTCTATGTCACTCTGCTCCTATTTGTTCATCACTCCTATTTTTTATTACTATTCCACAGTTCTTTAAAAACATATACAAAAAATATATAATATGCATTTTAAATGGAGGTAAATACGTAAAAATACACAAATAAACATTATAATTTAAAAAAATTACCTCAACAGAGAACATTCTAATTCAAATTACTGATAATTAAACAGGTCATCACACTACAATTATATTATATAATACAAATGACATCAAATTAAATCACTGATAATAATATATTCATTAAATCACAGTAAAATTATATAACACAGATGGCAACTAATTAAAATCTAAAATCTTTTTAAAACTATTCTAATAATTTTTCGATGACTTAGCGCTACGATGGGAAGTATTTAATTTCTTATTTGTTTGGATGTTTCTATAAGTAGCCTATTTGAATATAAGAATTCCCTTTTATGAAATACACATTATTTAAGATCAGATAACTGGAGGTGTCACTTATTTACATATGAAGAATATTCAAACATGAAACGGTGCTTAAAGATGTTTTTTCTTCTTCAGAAGTCCACTTCTGCTGTTAGGGGTCATATTTTCCATCCAATATGTTCAAAGGTTCATATATTTCTACTAGAAATATAAACAGTTTTGATCATAAGATGTTAACAAATTTTGTCGTTTTTTACACTCATGAAGTACATGTAAGTAATTGAAATAGAATATTCTTAATATTTGTTTGAAGAGTAGGTAATAGGTGAATGCAATGATAATGAACTGTGACCTCCATTCTCCATTTGATTTTGACAGGTGATAATAAGACTTAATAAGTTCCAAAGATAGATATTTTTTTAAGGAATCAGATATTGTTGTTGCTAAAGGATATAATTGTCATTTTAAAAACTGTGTTTGTGTGTTCAACAGTAAAACTGGAAAAAATTATGTTTGTTAAAGTTTTTATAAGAGGAATTTTATTTTTTATTCTTACAGTTTAAATATATTTCAAAAATATTTTATAATATATTATTTTAATTTATTTTGTAAGAATATTATTATTTGAATGTAATATTATTTTATTAGTTTTAAAATTATTATTTTTATGCTATTTTAAAATTTTCACATATTATTTTACCTTATTGTATAATGATAAAAGTGTTGATAAAAACATGTTGAAAACAGTACTGAAGAGAATCAATAAAAATGATTATGAAATAAAGTCAGTAGCGGCCACACATGGAAACCCATAAAAGGGACCGTGGCCGCTATACACATAAGGTTTTAGTAGTATTTTTCTTCTGCAGGGAAAATTGAGTGGCCGCTAGAGGGACGAGGGACCGCTATAGACCGATCACATAGGTTTAATTGTATTTCAAGTTCAAAATGATCTACATTCAGCTGTACTTAAATACTACCGTTTTATTGCGTATTCATTTTTACCTAGATTTTCATAAAACGAATTATTTGGAAAGATATCCAATAAGTTCGTCTGCCCAGAGCCCTATAAGAAGAGTTACGATAATAGATTGGAGCGTCACCTGATGAAAAAGCATTTGGGCTCAAAACAACGCATGACGTGACAATAATGATTATAATCATAACAATAACAATGGAACAATAATTATTGTTCCATTGTTATTGTTAGGATAAATATATCAGAATCTATGGCAAAACATGCGTCTATAAAACCTTTCGTTTATTGGGGGGATTGTTCCATGGGAAATAAAACAGAGAAATTCCTCGGGCGATTTGTACAAGCCATGCACTATAAGCAGGCAAAGTTGTGTTTTTAATAGATCTTTAAAGCTTATATTGCTTTTATACTTCGAAAAAAACCATCTCCAAAGACTGTTTATTTACAACTCCCTCGATAAATTATGAATGTTTTGAGACTGACTTTTTTGAGTCAGCTGCTTCACAGACAGTTCTTACGACGTAACTCTACTTATATGTTTCTGCTTCTGACATTAAAGCTTTTGAAGAATTGTATGCACTAAAAAAACCTTATCAATAGATTCAACTTTAATGCATAATAAATCCTTCTCGTATGCAATTATTCTACTAGATAATAATTTAAATGATTACCTTCCCTTATTTAAATTTTTATATTACATTCTTAATTCCTCACTTTCAAATCCTACAAGGATTAAAGTATTGAACGACTCATAAAATTTGGTGATCTCATATTATTATTTATATGACACTAGGATTCTGAATTAGAGGAGGAGAGTCCTCAATTGCATATCAAAGAGTAAATACTTTTTAATAGCTGTTAATTCATTTGAGGTATTTTTTATATTCTTAATTGATGACTCTTAAATATCCAATGCAAGTATGAACATTTATATATACATTAAATATAAAACTGTTCATCACTCCATTTTGATCTTATGCGTGGTCAGTAGTTGGAGCCTTACGCTAGAGTTCTTGGAATGCCCCTATTATTTTGATCTATGTAAGGGGTAAGTGACGGACTTCTTCATTTTTCTTATTTAAACAAGATGTATTTCATTAAAATATAATTTATTTATATACAAAGTCTTTTTGATAGAAGATAATGAAAATATCTGTCCCTCCATCTGGTGTTGTATTTATAAATAATAAGAAAAGGGGGGATAGATAGGAGCAGAGAGACAGAAAGAGGGGAGAGATAGTTGTCCGCTGCATCTCTATAATTATATAATAAATATGCTAATTATTTATAAAAACAGATTTTGGATGAGTTCATTTTGCTGTTTCTTTTCGTTTCCTTTAAAAATACAAATCATTTTCAAACTCAAATAACTTTGAAAGAGTTTTGTATATAGAAGAAACGTGGTAGTATTCAAAAATACCGACGAAAAAAAGACGAACGACGAAAATACTTCATTACAAAAAAGCTTGGTGACAAAAAGAAGAACGACAAAATTGACTGACTATAAAAGAGCAAGTGATGAATTTACCCGCGACAAAAAAACCGGTTATAAAAAGGTCAGTGACAAATTTACGCGTGATGAAATTACTGGACACCGTAGAATGGATGTGTTTTGTGAACTAAATTGATCATACAATAAAATTGTTCGTGATAAGTATATAATACTATTACTTAGTTTTGTAAAAAATAATAATTTATTCTTATGTGAATTATACTATCGCTTAAATAGTGCAAGGCCTTGATCACCGTTGTTAACTTTCGGTAGGCTTAAGTTATTTTTGGTACTTAACGACAGCAATAATGTTAGAAGAGGCTGACCATATCAATGCAATTATTAAAAAACATAGTTTTTTATTTATGCAATCAAAGCAAAAAAAAAAGAAATTATATGTGATTCTGTGATAAATATTACAAAAATTATTCTAAATAGTTAAAACATCTTAAATCATAATTGTTTGTAAAATACTTGTTTAATTTTTTGTACATATTTTAATTTTTGTTATTCATGTTTTCAATTTATGCTACTTTTTATTACTTGTTTTTCTATGTTTGTCTTGAAATGAAAAATAAATGTCCATAGACTATTAAAAAAATGTTTGAAACAAAATCAAGTATCATTAAAGTATTTTGACAGATATTAACGATAGTGTAATACTGCAAAATACTTAACAAATGCGGGATTTAGCCTTGGAGAGTTATATGCCCAAGGATTTTACGATGTGCTATAAAATACAATTGTCGTGATTGTCAAGCAATGCTTTTAAGAGTTGAAGGATGCATGATATCAGCTAATAATTTAAGTTAGTCCATATTTACATCCAGCAATTTATTTCTAACGACAACCAAATTGCCATGATATTATTTTTTAATACTTCCCTTTCACATGCTAACATTTACTTTAGGAACCCTTTTTATATATTTGTATTTTTATAATATTGTATATTTGGTTAAAAATGTAATGTCGTAAAACCTTACAAGTCACAAAATATATATATTTGTCACCAAATAAGGTAGAAAGCATTATTCAGCGGGTTTTTTATGAATGAACTATATTAAAATGTATCATTGTTTGCTATAGAATTACAGGGTATTCCAGGAAAACGTAGACTTTTTAACATCAGACTTATTATGACCTGAAAAAAGTTGTAGAGCCATAAAAAGATATGTATTTATGTAGCGTCTTAGCTTGAAGAAGTTATATGTTTTGTTTATATAGAATGTCTTTTTAACGCAAAACACAACAAAATTTGAGCAATTTTTCGTAAAATCAAATCTTTTATTTCAAACATCTTAGCCAATATATTCACAATGTTTAATCCACCTCCCTCTTCTCCAGCCCCCTCTACACACTTGCATTTGGGGGGATCTAGAGAGATGAGGGCCTGCGCATGGGAGCTGTGTGAGTTGAGTAGCTTCATTCACAGGTTCGCGGCGAGTGTCATAACCCATAGCAATCTTTTTGTAATTTGATTTTGAATAAGTTTCAGTACTAAGTTATCATACAAAAACATTTGCTCACATCCTATAATTGGAAAGTGTAAAGAGTAATTTGTATATTGCATAAAATAATCTACATTTTTTAATACAAAATATATAGACTAAAGTAAGGATAACAACAACACAGCGTACATGAGTTTATCTACATATTATTTTAACGAACAAATATTTCACTTTTAATAGCAATTCAATGTTTTGAATAGATGCACAAGATATGGAGTTAGACAATGTAAAACTTAGTTCAGGAGTACTAAAGTAATTGGGGGATCAGAGGAGGCTAATCTATAATGGGCCTAAGAAGTAATGGTTTAAAAATAATATTGTTCCTTACACAATGCGATTTATTGGAAAGAAAGGTCAAGGTAGACGTTATGATTTAACCTAAAGTAGTTGGCCTTGGTTATATTTCATGTTAATAAACTTTATAACGTTTTTTTTTGTGGAATTTTATCAAATTTGATTCAAAATCAACTCATTTAATAATATGAAATAATATAATATGAATCCAGGATTTTTATGTTTGTTAGTGCTTATTTTTTTTTGGAGGAACAAATGACGAATTGGTAGATTAAACTATACTTTTTACTCATTTATGTAATTAAATATAACTCCTTTTTTATATTTTTGTGTTATGATGTGTTTTTGGCCTTGATAAAAACTTTTTTCATCGTTTTGAAGTATGTCCCCTTGCAAAAGCCATAATGAAAGACATAAGCAATTACACTGTTTATTATAAAGGAATCCCATTGATGTATTATTCATATAATATACAAAGCAATAATTCATGATTAAAAAGCGTTATTCCATCTATTTTTAGGTCTCTACAATATTCTTTTCACGAGTGCTCCTCCGATTGCCATGGGCCTCTTTAACCAACACTACAGTGCCTCCCAACGCTTAAATAATCCTGAGCTTTATATGGAGACCCAGCGGTCCGAGTTCTTCAACCATTGTGTCTTTTGGCGGTGGATCATCAACTCCATATTCCACTCCGTGGTCCTCTACTGGTACCCATGAAGGCTTATGGCAGGGTGCTATGTGGCGCAACGGATTCACGGGGGACTACCTCTCCATCGGGAAACATGGTCTACTCCTTTGTCGTCATCACGGTGTGCCTCAAGGCAGGCTTGGAAATGGACTCCTGGAACGTCTTCACGCACCTCGCCATTTGGGGATCCATCGCTGTCTGGTTCCTATTCCTGAGTCTCTATAGCTGGGTCTGGCCGTTAGGTATCCCCTTGGCGGCCAACATGGCGGGCATGGTGAGCATTATGCTCCAGAGCCACGTCTTCTGGCTTTGTCTCCTCCTCGTGCCCTGTACCGCAATTACATTCGACTTTGTCGTCAAGGCGGCGGAAAACACCATGGGCGGACGAGCTGGTCGACAGACTGAATTCCTTCAGGAGGAGAGGCGGCTAAATGAAAACTCCAAGATCCTACGGGTCTCCAAGCAGAAAGGCTTCAAGTCCACGAACCCTCGGAGATCGAAATGACGTCTGGATACGCCTTCTCACAGGAAGAGGATGGTGATGTGAGCCAGTCGGAAATCATTCGGCGATATGATACGACAAGAGGACAGCAACTGCCAGGTGAGCTCAAATAAACCGGGTATTTTCTTCAAAGACCTATCCTGAAAGCGACAATCATTTCCTCCAAGTTTCTCTCTCCGTACGAAAAATGTACAATTGTTCGTGACATTTTCATACTTTATTCTCACAACGATCTGTACATCTTTGAGAAATCTACTATTGTATCGAATCAGTATAAAAAAAATATTACGATAATAATTTGTAGGAAAAGTTGGGAACTTTAGGAAATATCCAAAAAAAATCTTCGAAAATATGACTATATAATATTGGATATAAATTTTTAAATTCACATGAAATTAGCTCCCTTGTTTCATTCAATGCATTCCTTTGTTCAACATTACAACAGTTTCAAACAAACTCTTAGTTTCTCATTTATGATAATAATTTTTTGAATTTAAAACTTAGCTCCATGGAATACGAAGAGTGTTTTTGATATATTAAATAAAATATTCAAATATTTACACTTTACTACTTTTATGCAATGTGTGTTACAGTGGTGTGTTTTTATATATGTGCACGTGTGTTAAATATATTGACATCAATATACTGATTTGGATTGTGTTTGGTTCTTAATGTTTTTGTATTATTTGGTGAAAGTAATTGGGGTGGGGAATAAATAATATTATATAGATTTGAATGTGTCTTTATCATGGGCAGGGCTGTACTAGTTATGTAGGTGTAGTGTTGTGTCAATCATTATCTAGGACCGAGGACTGCAGTCCAGTCCTTTTTTGTCAGTCCTTAAAAAAACAGGGAAATGTTTCTTTATGACGTCTTAACGATTGTCATGTTGTTAACATCTCTTAATGTTATGAAAAAGAATAATCCTTTATATGAGAAAATAACATCTTCAATGAGCTGATGACAAATATAACTTATGTTATTAATAAGTATTAAATTAGAACAATAAATCGTCGATGCTTAATTGCAATACCTAAAATTTATCCTACAGCGGTTGAAACGAAAGGGCTATGAATGATTATTTTTTAATGAAACATTTAATGAGTAATGAATGACGATTGTATACTGAAAGTTTATATTATGAGAGAAAAAATGTTTCAAATTGTCTAATAGTTATATTATAAAACCCTTTTGTTGCTATTGAATTAACGCCAAGTTATAATAGAATATATACATACATGTTATATTAAGAGTTAAAACATAATAAACTAATACTCTTTCAACATTTATGGAAAATTAAAGGAGTGACAATAGACAATCTCAAGACTGGACGTTGCCGGACCGAATAAATTGGGACCCACGCACACTATGTGCGTGTAACTAAAGATTTTTAGGTTGTGAAAAGTCAAGGGAAAAAACTCCATATGTATATACGAAGCGCTTATTAGTCATTCAATATAACTAACCAAAGTAATAAATCTTAAGCAATAACCTATTTTAAAAAATTACATTTTAGTTGGAGTGCAAAGGTCTATAGGATTTGTGTCGTTGGTAATTTATTTTCTAAAAATACCAACCAAGATAGAGGAAAGTTAAGATAATGGATTAACTGACCTTAGATTTGACTTTACACAAATGTTGCAGAATATATAATTAAAAGAGTGTGTCTGTGATTAGAGTCTTTAAAACATAAAATACATAATATTTACATTTCTCATCAAAATGTTGATTGACAAAGCTGAAGACAAAGCAGGACTGATATTTTCATGATGTGAAAAGGGTCATGAATTGTTATCATTTATCACTTTCTAGTCTACTAGTTGATTTTGGAAAAGTCTATAATAAATTTAGTTTCTTGTGATAATTCATCATGGGTTTTATGCTCGATGATAAACAGACTCGAAATATTCCGTTTGCATATTTCTATTTCCACTTTAGAAATTATTTGTGGCTTACGAGTACTTACTTGGTCCCACTTGGTTGCCAATAATCAGAGCTAAGATTGGTATTCAAAATATCTACCATCCGGTATCAAAAGTCATTAGCAAGCTCTGCTCTATCAATAATCTTTTTACACATATCTCGATTGGAAGTTTATAAGGCAATATGCGGAGATTAAGAAACCAATCCGGTATTGAGAAATTAAAGATTCGGACAAACAAAATGATCACTTCAATCTAACATTACTGATTGATACAAATCCTGTGCTCGGTAATGTCATTCGGTATCTAAAAAATATGATTGTTATCGATAGCAAATATCTGCCGCGATAGTACCGATCCATCTAATATCAGTCCGCTATACGAGCTCTTCAATAATACGTATTTATACCTATAAAGTTTACAGGTAATGTAGTCTAAGCAACTAGAGGGTTGCTGGACATGATTTTTTAAAGTTTCAAATTGACAAATTCCTTTTTATACTCCCAAACGGTGTAACTTTATTCAATCATTTTGATGTAACATAACAAAGTCCTCCGACAAAATAACTAAAAAACAAAACCAAAAAAACATTTGGTGTAATTAAATAATATATTAAAGTTGTACAATAATTAGTTGAAAGATACTTTTTTCAACATATTATTCAACAATCCTATGAAAACTATGAGGTATCCGGTACAAAAAAATTCGAAGTAGTTTTACGTTTAAAAATTCGTTTAAAGCTGATCTCAGATCTATTGAAATTTTAGTAACCTGAGTGCACTTCAATATGATTTTTTGGCTTCTCTACTCCTACAGGACAAATTCCTTGTTATGTGCAGAATTATAATGGAAGTAAATAAATGGTGCGTCAACACATGATGCAATTTTACGTACACACCCAAAAAGATTTGCGAAATTAAATCGTGCTGAGCCGTTGACTTTCTAATCAAAAGTACAACATAACTTAATTTGCTTATTGCTATTTCATATTTGTATTGCAGAAACAATGGAAAGCACAATACGTTGACATTTATTTTGACCATCCAAATATTTTATATTTATTACCATATTTTAATTATCATAAAATTTGTTGTATTTAGCGTTTAACAGTTTCCCTTCTTTCGTAAAGCGTAAAGTTAAAGAATTTTTACTTCTTAATAGACCAACTATTATTGAAATATTTTTTCGCTACCTTTCAAAGGCAAATTCGAATGCCTTATTCTATAGTAAGGGAACCAATAAACTTTCTTTATTTTAAGTGTGAATGGGATTAAATTGAAATTATTTCAGAAATGAAATAACTGCTCAGATTTTGCAATCATGTGCCAAAGTAGTAATTTGTATTAAAATGTCAATTTTAAATTTTACAAAATTACTTTGGATCACTTAAAGAAGTAAAAAATTAAAAAAAGAGAGCTATTATTTAAAAGATAAGTTACTAAATTATTATCCTTCTGTCCCCTTTAATAATTTGTCAAAAAGGAGGAAAAAATCATTATTTTGAATTCTTCATTAATGAAGTACGTCATGAGGTCAACGTTGCCCTAAGTTTCGATCTCAATAACGAGAGTATAGATTTCTGCAAAAAACGGGAGATGCTCCATCTACAAAAATAGTCTAAGTTTGTCTAAGCCATGGACTCATATATACATATTAATTATTATTACTTGATTTTATATAATTGCATCTGTGTAGATGCCGGTCCGTAAAAAGTCTTGCATCACCTCTTTGATGACGAACAGAAGAGATTGCATGAATCCGATATAAAATGTTGCGTCATTCGCAAATAGCAGGTTTCTTCTTTCGAATGAGCCGTCCCTCGTATTTTCACCTTTTGAGAGACAAAAAAGGAAAAACGACCGTATGTGACTGAATTTGCCTCTTTGTCGGGCACACCAACCCAGTCATCATTAAACAGCTCAAAGTTGACCACCACCATTATGTAAAAAAACAATGTCTGGATGAAGGAGTGTCTCTCAAGGATCGTTCAAGGAGAAAAAGAAGGCAAGTCAAGTGGATGCCAGAGGAAATAAAACTGCATTTGAAGACTAGTATACCATGTCCATGGCCGAGTTCACCAAGAAAAAGGGTGTGGCAACGTGTCTCTTGCCATTAAGTCCAAAAAGTTTATCGAGAAGCCTATTTAACCAAGACTGCAAGACATCTATGTAGAACGCAGTCAACTCCAACACTATGGTGACATACATCCTCTTCGAGAATACGTCACAGTCAACTTAGTGATTAGCAAATCAATTTATCGTGTCGTCTACTTAGATACTTAATGCTCTCTGAATACCAATAAACAAAGCATCCTGCCTCTGTGATGATACTGAGCGTGATGGCGTTAACTTGGAACAACATGTGGTTATTACCCATTGGATACAAGCTCACTGTGGCCGACAACTTGATGACGAAGGTGCTCTCAAAGATCTGCAGAGTTACTTACAAGTAAGAAAAGTCGTCCCACCGGAATGTGTGTCTGCACACACAACATGTTCTGTGCAGGAGCGAATAAAGGAAAACATGAGCTTCTGTCTCATGACGTACTGGCCCCGCAACCTCCTGAACAACAGCATCTAGTGGCACATGGAGTCAAAGGCCTGATATGTCCATCACAGTAGTATCAGCGACCTAAACTCATCTGTGGAAAAGTAGTGGCGGATCAAGAAGGAGTAAGAAATCAAGGTACTCTCTCCGCTTTCCTCTATGGCTTAGAGACCGTCATTGAGGCCAACGAATATCGAATTCGCAAATGATGTGCTTTGATATGTGTATATCAAGTCATTATTGTACTTTTTTAAATTAATTCATTCTGATGTATAAAGAGCAAAAGTTGGACATGTTCTGAAGGTGATGCAAGACCTATTGACGGTCCGGTATGAAGAAGCATTATAGCCTTAAATTTAGCCTAAGACCTAGGATCTTTTCATTGGCCTTCCCCTCTGCGTGAGAGTTGAACGCGCCATACGTAAGATTACTGTAACAAATTCAAGTTGTGTTTAATTACTGTCATGTGTGTATTGATAAATATATTTTTGTTCCTTCAAACAAGTTTTTTAACATAATTATCATAATCTGGAAAATATGAAAATATATTTTCCTCTATGTTTGATTTTTTTGCCTATTTGGTTCGATAGAATCAAAGTATTCGACTGGATATAAATACTAGCATACAACGTGTAAATTAGTCTATCGAAACTAGGATCTTATCAATGAATGTTGACCAAAACTGACCTTTTTTGCCTATTTGGTTCGATAGAAGCAATTAAAAGTTATAATCTAGTTTATTTCTAATCATACAAAAGAGCATTCTCTGGAAATAGATATACTTCAACTAAGGGATATAGGATTTTTTGTTAAGTGCGGTTGAAACAAGTTATTAGGAATTAAATATCTTATTTACTACTTTTAAATAGTAAACTAGAGGCATGTATACACTCAAAGAGTGCAAACCTCTGCCGTCACGGGGTCCTTATGAGCCTTCCGAGGCGGATTTTTCACGACTCGGGCGGCGTAGAGGGACGGGGGAGGGTTCCCCTCGACGGAAATTCCGAGAGGAAGACGCTCCCGGCACCCGATTTCACAGCACAGCGACATCTATTGGCAGATTAGGCTAACTTGAAATATTTAGTAGTATTTAGCTCATTTTGCATCTTAAAGAAGCACTCAGAGATGCCAAAATTTAATCACTTGTTCCTTTTGGCATTTCCAACAACTCCACAAAGTTTCATCCGAATCCGTTCCGTACTTTTGAGTTATCCTGCTGAAAAAAAAACCAAACCAACAACCAACGCCAGTGAAAACAATACCTCCTTCGGCGGAGGTAATGAAGAAAACTCATTAGTGATTGCTTTTATATCAATATTTTTCATGACAGCACAACTTTATTCAAATGATGCAGGTTTTCAACTCACGCTTATAAAAAAATACATTAACATTCCATAAAAAAATTACACTCACATTAACAAAGTAAATCAATATTATTATGCTTTAAACAGCATTTTAAAATGTTCATTTACCAAAATACAAAGCCACTTTTAATGCTCAATCTCTAAATTTATCCTAATAATGTATGTACTTTCATTGGTACTTTTCTTTGTTCAATATGTATTTTTAAATGAAGTTATTATGATCTAGAAATAAGGGAATATATAGCGAACGGATCAAACATATCAAATTCATTAACAAAAATGGATTTTAAAGGCTGGCCAAAAGCACTGAAGTAAGTGAAGCATTTATAAAGCCTCTGCAATGAATTAGGATTGAAGCACTGAATTTATGAATGATGACTGGCTTTCCAAGAGGTATCAAAAGTATATCAAAAAATGGGATTTGGCTAAAGTTGACACGGAAAAGATCAGGCAAGCAGCACTTTTTTCGGAGGGGAAAGAACAATATAAAAACTCTTTTCCATTTGAATGGTCAACTATCCAATATGTCACAACCATAGATATAAAAAGATATAGTGAGCTTATTTCCAAAATCTGTATTTTTGTGTCCAATATAAACAAAGTAATATGTACTACGTCATCGTAAATGATCATAGAGATAGAATCTATCTCTATAATTAATTTGTATTGGACACAAAAATACAGAGGAACGATGTTTGTCTGCTATTGAAGGGAATAAGCTCTCTATATCTTTATATCTCTATGGTCATAACCAGTAAGCAGGTGCGGTGAGTTTACGTCAGGTGAGGTATTGACGTCATCAGTAAGATTTACAAGAATGACGTGTGTCTCACCTTCCAGTGCCTCACCGTCTGACCAACCGCTCTACCAACTGGTTTTCCTCCTCTCCATGTAAAACTAACCAGTGTGTTTTGACGGGAAATGTTTTCTTTTAGGCATTGCAAAAATGAATGCAAGTGGTCGGTTTTATTAAGGGTATATATGAAGACTAAAAAAATAGAGGAAACCATATGGAAAAGAGGCGGAGCCTCTATGAACCCCTTGGTTGCTCCTCCCCTTTTCCCCCCACTTTCTTCTTTTCTCACTCCTCGACTTACCACCACATCATTCCACATCGTCTCCTACATTTTTTTCTTCTATTATTACTATTTCTCTTCTTCCTTGAAACTTTTTGTCCGTCTTTTTTTCCTCCTTCCTCATAATTGTAATCCCGCCATTATCCTTTTCCTCCAGATGACCGAAGAAAATGTGGAGTTCTGGTACAACTCTGAGAGACCTCATCAGCAGCATCTCATCCATGGAGGAGGAGAAGAGGACAATCCCAAATGGAACACCGCTCAATGATGTAACACCAATCACATACTACTCTGTAGATCCTCCAAACTAATATAATCTGCATGGCCCCTCTACCTATCTCACACGCCATTTTGTCCTGTTAGTCTCTTAATATATTTATATCTTAGAACGCTTTAAACAATACTAACTATGTTTATTTTGTGTTTTGTATAACAGTGGAGTGGGATACAAAAGAAAAGATTCCACCTCCTGAGTAGCCTTTGTGGATCCCTTTTGAATGCTTGACTTTTATTATTTATCCTGTAAGAAAATTGACCTTAAATAAACCTTCTTTTATCATTCTTTATTTTGTTTGCAAGGCCTTCATCCTCATTTCCTCTATCTTTTCCTTCCAGCCCCTCGCCTCCTTATCGGAATCTCCCTGGCACCGTGAATCACTTTTGATTCCCCTCTCCCCATAATGTCCCTCGAAGATTGCTTGATATCTAAAATCGAAGCCATGCATGCCGAGGTCTCTTCTAGCAAGAAGATATTTCGTGTTGTGGGCCTAATCGTTTCTGAGACTCGGGAGGGTTCCTCTTTCCTCTTGGACGACGGATCTGGGGTCATATCCGTGTCTCTCTCTCCAGGCTCGGCACCCGAACTGCCCTCTCTGGTCCCGGGACATGCTCGGGCACTACAAAACAAGTTCCCAGGGCTCCTACACTTTGCAGAGAACCCCACACAAAGCGGGCAAGCCCTTGAGGCCATCGGATACGTTGTCAAGAGACACAATGAACTACACTTTCGGGCCTTTCGGATTCGACTCCTTCAGAAAAATGAGGAACTCTACAGAAGTATTTATGTTTGCAAAATCCTTAATTATATTTATATTTATTCCGCCGCACAAATAAACTTTAAAAATATTATAGTCCATTAAAGAATTCTTCGTTTTATTCTATGCCCTGCCACGCCAAAATATAATTCACCAACAGTAGAGGTAGTTCATTTTTGGAACTACTGTGTCTAAAAAACAACAACATTAATATAATTTATTTTATTGATGTCCTTGAATGTTTTTATAAATAAGATCTTACAAAAAACCCAAGCAATTACTTGGAAATTATTATAATATATCTAATAAGATTTTTCTATTAATTTATACTGTCAAACTGTCTTTAGCGGTTACTAAAGGGAACCCAAAAAAGCGGCCGCTAGTAACAGAAGATTTTAGTACTATTTTTTCTTGTGCAGGAAAATTTGGTTGGCCGCAATGAAAGAGGTCATTTCGTGTAGTACAATTTTTGAAAAAATACTTTTTTAATAAAAAAGAATGACCGCTAACACCGCTATGATTATATATATATATAAAGTTGTTCAATTCATTAAACTAAGGAAGATATAATTTATTTTAATGAAGTTAATCTGTTTTATCTAATTAGTCTTCAGATCTCTTTTTGGGACAAATAATGTATATATAAAAATGGAACATTTCATATTGTCGTTTAAGAGTTTATTCTAAATATAATCCATAACCATAGGCGTAGGAGACAGGGGGGCAAAATTCGGGCTAATTGGTTGAGGTATTCGGGCATTAAGTTGAAGAAAAAATATTAACTAATAGAACAACCGGATTTTGAATTATAACCAAATACATATAATGTAATGAATAGTATGTTATTACAATCAAGAAAATATTAATCTACATAGCTTTCTTCATTCGATTATTTAACAGTTCTTGATAAAATTCGGGCAAATTGGATGCTGCCCCCCCCCCCCCCCCAACCAAACCTTATGTCCCCTACGCTTATGTCCATAACAATACTGTGTTTCCTGATTCTCTATCATTGATTGGTTTTTTACATTTTTATCACCCGTGCAATACTTGAAAAAAGTATGTTGAATTTTCAACTCTTTAAAGTATTTGCCATAAAATGAAATTGGCAATTTATTTTACAAAATAATTTTAAAGTAAATACATACATGAGACAGAAATTCATTTTAATAAATGAACGATAATAATCCTTTTTTTATTTCAAGAATCAGAGTAGTCATAGAGGGCGCTGATACTTGAAAAATTATATTGGAGGCTTAGAGCTTTGTGTTCATGTTATGTCGCTACGAATGACAGCAAGATAGTTTTATCTAAAATTACAAGATATATATTTTTGAAAATCAAACGCTTGATTGTCTAACTTTTTCTATCTAGTTAACCAAAAGTTTATTTATAACTTTTTGTTGTAAAATGAGGAGTTCCATTTATCCAGGATATTTACTTTCCCGAGACGCAACTTTTGCCGACTTTAACACTTGATATCTTTAACTTTGGTTCCTACAATATTCACAAAGGTTCATACTTTGATGGAGACGAAAATTTACTGGACCAAGTCGTTTTAACGCCAAAAAGCAGAGCTGGGGCTACTATATCGTAGATTTTTCTACTGCTGCTGATCATTTAGAACTTTAAAAAACTACCGAATACCGTTACTGATCTCATTATTTTACAAATCTGTAACGTTAGATTTTTAATCGGAAATTTATTGACCCTTCCCCCTGTAGATGAATATTTTCCTAAATCTACCGATCGAAAACAGCCTGCTATAGACTACAGATACCTGCGGTACATTTTTCTACCGAATCCCAGATATTGCAAAAATGAATCCTTTTCTTTTCCGCTTCTGAAATCAGTATTTTCTTGAATGACGTAGTTGCTCAAAGGATAAATAGTTGATGTTATTTAAAAAAAATGAAATAAACATCGCAAAAATATATTGGGGGAGGATTGGCTCTTCTATCTCGTATAGTTCCAAAATATATATAAAGATTTTTATAGATATTCTGAGGAAACCCGACCAGGAATGGAGGAGGACTGTCACGTAAAATAGTCTATGTATGAGATTAATGTTCGGAACTGATCTCACAAATGACTCCACGCAACGTATTTCCTCAAGTTGGGCGGCAGCTCAGAGAATAATTTGGAAGTGTGAGCCAAATTTCTCAGTGACTCAACAGTGGACATCATTCGGAAAAATCACTCGAGACCCTATTTCTTCAAAAATTTGGGAGATTCCGCAGTTTTGGAAGAAAAAGCTCTAAACAATAATGTTTTATCCATACACTCCAGTCTCTTATTATATCCATTTGATGATGGAAGGTTTAAATTCCCTCTAAGAAAGGCCGCTGTTGTTCATTTAATGCCACGGCCGTGGCACCTCAAAATGGCATTTCCCAATTTGAGCAACGAAACTAAGGGGTTGACTGATTTCTTTCTCAGTTTATTAAAGCTTCCTGAAACATGGCGGCAGAGAATAAATCAGTCCTTAGTTGGAATCCACGACGGGAGGACATTCACAAGCCAACTACAAATTTCTACTAACTGCATAATCTTTTCGGAGCATTGCAAGGATTGTGGGAGACTTTATAGTGACACCTTACATGCCTTCGTGGATTGCCAGGCTGTCTTTATATTGAAGAAATTCGTTTCCTTAAACGTCAGAGGTCTGGATAGTTGTGGGGAGATAATTATAAAGGCAGTTGTGCTGTTTGGGCTTCAAAAAAGAAAAGGACGTCGTTCCGACAACTCTAAGGCCGTGGACTTTGCTTTGTTAAACGCCAAAGCACAGATTGCCAGCTCTTTAACGAAGCGAGAGTATGTGAAACCAACAGACCTACGAGCAATTTTGCTATCAGCTGCAGCCAGATACACTGCTTTTTCCCTGAAAATTCCGTCTCTTCGAAACGACTCGAGGACCTTTGCTTCAGAGGAGGTACGATACTTCCCATCAAGTTCCCTATCTCATTTAAAGATTTTACGTCGGATTTTGAAATATTCAAAGTGATTTATTATTTAAAATATTGGAGAAGCGTTTTTTAAAGTATGTATTGTGCCATTTTATGTTTGATTAATTTTTATTCTATGTTTTAATTGTTGTCGTTCTTCTCCAAAGTATTAATTTTAGACTACAATGTCTATTTATGTTTTTAACGCAATTACTCTGGAATGTTAAGAATGAAAAAAAAAAAATATATAGACATCATAATTAATAATCATAATTACATAACCAAAAGTAATAGATTTGGTGAGTTATCATCATCATTTTATCTCACATCAATGATATTGTTCTTAAAAAATCGGCAAGGGATTACTTTATACCCGACATGACATAGAAAGAGAAAAAAATGATGTCAGTTAGAAAACATTTAGACATCTTTCTCTGGCATCTTTTTTATTATTATACGAGTATCAAATAAATCACAAACATCTCCCTTTTTTGTCTACTATTAATAAGCATTTGGTGTTATTGCATTATATTAAATAGCTTAAGTTCTTTTATTCTGGAGGAGGTACTTTGATACAGAGTTTCCTCGTGTGTCTGGACTTTACTTATTCCACGGACTCTTGGACGAATGGAACAAACCACTCCCTTTTAAAAAATTATTAATAACATTTTTAAAGAAAGAACCCAAAAGCTGTGTTTTTTTATTATGGCGTTATAATAAACCGCTTGAGTTCTTCTATTCTTCATATCAAGGTTCCTTCTCAAGAATAGAAAAACTCTAAAAAAAATTATAACGCAAAAAATAATAAAAGCAACTCCTTATTATTAATAGAAAAAGGAAGAGGTTTGTAATTAATTTGATGCTATAATAAAAAAATGCCAGAGAGATGCAAGAAAGATGTCTTTATGTTTTCTAATCGACAGCTGTTTTTCTCTTTCTATGTCATGTCGGGGTTAAAGTAATCCCTAGCCTAAAATGCACTCCACCATCCTTTCTTCATGAGCCCTTTTTTCCTGGTATATTTTCAAATGGTTCTTTGTTTAGTGTGTTTGTATGGCACGGAAATGATCCGTTCCTTTAAAGCGTGTCCGCATGCACCTAACAAAGATCTCTAATAATATAACACCTTATCATTCTAAACATTAGTCCATGATTTTATTAACTTAAGCCAGTTCAGCTCACCAATTTAAGCCAACCTTATCACAGGGAAGAAAGATTCCTATTTTATAACATTTTATTTTATATATTCTTCTTCTTCCTGACAAACCAATGGTTCATAACGAATGGAAACTTATTTAGACAACCATTGAAGCTATTTTTCTTCAAATGACCCAAAGGCATAATATTTGCAATGCATTTATAGCCTCAAAAGCCCATAATTGTCTCTGACAGAACCCGAGCGCCCATTGGTGGTAGATTTGTAGCCCCTATATTACATACTTGTAACATGGTAGAACCAAAGGGCCATTGGCGGTCGATTTGAAACCACGATATGTCATAATCGTGACATCAGATCCCGATTGGAGAGGTATTTGAAATCCAAATATGCCATATTAATGTTCAATGAAGCCGAACGGCCATCGGCAGTGCATTTGTCTCCTTAAAATTGCCATATGTGTGTCTCGCGGAATCGCTCATCGGCGGTTGGTTGGAAAACCCAATGTGTCATAATCGTGACAAGCAGTATCCAAGGGCTAATTGGAGGGGGATTTGAAATCCCAATATGTCATATATATGTTCAGTGGAGTCCCAGGGGCATTTGGCAGTGTATTTGTTTCCCTAAAATACTTTGTGTATGGCGTAATCTGAAGTCCATTGGCGGTTTGGTTGGAAACCCCATTTTGTAATCATTCTGATCAATGGGATCTGAGGCTCCTAAAAATATATTTATTCATTAAAACATTTGGTGAATGAAAAAAGATGTTTGGGAGTATATTTTAATTGGGATCTAATAAAAGTTCGTGTCTAAAGAAAAGTCCTCATGGTATATATATGATCAGTCTCTTAAATGTGGACTTTGAATGTCTATTTCAGGAGTTTCTTTTTCTTACACCCAAGCTGTTGAATCCTCAGAACTTTCATCAACCCCAAGGATAAATAGATAAGTGTCTCCTTTATCTAAATCCATCTTCTCATCTATATGCAATCAGAGTCTAGCATAATCCCTGCGATGAATTAATCCTTTTTAACGAGCTCCACAGACCTCAAATTCTCACATAATTTTGATTAGTCCCTTAAACTTATTGTCTCCAAGATCGAAATGATTGCTATGAATATTTTTATAGATCTTCTTAATTACTTATTTAAAACTCCTCTAAATTTCTTTTGTCTTACTATGTTTACCCAAATACTCTCAAAGACTACTCTTAAAAGAAAACAGTGGAAGTTCGTATCACATGGCCTAGTTTATGTCATTTATATTATATGCATACACATAAATAATAACAAAAAGAAACTACTTAATATTCTTTCTATCAACTAAGGAATATAAACTTTAAGAGTGAAAATAACAATAAAAAATATATATTTTTCGATGCTCATAAAAATATATATATGTAGAACTTCCTTCTTAGATATATCGATGTTTTAAATCAGATTATATTTTGGTTACTAGGGTGTGGAAACATGGGTATATAAGAAAACCCACATTTTGATGGTAAATCATTTTATTTTCCAGTCTTGTGAGCACTTTAAGCGTTCTTTCTCTTGGAAGGTTTTTTTAAATACGTACATCTACCAAATAATCCAATTCCTTAAATCTTCCAAAATGGCAGTTTTTGAATGTTAACCAACAATTAAAGGAAGGGGTTTGACATATCGCAAATGATCGTTTGTGCAGTGCATGCATGATCATATTTTGTGACTCTTTGGATTTCATATTGTGTTCCAGGATCACATATTTGTTTATTTTTACTCCCATTTCATCCAAGTTACATTTAATGCAATAAATTATAGATAAGAATCTATGATAGGCTTATGTCGTCTTTCGAAACATTCGTAAATATACTAAGTTGTCCCTATAAATTGATACAGATTTGGACATAATTAAAATAAAAATGAAGTTTTTGAATTTATGTGATAATTTTCTGATTGTTTGACGTTCAACATTAGCTAGTTGTTGACCATAGAACAAGTGATATAATGCTGAGCTCCGGCGTGCGGGGCTATAGACTATCTGTCACGAGAGTAGTCACTGGTTATTCCATGATGATGATCCCTCATATTGTTTAGAAGTTGAAGATATTCGTAATGACAAAATGATTAAACTTTGTTTATCTTGATTAAGTGCTAAATGGCTTGGATCCTCTTCCTTCGTTTAAGACACAACTTTGCGAAATGGAGTCGAAATTAAGAAAGAACCTCTCAAGTCATCGAGGAGATTCATATGCATTATACAAACAATATCATTTTTCTAATAAGCCATCGACATTTCTGTGATCTGTAATCGCTCTCCAACTGAATGCACTTCTTTTCTCAAAAAGAACGACTCCTCTATCCCACACCCTCCAAAGCTACGACCTTTTTTAAAAACAATTATTGATTAGGTATATTAATACTTCAGCTTTCTTCATTTTGACAAGATTCTTAATTAGATTATCTCCAGAAATGAAGACTAATGTTTTTTGACTCCTTAATGAAATTCCTTCCATTTCTT
Source organism: Caligus rogercresseyi (assembly GCA_013387185.1). NCBI lineage: Eukaryota > Metazoa > Arthropoda > Copepoda > Siphonostomatoida > Caligidae > Caligus > Caligus rogercresseyi. The sequence goes on from CP045891.1 coordinate 23,446,116, forward strand.
AAATCATATTAGTTTGCAGAAGGAGGGATTTCTCACAGCCTCCTAAAGAGAAAACTGACATTGGAACGAATGATCCTTATTTATATTAAGATATTCTAAGTGAAAAAATGAAGGAAGGAACCGCCTCCTTCTTCCCTATCTCCCCACACCCAACTACAACTGTGGTCGTAAAAAAAAAGCAGAACGAATTGCCTTGGCTTCTCAACCGAGAAAACGCAATAGTGAGGGGAAGATCCTTGGATGATTCTAGAACAGAGAGAATGGAAGGAAGGAAGGATCCTCCTTCCCTCATGATATTAATAATAGTAATGATATTTCAAAACTCAGTCCATTTAACCCATGATTCAATCAAGGGAGGAAAGAGAGAAGTGATTTGAATCTAATTAATTCGAGGGGTCCCTTCCATAATATATACATATGTGTCGACTCAGCCAGACAACCACCTACATTTATAAAAAAGGAGAAACAAACCATGGCTATGAAATGCTTCACTTCATACTAATATAGACCCATTTTGGAGACATCTTTAGAACAATTCTTTGTTTGTTAAAGGATATAAATATTTCCGAGATCCAATGCAGAATTGGTTAAATATATATCTTAGTCACTGTGGGTCCTTGATCTGGATGCTCTCAATAAATCCTTTGATCTAGGAATCTCCAATGTCCTGAAGAATATTCACCAATTCCCTATTTAACCTCTGATCTATTTACTTTACCTCAGACAGTTAAATAGAAGGCCAATTTTGTTATTCCGAAGAATGGTTGGAATCTAAATTAGCAAATCTATTGCTTTTCCAGATACATATGTAATTTTTATTTCGGAAAACCATCAATATTATCTTTTTTTTAGGAATCGATTTGACTCCTAGTAAGCCCGCTCTTCAGAGAAGGTTAATTTTTTAAATATACCTAATGGTTTATGCCTTTAGAATGCTAGAATGTTTATAAAAACAAGTGACACATAAATAATCCACGGAATCGGCTTGCTTTAAAAATTTCATGTCGCATATATGTATTTTAAAGCTAAGGATACTTTACTCTGATATTTCGTTCTCCAACGATATTGGTTAAATCAAATAGGAGTTTGAATACTAATAAATGGGGCATAAAAATATTGTCTTTTCACTCAGAATGTGAAGGTTAAATTCATGCCAAGAATTCCATCTGGTGTAAATAACCTGGATCAATGGTGACAATGGCATTTATCGATGAACTTGAGCTCAAACACAACGTTCTTACTATGTCACGTATTATTAATATCATGAGTAAAACAACTCCTCACACTCAGGTAAAGAATGAATGTTCTCATTCGTTGACGACGATAAAAATAAAGAAATACAAATTGATAATTATGTTTATGGGTAAATTTGGGAGAACTTTCATTCCAGCTTTCTTATTTATGCGATAGGTTTGTATCATGTGTCGTTATTTTCTTAAAATGAATCATTCTGGTTATTAAATATAAATAAGTGAAAGAAGATTCTTTCAAATGTATTTTACCACAAAAAAAAAACCACATGCATTCTAGTTGAGGTGTCACAATTAATTGTATGTGTCTGTAACTACAACTATGTGTATGTATGTATGTATACTCATGGAAAAGGGGGGGGGTGGCCGCCGCAAAGAAAGGAGGGAAACACAAATAGATAGAAAGCTGGTGATATATGTATATATCATCCAGAGAATAGATCTACCTTTTGTATGGATATATATTGAATATTCATCCCCAAGAAGCCCACAAATAACTATATGTATATTAATGTATTTAATCTCATTCTCATCAAATGCTGATTGAACCCTTGAGAAAGAGGGGATTTTATTATAAGAAGGGGCTCTTCTATGAGGGCGTATTGAGAGGGCTTTTGATTGGTGAATTTATTATGTATATCTTGCAAACTAAGCAATCAACATCATTTTCTTTACTTGTCAGCTTCTTATCATCCATTTATCGTCAGTTGATGATGTAATTAAATGAACGTCAGTCTTTCTCTTAGTGTGAGTAGTTGTTGTATTGTGAATATGTAATTTTGGAATAGATTATCTCATTAGTGTCGATAACTAAATTATTATGATGAAACAAGTCAAAGCATATGTCCTTTATTCAATTTATATTTTGTAAAAGTAATAATGTTCAATTCAAAAAAATAATAAAGTAATCTACAGAAAATGCAAAATTAAGAGTTTGTACAGAAAATTTCATGTATATTTTATGCACATTTAAATACGCATTTCTGGTTTCTTTTTTTCGGCCAAAAGGCAAGCTTTATTTACACTTTTTCATTTCCATAATTACGTAGGCATAGGAAAAAGACACATTTAAAACAAATACAACTGTAGTCACACAAAATGACAATTCTTAAATATGAATATTTCATGATTCAATGATAAACGTTAAGCTTTGCATGACGAGGCGTCGAAGCATCGCATATTTGGGTTCTTAAAGGGATTCGTACGTGCAACGGATAAGGACTCATTAGGAAGGATACTTAGTTCTTTAAAGGATTATATTAGTATTAGATGTCTTATTTTATAATGTACATGTTGCTAACTGTTATTATGCACGTTCATCTTTATTCATTGAATCACGTTCCAAAAAGAGCTCCTAGAGTGTTATCCTTACATCGTCCAGTTGATTACCAAGTAATGCAGTACAAGCAACTTATCAAACTCTCACCAAAAATACGGAAACGTGTAAGCCTTGAGATCATTCACTTTTTAATAGTTCTCGTCTCATAATTGCTAATATTAAATTAATTATTTGCTCACTTTCCTAACTGCTCAATAACTAATTGTTCGCCTGGCAACTGAAAGGGATTGAACTTTGAATAAATTGACGATGAGCTACGATTAAATTAAACAAACAGTTATTTGGCATTTCAATTGTACGACGAGCAACTAGAAAAACTAATTGTATTTTTTATAGAAATACTTTCGGCAGCTCTTTCAATTAACTATATATATATATATATACATATATATATATATATATATATTAGGGTGATTCTTATTTCACGTTTTTCGGATTTGAGAGTCGGGCTCCCCCTAGGATTTTACTTTAGTGCATAGATATCATCTCGTGAAAGTTTGAACGAAATCGAATAATGGGAAGTATCCGCTCAACGGGCCCAAAATTTATTTAGTAAACTTATTTAGTAAAATTTTTTCGCCATTCGATTGCGTCTAATGTCCTTAATTTCAATGTAGGTATGATTGCAAGGATTCCAATTTTTTTTTATGTACATCCAAAATTAAACGAGAAATTTAAGTTTTGAAAGTTATTTTTATGGAAAATACCCCAAAATTTAACATTTTGAAACTTTATTATCTCGTTTGATTTTGATGTACATAACAAATAAAAACTGATTTGGAATCCTTGCGAGCATACCTACATTTTGCGACAAATTGCTTGAAAATAGCTTTGAAATTAAGGACATTAGAGGCGATCGAATGGCGAAAAAAAATTACTACATAAGTTTACTAAATAACTTTTATTTAACATAAGTTTACTAATATATATATATATATATATTATATATATAGAGAGAGAAATTAGTTTCATACGATTATACGATTTTTTATTGCGTTTGAGTTTGTGGGATATATAAATATATTCTACTGGATAGTCAATTGTCATATATTTATAAATTGTGATTTATGACTGAACAATAAACAAAATTTATAAAATACAATTCTATATATATTTTTTAAGAATCCGACCATCTGTTCACTAGTCAAAAATGCGTGTTGTGTTTCATTCAATACGAATGTGATTTTAAATAACTTGGGATATCATAATTATGAGGGGGAGAAAAATAGACTATTATTCTTTCCTGTCAACAGACCCAAAATGTATTTAGGGGCGAGAAAGATAGACCCACTTAATCAAATTATATTTGGGGAAGGAAAGGATTTTTTTACAGATTCATTTCAGAGAGTAAAAAGAGAGTCTCCAGGGGGTTATTTTTTTGTGTAATGGCTTCATAAGTATACATTTATACTTATTGTATATCTAAATTGATAATGCCCAACGCATGATCATATCTAATAAAGAGAAAGTTATGAGCGAAAGCAATGCTATTTATAATAAGATATTGCTCATGTAGAAGTCAAAGAATAAATAATGGAGACTTCGTTTCGTGAATTTCTTATGTATGTAAAAGCTGTTGGCAGTCATCAATGCATGAGTATCTTGATCAAAGAATCCAATATGTTAAGTATTTTCCTACCAAAACTGGAATTACGACAATAATTATAAGGAATATATATTAGATGATTAAAAAGGATAAGAACATCTTACGCAACTAAAAAGACGACTGTTTGAGTAAAATATGAATATATGTAAAAAAAATGTACTTCAGTTATCAGTATTTGTAAGCAAGTTGTGTTTAATACTGATTGGTGTACCTGTATATGTATTTCCGGATTAAAGGTATCATTGCATTATATAATTTTATAAATCTCCTGATTGAAGGTGTCCTTATTTATCCTTAAGGTAGATTTTTTACAAATTTATGAATATTTGGTATCAATATGCGATAGATACTCAAAAATCGTCTCCTATGAGAGGTTTTTTCCTTATGAGAAATCAAAGTTCTAGAAAAATAAACCATAGGTGCTTTTCATCAACGTTCGAGTATATATCTACCGCTAGGTAGTCATGCAATCACAAGGCATATTTTGTCGTTTTTAAACATAGAAAGTGGGAGTAGAAGTAATCTGTCGCCGGTTACAGTTTTGTTTAAAATAATCCGTTGTTATTTTAGATGATTTCATCTCTAAAGACTACAAAATATTCGGAAGAAAATTGGACTATGTTTCGATTCAACATAATGGGGCTTATATGTACAATTAATAGCTATTATTTGTATAGCTTGATTTAATTTTTTTACAAATATTGAATGTAGAAGAATGAGTAATGTGGACTTGAAAACGAGTAAATGAGTCTAATCTTTATTAAAAAGAAAGGCTACATATATAACAAGCTTACAGAGGTGAATTTTGTTTAGAACAAAAATATAATAAGCAGAATAATAGGTAGGAGAATAATAATACTAAAAATTATAGTTACAATGTTTTTTACTGTATTACAATAGATAGACATATAAAATACGTATTCAAATGAAATATAAGTACGAATAGACTACCATACAATGGAGTATGTGGTTTTCGACAGTAATGTGGAGCTCCTATCTAAATATATATTAAATAATAATAAAATTCTTAATGAACGATCCTTTTTCATTTTTCAATTTCTCCTTTTAATGAACATTTTCATATTTTCTTAAATAAAATGGATTAAATTTCTTCGGCATAACTGGTTAGTTGTCAAAAAGCTCGTTTGTAATCTATTAATACAGTTTGACCCACTTATCTAACTATTTGGTTGCCATTCTCTTTAGTTTAGCACCATTTAATGCTTACATTACGTAACCCCTAACGTCTACTCTAGGGCCTTATAATGTGTAGCGCATATAGGTCGCTACATATATATATGGAAAAAGTTTAAAACTATGTAATCCATTGAAGGTGCCCTTATAGTGCAGAAAAACGGTGATTTAATTAAGCAGCATTCATATTAGGTGAAAGAATGAATGTTTATTTCGTTTCATCATATCTTACACTAAAAGGATCACTACTCTGACAGTAGGACACAGAAAGAAAAAAAGAAAACTGAGGGGGCAACAGAAAAATGATATTAAATGGTGAGTTTTTAGAATTAGCATAAGAACATCCTTATTACAAACTGCTATTACGAATATATTTAGGTACTTGAATTAGCATATGTTTATTTTTACTGAGATTCATTAGTATTTTTCTACTCTTCCCTTCCGGACATACCATTCAAAGAAGTAGGAGAGGTATTCTAATATTTAGTATCATATACATATGTAATACTAATCAGTAGGGGAGCAACGGATGAAAAACGCACTGTTCGAACAGGATATATAACAAGACTAAAATCAAGGTTTCTATACCATTTTGGTTTCTTTGACAGTTGCAAGCCTAGAGTAGTATGGATAGGTCACATACGAGTCTTTGAACCATACAGAAATGGAATATAGGATATTAGTCCATCTCTTGATGCACACAACCTGTTTTATCATATATATATATTTTTTATTTCAACCTAAAAAAGTTATACTAATGTAGTAATTTTGAAAAAAAATATGCTGGAATTAGATGGTTTTTTCTCGTCCAGTTGCAAATAAGTCATATCATAAACTTTTAAAGTGAGTTTCAAATCCTAGAGTGCAGAACTTTACGTATCATGGATTAGTAATATACAATACACGAAATGGAGAGCAATTTTTGAAGACATTTAATATATTATTTCAAAGCTAACTCTACGAATAAAAAGAATTCAAACCTTCACTTGTTGCCTGATGTTTTGGGTATGAAATTTAAATTTCTAAGTATAAGGATTGAAAACAAGAATCCTCTTAGACAGGATCTCCAAGTTTTTGCTCGATGTTTCTCCTGGCTCATTAAATATATTCAATACTAGGAACAAAAAAAGTATATTCTCTTGTATAAAATATAATTAATTCTAATTTAATCACTCATATTGTTGTGATATATATATATCAGATAATTTAACCATGTATTTCATAATAATCAGTCCAAGAAATAGGCTTGATATTAACTTTTAAATTGATTATATGGTTTTAATATATGTATTGGTTTTGTTTTTATTTTAACTGAAAATGAGTTTATATTTAACGTTTGTATTTTAGCTATAATGATAGTTGTTGTTTTATTATTGGAATATGGGGAAAATGTGTGATAGGGTGTATGAATACAGTTACGTCAGATTAAGAAAAACATCCAAAGAATCAATTTATGTTCATCTCTATGTGACCATATAAGCATATCTTCATAAAATGACGTATGAATCGGAAAACAAATCATGGAGAATAATTGCTTTTTCTTCCCTTGTTCTCTCCTTCCAACTCCTCTGATACTAACAGAATGTTCACAGCTTTAATTTCCCAAGTGTCTTCTCTGTGCGCTCTGATGGATGAGTCCTGTCAGATGGAATGATTGTCTTGACGACACTTTTCCTTAAATTAACATGGACTCAATCTCTCTCTCTCTCTCTCTCTACCCCCAGAAATTAGACTATCATTCCCGATTGCAGTTAATAATAGTAAGAAGGATGGTGGAGGAGCAATGAATAACTTTGGGGCAGACTTTCTCTCATTTTCAAAGTGCCCTGGACAAAATATCATTCCACAGCTGTCCTCATATTTTTCTAATACTCATATCCCTTATCAATATAAATATACATAAATATGGGGAGCTTTTAATATCAATAGGAAGAAGAGTTGTTGGATTTACCCATCACCACCACCACCACCAACCACACAATTAGATAATTGAGTGGTTTTCTGACTACAGCTAAATATATACAATTCAACCCTCATAAATATCTCGACTCAAAAGGAATGTCTAACAATCCAGATGATGAATTTTTTCTTCCTCTTTGGGTATTAACATTTTTATAGTTTTTTCCACCCCACCTCTTCAACCCTCTATCCACTCTATTTCACCTCCCTAACAAAAGGAATAACTATAACAATAATAATAATAATAAATCCAAGAACTTATTGATTTTCTTTTATCTCCAATCCAAGAAATCATTGTTATCTTTTTCATTGTTTTTCCTTGTAAGCACATAATACAATTGGTATTATTATTATTATTGCTCTGTTTGTCTTGAATTCCTTGACGTATTAATCCTGTAATAGTGTTATTTGTATACTTAATGAATAAATATGCATCTATGTGACCGGTGTATGATGTTTCTTCTATTTATTGAAGGAGGGAGGCTCTCTATAAGACTCATGAGGTTGGACAAGAATATCTTTAAAACAATTAATCAAATCATATTTGTAAATCGATGTATATTTTTAAAATTTAAACTTTCATACAACAAAACAAATAAAAATATATAGTCATGAGAGCCCTCATTCTATACTTTTATTGACATAAATAGCTGAAATACACTTTTTCACTTTCGAAGACCATGTTCTTATCTTTACATTAGAAGTTTAATTTACAATCACAAAATCTTTGCACACTGAATAGACTTGTCATTATAGCGGAAGAAATTACATCTATTGGTTTTATTCGATTTACAAATGTTGTTCTCAATTTTTTTAAACACAAGGTTTGAAACTTCAAAACAAAGAAATTGAAGTACCTAAAAAACATGTCAATGAATTCTTAGAAAAGGATTTCCCTTTAGATAATAAATTAAGAGGTGAATAAGTATGATAGTCAATTATTGAATAGGTTGAACATTCTTTACAGGGTTTACGACGATTGAATTATTTATGTATACATAATACTCTCCTAAATGATAAGAGGTTTTTTTCAAGGAAATTAAATTACTTATTTCTATAGAAATATCCTCAAAGATGATTCTTCTAATTCTTTCGAATGCTAGGATGATGCATCTCCAAGATCGGTTCGAAAGATAGAATCATCCATGTAATAGCTATGTGAACCTTTTCATGAAATGTATTGTGATATAGCAACCAATTTCAACACCTTTTAAACTCCTTTGCGTTAGGAGTAGGATTTTCTTTTTACAAAGAATAGATGAAAATCTGAACGAGCATTTTAATGTCTAAATAATAAAATTGAACAGAATTAACGATTTATGTGTATTGTAAGATGAGAGAAGAAAAACCGGATTTGATCTTGCCACCCTGTATAATCACCTATGAATGAGGCATAAGAATGGTCCATGTGTACCACATTACATAAATATGTGAGGTCTTCACAGGGATGGTTAGGACATTGTCGTTATCACCAATGTGTCTATTGATGGATATAGATGAACAAAGTATTAGAGGATCTCTGGACTTGATTGAATTCATCGTAGTTCTCGGTTTTGTCACTTTTGAAAAGACGAACTTACGTGAAATAGCACCATGTTTAAGACACTTCCTGTTTCGATTCTTCTCAAAAGTTATATCACTTTTTAAAAGTGCTCCGAGCACAATAGATGTGAGTCTTTTGCCTCATAAATTTTCTTCCTCAAGCTGCGTTCCCAAGTTTTTCGTAGCTAGAAGTCTTTTTGAAATCTAAAAAAAGATATATCCTTAACTGAGAAGTGTCGATTTTGACATTGCTGAACAAGAAGGCATTTTCTCTTTGCTAATACTTAATTCACACTTACATAATGAATAAAACACTGAATAATTGTCCAGACTCTCCTACTCTAAGGTACTGTTTATAATATAAATTCTCCCTGGCTCGGGATTGGTCAGAGGTAAAAAAAGTATTGTTATCGGGTTTCTCTTAGGTCAATGTTTGTTTTAATATAAGCTATATATATATATATACATATATAGGAAACGACTGGTACCCGGCCTAGGCCGGGTCCCCGCTGTTTTTTGAACGTCCAGGCCCGGGGTCTTAAAAATCACCAGGCCGTGTCCCTACGAAGAAATGTGTCCCGGTCGTTTCCCGATATATTATATATATATATATATTATATATATATATAGATATATATATATATATATATATATATATCGGTGTGGCAGCATAACTTCCTTTTTTAAATAGGTTGCAATCAGTCTGTAGAAGTAATAGCGGGTCGGGGTGTTCTTATTTGATAGGGCCGTCAGGAAATTTTCTTGGAAATACAGTCAGTCACCATCATGCATTGGAGCATGAGGAGTGCGCGTTTGCCGTCGAAGCTTACTTTTCGAATCGTCAGTCTGTTGTTGCAACCCAGCGCGCCTTTCGAAATCGTTACAATGTAGCTCCGAGAGACCCTGTTCCGGACCGGAAATCAATTGTTACGTGGGTCACTACGTTCAGCCAAAGTGGAGTACAACACGACGAAGAACTGGAGTACCTCGGCCGATCAGATCACCTGTGAACATTGAGGTAGTAAGAGCTTTAGTCTTGCAATCTCCACGGCGTTCTGCACGCAACATGCCTCTGCCCTTGGGCTTTCTGATCGTTCAATGAGGCGAATACTTCACGATGACCTTCATTACCATCCTTACAAGATTGCAATTGTGCAGGAACTCTCAGTACGTGATTTCACTTCACGAAGGAATGCATTAGAGGCACTTTTCGACAACGTTCCTAAGACGCTATTGTTTACTTTAGTGATGAAGCACATTTTCATTTGACTGGATGCGTCACAAACAAAACATGCGCTACTGGGCTGACACCAATCCCCGGGAATTGTATGAAAGACCTTTGCATCACCTAAACTCACAGTGTGGTGTGCAATTTCCTCCTTTGTTGGTCCTTGGTTTTTCGAAAAAAATGAGGTAACAGTGACAGTGAATTCAGAGTGTCAACATGTTGGGGAGTTTTTCCTTCCTGAATTAACGAATTGGACCAAGGGGATATTTGGTTTCAGCAGGATGGAGCAACGGCTCACACTTCAAGGCATCGATGGCTGTTTTGAGGGAACATTTTCCGGAGCGCCTCATTTCTATAATGGGCGATTTGGAGTGGCCAGCCCGTTCCCCCGATTTGTCCCCTTGTGATCTTTTTTTTTGTGGGGATATTTAAATCCCGTGTCTATGTCAACCGCTCGAGAAGCATACCAGACTTGAAGGCCAACATCAGAGAAGAAATTGCCAATATACCCGCTGATGCGCTGGTGAGGGTCATGGCAAACACCCGAATCGGTATATACAGTGTATGGACAATGGGGACGTCACCTATCTGATATGATTTTCAAAACTATGTGAAACAAACTTAAAATATGTACTAAAATCGTGAACAAAATTAAAACCTTTCTGATTTATACATCTTATTTTATTGTCTTCTGAAAAAGGAAGTTATGTTGCCGCACCCTGTATAATTGGAATTAATATTTGATGAAGAGAATGGATAAATCCCAGGGGCGAAGGACTTAAAGTTCTTCCCAGATGCTCCGTTTGTCCAACTCTTTTAACGAATCGCTGTTCTCGTCCCAAATTTTGCCTGTGCGCATTCCGGACTGTTCCGGCTCACTTTTACCCTTTTTCAATCCACAAGCTAGAAACATCCTTGATTCTTTTAGAAGGTAGTCCGGGTCTGCTATAAAGCTTATTATCTTCCGAACGAAAGGGATCAAGGAACGGCCTAGTCATCATTCCGTGACTCCACGAGGTGTCACTCAATCTCTTTTGAAGAGGATAAAGACTTTACAGACATTTAAAAACTGGGCAATCATTAAATGTGTTATTATGTTGGTCTTTATTAATATAATCACTTGCATTAGAGAAATGTAAGCCTATTTAACCTTCTTAAGATTTCACGTCACTATAAATAAATCATATATTAAGTAGGTAGCTTAACAGAAAACCTTAATTGGTAATTATTACTCGTTTGACTTAGAACTCATGAAGTCATTGGAGTTTAAAGGTGTTAAATCTATGAAATACCCAGAGCCCCGACTACCGAATGTAAATCGGTATTTAGAACTGAAGCGTTGTTACCTGGTGGTGTGAAGAAGTTGAACTTTTGCAAAATAAATCAACAACTCCGGAGCTGAAAGCGCATTTAATACCGGACAACGACTAACAAAAGACAGTTAAGGAAATAATTTGTTTGCTATTGCCTTTCATTTCCTTCAAAATCCGATTGCATAACTGATTTATATAGAAATAATATATATTACATCACAATAATCTCTAAAAAATTATAACAAATAATGTACTTAATTATCTTTTGTTATAAATTGTCCGATACTAATGCATATGAAGAAGTCACTGAGAAGATACCTAATAATTTCTCTTTTTTTTCTCATCTACTGCACCGCATATTCGGTATTCGGTAGATATATATTAAATCTACTGAATACCGAATCGGCCGTACCGAATCCCAGCTCTGGAAAATATTCATTTGTGATCCAGGCAATGGCTCAACACAGGTTATTTAATATCTTATATCCATAAATAAAAAGTGCCGACAAACTAACTTCATGCATTTATTTACTTATTACTAAACTTGTATTTAAATTGTTAAGTGCGAAGCCACAAATGGGCATATTTATTAATAATCCATAAGAGCATATATCGTATATGAATGTTTTATAAATTTGTATTGTAACAATGTAATTCATAGTGCGTTTGTTTGAAATTTCTAAACATGTGTTAAACACTTTTTTCTATTCTTCCCTTTATAAATTTAGAATTACTCCAATTGTGAGTGCCACACTCATATTATTTTCTATCAATAGTCCACCTGTACGTGTGACTTAAATTAATAGAGTCCTGATAGGAATAATCTCATCTATATTGTCATTTACTTCATAAATGCAGACCTTTTTTCATTTTTGAACAGCTATTTCATTACTCTCCGTGCTTCATACGCACGTAATATTACACAGAGACATGGGAATCTCTCCAGCTATAAATACGTAGAAAATGTATCTTCCCCCAGTGTGGCATCTCATCCTGTTGTCTTTCTCCTTGGCTGTACTCGGCGGAGAATGGAATGCGCGGATATTATAGCTCATGTGATTTGAGTCCTCAGACGATAAATGGGAGCTCAATAACGGATTCGAACTCATGTCTTGGATTCAAATGGTGTTCCCTATCCAATCACGGATCCTTCGGACTATAGGAGTGTTGATTTATATCTGAGGCTGTCTACGTTCGGGCATATATTATTGAAATCGAGTCAGAGCGGGTTTGGAGGGCCTACGGGGATCGGCGGATGGATGGATGGCTCTATGGATCCCAGATGTCTATTCCAGTTTATTGCAAACAAAACATATTTCATATATCCGGATTTTAAAGTTGCCCTTCACGGGACGTTCAACAAGATGGAGATTTGATCAATGGAGAAGCAAAAAGGATCACACACTATAGGCAAGTTGACTCTTTTTCACATTTTATTTTGTGTAACAATAATCTGTGAATCAATCTTAGCCATATAGATATAAAGACATAGAGAGCTTATTGAATTCTTCAGAGAATACGTCATTGTGTCCAGAATACAGCTGAACGACGATGTTTCTCTGCTATTGAAGGAAATGAATACGTCATTGCTTCCAGAATACAGCTGAACGACGATGTTTCTCTGCTACTTGGAGGGAATAAGCTCTCTATATATTTATATCTCTATGATCTTAGCCCATGAAATTTTTTGTTTATAAAAAAAGCATCTGACATCACAGACTGCGAGGTTCTATTTATTTTCATCGTAAATAATATAATAATATCCATTAAGGTTGTATGAGGCTATCAATTCGCTGTATTCTCCATGCATTAGTTTATCCCAGAAATTTTACACTCATTCAACCAATGCGTTTATCTGTTCCATACGTGACTGAAAGTAACTGTAAGTATCAGAAATGTTGATAACACTATAGTAGATTTGACCTCTTCAATTATTGATATGAATACACATACCATGCAAAATATCAATCTTTAGTATCATTGTTGTGTATTGTATAGTCTGACCAACGCAAGAGACCCTATATACGTGGGTCTCTTAGGTTACAGGCTAGAGAAGTGAGTACATCACTCCTCGTATGGACACATGACTCACAACTTTAAACAGGAGACTTTGTTTCCCATTTCTGCCAATTTATATTTAATCTAAGATTTGAAATATTTGATAATTAATTTATTCCCCTTTTTATACTAACAACAACTGTGACGTGAGAACACTATTTGAATACAGAACGAAATATAAGAAAAGGAGAAAAACTATTATATGTATTTGTTGGCTATATTTACTTCATACGATGATGCTTCCATTTTTTATGATTTGAAATTATACGTTCTATACACAAAAAACAAAAATACTGACTTTCGATCATATTAGTTGGATGTTTGTAGTTTGTTTTATGTCGATTGTTTATTACAATCAAAGTTTTTTCTATGCGTAATATCCTTACAAAGATGAAAGGCCGTAATTTGTCGTGGAATCATTACAAAATATTTATGTTGATATCCCTGCGCATCGAAATGAAGCTCCACCAATCACATGCTCCAACAAAACAATGGCTAGAATTACGCCTTGAAGAGAGAGAGAAAGAGAAATAAATTCAAAACATTACATGTAAAAAGGGAGACTACTGCTTCCTCTATTTAATATTAGAAACGCACATTAACTATGAACAACGTAATATGATTGGTTAAAACACAAGAGCGTACAAGATGATGCCAATATTTCAGGCCAATTTTTCATTTGATTAGCTTCTTCATCGATAATTATTCCTTAAATATCGTATCATTTAGAGGGCTAATTGAAAAAAAATACAAAATACAAAATGAAAGAGTAAATGAAGAATACTATTATAGGTCAGTCTCATTTTCACCAAAAAAAATCCTGTATTCAAATAGTGTTCTCACGTCACAACTATGACAACCTATTCCATTAACTGAATGCATATGTATGTATTCCGACAACTATCTCCAATCCATTTTAAATTATCTTGTAATATGACCCCGGAACAATACATCAGTTAAAATTAAATATAATTACACTGACAAATCCTTATTCCCAACACGTTCTTAACAAGTGTTGAATCAATTAGCATCATCCACATATTGTTTTTATTTCAAATAATACATACTTTTTTAGGTGCAAAGATCGTTCAATAGAGCTCAAATTCGAGGACATCCAGGATGGAGGACAAGTCTTTAGCTCTCACCGGTCTACCATTGAATCCATGAGCCCTCATCCCAAGGTTCGAGATCCCCTTGAGCTCTCAAAGGTTCGCGTCCTTATTTGTCTTTCCAAGAGGCAATTCTGATTGCAAATGAACTCATAGAGCCGCATAGTATCGTGGCCTACCACAATGGATACTTTTGGAATAAGAAGCATCCACGACCAAGTGGCTATCCCTCCGATGAAAGTTTCTACAGGGGCTACGTTGACTATAATTCCACTCATGCACTCAACGTGCCATATGGGACACAGAGAATATGCGTCTACACTTGGGCACTTGGTGCAACAAGACCCACATAAAATGAACGTCCACAAATATGCTTGTCGGCATCCAATGTAAGTCAAAAGTTTTTTTTTCAATACATAAATTAGAATTCCTCGACTTTCAACTAAGACCAAGGAAGGCAACCATATTTGGTTACCCTTTTGGCATTTTATGAATCTATTTATGTTACGCAAGGCTGCCAATATAACACTTTTTATTAAATGAATGTACAAGGCTGATTATTGAATGGGGACTGAGCGACTCCTCCCGAAATCCCTACCTCCATTTAATACTAAATTATATATATTGCCTTCAAAACGGTCTCCAACCACATAGTCACATTTTGACGTCATGTGAGGCAACCAATATTTTGGTTCCTTTGGGCATTGTATGAATTTGTTAAATGTGACTTCAAAATAATGTAGGGAAAACTATTGTTGACGCTGCTTGGTTTAGTATATGTTTATTTTGATAAAAACCAAAACAATATGATGAATTATTAAATTAATATCCGTGATACACTCATTCCCATATGAAGAGCATAGAGAATGGGTTTAGTCATCCGGAGAGGAATGAAAGTGCTCGCCTGCTCAGTGCTCTCATTATATATATAAGTTTTATAATGAATTTCATTAAAATACACAATAACATTAGAACAACGTCAACAATATATTCGATATCTATCTATCTCTCTCTCTCTATATATATATATTAGGGGTATTGTAGAAATCTAATATTAAGATATCGAAATTTATCTCCCGCGAGAGTTGCGTCATAAGAAACTAAATGATCGTAGAAAAATGGATTTTGGTTTGACCCCCCCCTTACCCCCCCCCCCCCAAATTGCGTTCAAAGGTTTCGTTATGAAGCAAAACTTTTTTGTTATTACTTATTTTGAAAAGAATAAGTTTTACAAAGTTTAGCTATGATCAATTTATGGCTTTTTTTTTTGCAAATTTTCGTCAAATAATATTTAGTGCCAATAAATGACAAAAGTGCTGACGCACCAACCATTTTTGAAATAGCGGCTCCTACTAGAGTTCTTTTATAGTTTCAAGAAGGAAAAAGAAAAAGAGGGTACTCATGTTGATGTTTTTAAGTTATTTTTATGAGCGTATGTTCCATTGCCCAATTACTAAGCAATAAAGCTTAGTCATTCCTTAACTTATGATGTATAATATAAACTCTACCTATAGTGTAAAAAAGAGTTATAACCACTTTTATCCAAATATCTCTTGAATTATTTTTTATAAGCATATAAGTATAATATTTGAAACTTTTATATAATACTTTTCTCAACTTACAGATATGGTGAGATACTTTGTCTTCAGTCCACACGAATGATTGGAAAGGGTGAAGCACTCTTCATGGATCGCTTCATGGAAGAAGAAAAGAAAAAGTGAAAATGTATAATTATAGAAATTGGAATTTATAGTTGTGAATATTAAATATAATTTGTTCATTACATTTATCAGTGGACTTTTATTGTTTTATTTCATCACTTATCTATATTATTATTTTATTCACACGTTTTTAATATTCATTTTGTGTTGTTATAGTTATTAATTTTTGTTCTATATAGCTCACTTTGGAACTTCTTCGAATTTAGTAGGGGTATGTCTTGTAAGACAAAGATATTGTCCACTTTTATTCAGGCCCGTCCCTGGCTTTAAAGGGAAGGAGTTCATAAGGAACTTTTCAGTTAAATTTCAGTTGAAATGCAATACGGAGATTGCCTTTAACTAAAAATCTTAACAAAACATTCCAAAGTCAAAATAAATTTATTCAATACTTTAACACATCGCTTGAATAAGAAAAAGCCCAAGCAAAAGTTTAACATATCTGTGTCTATGCTAAACGAAAGTCAGAACGATAAACAGCATGCAAAAAGATGTATTTCAGACTTCCATTCAAATATTATAATGCTAATCGATTTTATATGTTTCTTTATACATAAAAATTTACGAATTTTCTATATATATATATATATATATTTAGGGGTGCTTTAGTCTTTGTAATCATCTGGAGCCGAATAAATTGGAGCTTGTTTCATTATCGTATAGTCCGATGATAACCAAATTTAGGGCGGGATGAAAATAGTTGCTCAAAGATAAATTATCTTAAATATATTTTAATTAAATGTTAAATGGAATGGAGTTCACTTGAACGGATCACAGAACGAAATGCCAAAAACACCCAAAAAACGCCAAAAAATGCCCAAAAAAAACGAAACACTTACATGTATGCAAAACACTAACGCATATTTTATTTTATCTTATTTACTTCAAATGATAAATATCTGTATATAAAATGGATAAAGATTAATCTATCATCCTTAACAATACCATTTTCTATCCTTTAAAATCTAGCTTCAAACAAACTTAGCTGCTTTTTATCCTTCTAAATTTCAGAGATAGGCATTCTCACAAATGAGAAAAAAATTATGTATCATATTAAATATTTGTATATGATAAGAATCTACATATTCAATAATTAGTGCATGTGCATTAGTGCATGATATTGGTATTGTCTGCATATATTTATGCATATGAACTTAATAATCACGGTATAAATTAAATATAATAATCCATCAAAAAGTTATCAAACATCAAAATTAAAAGTTAATAATATAACTGGTTATATAACATATCAACGATGGTTTATAACCCGGTCTCCTTACTTATATAGCTCTAGCCAACTAATCCTATTGATATCGATACTTTGTTGAAATGTTGTAGAGAACTCTTTTGCATGTTTTATTGAATTATACTTTCTACTATTTGTCAAATAATAAAGTTTCCTCACCGCTCACAAAAGGAACCCTAATGAAATCCAAAAAGGAGCTCACATGATTGATATTTTGAATATTTTATCTCCTTGATTTAGGAATATGAAATTTGAAACTCTGCATTTATGGTTATTAATATTTTTTACATACCATTTTATTCTTATCCGTAAATTAATTCCTTAAATTATACATTTATTAAATTCAATATGTAATTCTTTATTGCTTCGTTTATGTAAAAGTCATTTAAGGCTCCCCTATTTTGTCCAATTCCCAACAGTTGTAAAAACAAAAATAATGCATTTCTGAGACAGGAATTCCACTACAGCGGGGCTTGAAAACAACAACAACTAGAGGCATGTATACACTCAGAGAGTGCAAACCTCCGCTGATCCCCACAACATTCCCATTCAAACATTCTCCCTTTCACACGCCCGATTTTCTATCTCTAATCATTGTTTACACTCTAGAGCAGGAATGCCAGGGTGAAATCGGTCAGGGGGCCGGACTGTTTTCAAGTGGGATCTCGGGGGGGCCAAATTACCGGTACATTTTTGGCTTGCAACACTAAACACTAAACAAAAGTAGATTTAAATTTGTTGATATTGTATCATAATATTATTTATTTATAAAAACACTTCTCAACCACTAACGTAACGGGCCAAATGAGATGTCCAGTCGGGCCGGTTCCGGCCCGCGGGCCGCCACCATGGCACCACTGCTCTAGAGGTACATGGAAAGAAAAAGAAAAAGCTTATTTTGCATCTTAAAAAAGCACTCAGAGATGCCAAAATTTAATCACTTGTTCCTTTTGGCATTTCCAACAACTCCACAAAGTTTCATCCGAATCCGTTCCGCACTTTTTGAGTTATCCTGCTGACAAACAAACCAACCAACAAACAAACCCACGCCAGTGAAAACAATAAATACATATAACATGGGGAAAAATGTAAAAAGGGTTACCTAATCTAAAGTGTTTTAAAGCAGTTTTGAGGAAATATTATTTTGATTAGGTAATTGACTGGTATATGATAAGAAATGAAATAAAAATGTCTTCTTACTTTATTTTACTGTTCCATATTAATAATTCTTAGGGAACAAACAAGTTTTTACATAGGACAGGTATTTAGTTGTTCGTTACAATTTTTGAAAAAATGAACTTTTTTTATCTATTTTATTCATGACAGTATATTTTGTATAAATTAAAATTGATTTAACACCCTTGAAATTTAATCAACTTCGAATTGTTTTTCGGACAATCAACATATTTATATATTGGTAACAGCCGGTGCCAAAACTTGCCGATAGTTTGTAAAATGTTTTATCAGCGCCGATATATTGGTCGACTTTTACTTCAGATCAATCAGTAGTCCCACTTCTAATCATTTCAAATTTAACCATTAAGAAAACTCAGTAGCAGATCCTTTAGAAGGCCACAAGAGTCAAATTATTACAAAAACAATGAAACATGCTGCACCCAATATTATGATATCATCAAATGTCCGATATTATAAGCCATTTTATACAATATGACGCTCACATTCCAGACAACCTGGATAAAATGAACATGAATATAAAAGTCCTTTCTACTTGTGAAAAATTATGTGGATTAATTTATTTGGATTTATAAATTTGTTAAGTTATGAGAAGTAAATATGAAAATTATACAAATAAACAGATCCCAAAAACACTGGATTTGCAGAACAAATTTATTTCCTCTTTTCTTCTTTTCAACATCTACAGCGTTGACCACACTTTTTTCTTATATGCAGGCTCTTTAAAGACAACTTTCTCCCTCATCATCCATGTAAAAGAGATGCTAAATATTAGAAAAAGCTCTTCAATCGAATCAACATTAGTATACTCCACATTATTATTCTTCATCCCATATATATGCAATATATGTCAGTTCACCTATAATATTCATACATATATCAAGAATCACAAAAGATATGTTCATAAAAATGATTAATTTGGTCATAATCGAGAATATATTATTGAAAATCCTTTATTCATTCACTTACCCCTTTGAAGTATGATTCATATAGGTGCAAATATATATATATATATATATATATATAATATATATATATATATATATATATATATATATATATATATATATATATATATATATATATATTATATATATATATATATATATCTTTGAATCTTTTTATTTATGGGGTGCAATGCTTAAATCCGACATAATCAATAGTTTTTTTTGCTTTATATAGAGATATTGACATTAGGAAGCTATAAACAAGAAATATAACATATTACTTACCATTTGCATACAATGTTGTAAATGAAAGGTTTTAATATTATTATTGAATCTAAGATGGGTTAAATTTAGTCACTAAGATATGAAGTTAGTCGAGGTCTTTATTGAAGTAATACCAGGGATTAAAGTGAGCTGAAATGGTCCGTAATGACCTATCGATAAAATATTCAGGCCGGTACGCTGTTCAACTAAAAGATGAGGGTGTAAGTCAGACGGTACTCTTAAAAAACCATGTTTGTACAGGACGATGAATTACATTTCATCCCTGCATGTTAAACATTCACTTGTATTTTTGTAAGTACAAAATAGACACAAAAAATACAATTGAGGAAATTAAAAATGTTGGGTACCAGCAGGAAATTTTCGCGCCATTTTCAAACTTCTTGCCATCTCGATCAAAATATTTTTTGTAAAAAAGGCGCGCAAATCCATTTTCTTATATTTTGTCCTTTCTTTCCCCTCTTTCCATCCTCTTAATAAAATTAACTTCCCTAGAAAGAAAGTGAGCTTCCATTCATCAACTCCGTCGTGGGTTTCTTCATGGTTTGAGTCTATTTGGGTTTTTACGTGGAGATGCTGTATATATTTGTACATATTTTGCCCGTTATGAGATGGAACTAATGGTCATAGTTATTCAAGGAGATGTCTCTCTCTCTATCTAAAGAGATGGATAATGTATCAAACATGTGAATTAACATAACAAAGGAAGGATGGCTCTATAAAAAATCCAAAGAATAATAATAATTCCCAGTGCATACAAATAGTGATCATCCTTTATCCGTCTTGTTGTACATACATACTAAATGGGTCCTTCCAGGAAAACATTTCCGATCATCATAAATTAGGGAACTGAAAATTGAACAGGGGGAGTCCTTTAGGATTCAGGAAGTATATAACCTCAAGGAAAAATATCTCTTTTTCTCTTGTTTCATGGAAATGACACCAGGGGCCATTGAAGATTTAAAAAGACTGGGATAATTAGTATTCTTAAAACCTTATTTAGGTTGCGTTATACAGTTATTGTTTATTTTGGATGTATACATTTAGTCTGCTAATTGTTAATTTAATAGAGCCATTGTTCATTAGAGGAATATATACTAAGGTATGTATATACTTCATTAGGAAGAAATCTCCCTTTCAGACTTTTTACGTCGGGTTGAATTCATACAAACTTCTAGTTTAAAGTGTACTATTTACTCTTTAAAGAGGATTTTTGTCATTCATTGCTCACTGAATTGCTTAACGTTAGTGCACGGTTTTCGAAGGAATATATCTTTGAAACATCACTCATAAGTCTTTTATATATTATATATATATCATTTATATATATATATGGTTTAATGGAAGAGAAATGCCACAAATTTATAAGTAAATATTAATATCGTAGAATTCCTCAATCTATGGATGTACTAATGGAGTATGTATCTTTGGAAATGTCATAGGTTTTGTATTTGATAAATTTGCATCTCAAATATAAAGATATAAGAGGATCCATTGGAACGACCATTCATCTGAGTTCACTACTTTTTAAGCATTCTCTTCAACTAAATTCCCTTAAAAAATGATGCAGGTCAAGAATCCTCATCCTCTCAGGATTTCATGATTTTATTGACTAGATCTATCAACTTGAGCGAACGGTTCTGATAAAGCGGCTTTCAATGGTCACCAAAGATATTATTATCATCCGACAGATCTGGGATTCGGTACCGCCGATTCGGCCGATTCGGTATCTGTAGATTTTAATATATATCTACCGATACCGAATATTGATCGGTGCGGTAGAT
Organism: Caligus rogercresseyi; assembly: GCA_013387185.1. NCBI lineage: Eukaryota > Metazoa > Arthropoda > Copepoda > Siphonostomatoida > Caligidae > Caligus > Caligus rogercresseyi. Next base: position 23,467,885 of record CP045891.1, read on the forward strand.
AAGAAAGAAAGATAATGTATTTATGTATCTGCTCTGTGACTTCTTCATATGCATTTAGTATCGCACAATTTATAACAAAAGACAATTAAGTACATAATTTGTTATATTTTTTTAGAAATTATTTGAAATTTAATACATGTTATTCATGTTATATAAATCATATATGCACTCGGATTTTGAAGGAAATGAAAGGCAATAGCAAACAAATTATTTCTTTAACTGTCTTTGTTATACGTTGTCCAATATTAAATGAACTTTCAGCTCCGGAGTTGTTTATTTATTTTTCAAAGTTCAACTTCTTCACACCAGGATACGCTTCCAGTTCTAAATACCGATTTCCATTCGGTAGTCGCAGCTCTGTCATCCGAATATATGTTGTAGGAATAAGAAAAGTCCTAGTAAATTTGTGGTGTGTTTCGAAAATAGGTAATAACTAATAGTAACAGAATATGAACAAGATACATATTATGTCAAACATAATAGTTAGAATAACCAACAATTATAATAAGCTCAATGATACCAATTACTCTGAACATAAATTGAGACGTCACCTTTTTTCATTTTCCCTTAATACTATCTAGATAAATACACATTAATAATACAAAAATGGAACTAAATAATATCTACAAAGCAATGCAGATAAATACAGTATTACAGTATAGCATTTTGTGGTTAATAAAGACCATGGTTTACAAAGGGAACTTAGGAGTTATTTAATTAAATTGAGTTTTTCCTCTGTGGTCCTGTCATTTTTACTCTCGTTTGAGACTCATTGTTAGAAGATATAAGAGGACTTCAAATGACATCATCGAGGGAGCCGTGCAATAAAAGATTTTTTATATACTATTTACAAAATTTGTTTCTCTTTTTCGTGGTACTCACTCCACCTTATATAATTTAGATTATGATGTTTTAATGATGTGATGGCTTCAGAGGATTAATTTTAAACTAAAATGTTTATTTATGATTTTATTATCACAACCTCTCTTGCGCTTTTTACTTATTAATGTATATATTATGTTATGTATGATTATTAAATATAAGACCCATAAAAATAAAATTGTTAAAGAATGTATCTTCCTAATAAAAAGGCATTTTTTTGCCTATATGGTTTGATAGAAATGCATCCGATAGGATATAAATAAGCATTATAGCATTAACTTAGTCTATCGAACCTAGGATACTCTTATCAATGAGGTAGAGCAAAAATGACCCTCCCTCTCGGGATTCGAACCTGCGCCACCCAACATTGAGAATTGAACACGCCTTAACACGCACGGCTATCGAGCTCCCAAAGGCATTTATTTGTATGTTCGTTACAGGAATGAACTCAAGTTGAATCAGTAGTTCAAGGTAAAAATTAATTATTGGATGAATCTACATATATATATTATTCAACATAACTACCTTAAATTGCTTATTGTTTCAAAAGTATATAACCCCGACCCCGCACTCTAATAACTGAATACTCAACTGAAAAAACAAAAACATTGACCAACTTGAAAAACTATGAAAAGTTAAAATGGCTGCCACACAAAGTGTATGAGGTAAATAAGGAAATTATCTACATAATAAAATAGAATAGAATAGATCCTACAAAAATACCCGTGGATGTCAGAAGCCTATGTTAAGTATGTAGAAAACACAAACGTAGAAAAATGTTATATCGAATAATCATTGCGTAAATGGGTTTTGGCTATTTTTCTCTTTATTTACTCTTTAGGATTTCGTATTTAAACTTTTTCCAGGGATAATATAATATTTCCTTTTTTTCAGTTGCTGACTCCAACATTGATCTTTCCTTCTCTTATTCAGTCTATTAAACATAGAGTTATTATATAGATCGGTGATATCAATCCTTTCCTTATGATTTAGATTGTGGAAGCACTCAAGGAAGATTTCCTGATCCTACGAAATTTTAAAGAGAAATGAAATCAAAAATCAAGAACGGTCGGATCTGGACTCCCTGTGGGTCTCCTCGCCTCGTCGGAAGACATATAGAAACTCTTCGTTCGGTCTCCAGTGCGTCAAACGACAACAATGGGAGTACAAATGTAAACAATCTATTTTCCCTTCGTGTGGACTGAGAAGATCAAGCTGCCACTTTTTTATCAACCAGATCTTTTAAGTTCCCTTTTATTTTTATTATTACTCTTAATTTCTTGCCTTATGGGCGTATTCCTTTATTGCTTTTAATATGTGTTTGAGAGTACAAAATTGATATAATGTACGTTTGCAACGTACGGAAATGTAAGGTACCCTAGAAGAATGAAATAAATAAATTATTTAAAAAAGAAAGTGAAATCAAAAAGTGAGCATAGAATAATTTCTATGTAAACGGTACTTAAAATGTTTAGCAAAAAATATCATAAAATGTGAAAAATGAATATTTCTAAACTTTTTCAGTTATATATATATATATATAATTTTTAAGTTATAATTACCAGAGTTAGAATTCTATAGAATAAATCTACTGCCGGTATCGGCAGTTTTCAGCATGTTGTGTCCAATTAATATCGTAGGTTTGTATCACAATCTACCCATTGAAGGCGGTATCGATATAAAATATTTCAAAATTATTTATTAAGTACTTCAAAACTATATAAATGCACCAATAACTGACTACTGGGGTGAAGGAACTTTTATAAATTATGTTATATATCCATATTTTTAAAAAGACATATTTGACAAATAATATTAACCCATAAAACATACTTAGGGCCCTTAAGTATTTGATATCTTTAAACACCATACACGCCACACGCATCAAATATCACCTACTCACATTTCATTACTATCTTCAACCATAAAAATATTAATTTTAATTTCTTAAACCCTTTCAAACAATTCAATTATCCCCCCCCCCCCTCTCCTTTCTATCTTTTCTTGAAGAGGGGCTCTCATAATTGAATTAAATCGCTAATAAATTCAAAGGATAAGTATGATTTAACGTGTGTGTTTTTATCTTTCAGTTCAGTGTGTCTTTAAGAAGTTATGTCCCCCCCCCCCTCTTCGTTTTGCTTCTTAGAGAGTTCGCGTAAATATGGTATATTATTCACTGTATGTCTTTTTGCCCTTTCTTTCCCACCCACAGCACCACCACACACACTAAGAAAAAAGAGGGAAGGAAAAACAATATTGGGCGGGAATATTTTTTCTGTATAATCTCCTCCTTAGAGGCTTTCTCCTTCCCCCAAGAAGGACTTGCGGTGAATGTTTTTTTGTTTGTAGTTAGAGTCATGGATCCTTCAAAGGAATTTCCATCTGTTTCCTCTTATATTCCCTCTAGATTTAAAATAGAGTCTCGACTTGATGAAGTGTCCTCGAGCCGCCGCCTATTGGCCTATACGCCTCCCGAGGAACCTCCGATCCCACTGCTGAGTGTGACGGAGCCTCTAAGCTTTGCCCACCATCACTTCCATCATCCTCTTCATCATAGTCTACTTCATGGACAGCCCCATGCTCTTTCCTCAACCAACATCCTATCATCTTCAGCCTCCTCAACCTCGTCAAACGCGAGCTGCAGCTCTCCCAGCAAAGCCAATGAGGAACCCTCAAAACGAAAAAACAGGTGAATACAACATGTAATAGACTGGAAAGGAATATGTTTCTCAATAACTTATCTCATTTTTTAGCAAGAAGCATCGAAATGATCGTGGAACTCGTCTCAACATCAATGCCCGAGAAAGACGTCGAATGCATGACTTAAACGATGCCCTGGACGACCTACGAAAGTCGATTCCCTATGCACACTCACCTTCTGTTCGTAAACTATCCAAAATCGCCACACTTCTCCTCGCCAAGAACTACATCCTCATGCAGAACAATGCCCTGGATGAACTTCAAAAGCTCGTGGCCTTCCTCTCCCAGTCGGCCAATATTCCCATTCCCAGAGATCTACTCCTTAAATCCAATATCTTCTCCCCTGCAAAGATGATTGCAAACAGTAGCACGGAGTCTCGCTCATCCGAGGAGGAAGGTGGGAGTCATTTCAAGGATAGACAGGGGATTCGACCCATAAAGTTGAAGAAAGTCATATATTTATTTACATATGAAAGAAGGGGTTCTTTTGTGTAAGTGTTTTTTCTAATAGCATTTCTACCATTTTTTGATGGGGCTATTTTTTACTTTGATTTATCTCTGTCTATTATATTATAATGAAATATGTCTATAACAAATAATAAATATTCATCAAAATTATATCAGTTTTTTATTTTGTTCAATGTACAAGACCGTTTATTTCAAGGTATAAGTATATCACATCATCGAAAGACTTCTTAAAATATTATCGATAATTCTTGTAAAATCATGGGGAAGATTTACTTCATTTGATCTCGATTCGTAAATATAAAATTGAATTGTGTTGTTATAAAATTGATATGCTTGATGTGGATCAATATAAAAATTGTTTTAATCAATGGATCACTTGGCCACCTAACGCAATCTACTAGGAAGCAACGTTTTAAAACCATGAGTTATCTTATGAAATATAAGGGAAAATCTAGTACATTTGAACTAATAATAATAAATATTGCTGTACTTTTAGGTATATTTAAAATAGAAGTCGACAGTTAAATGATATACTGAGAAAATCAAGGGAATGGTTAGCTCACTTCTGAATAGTGAGTGTGCAGGTTTGAATTGATGGACAAATTTTAATTTATATCCCAAACAGATATAATTCCATCCAACCAAATAGGCAAATAGACAGCACCAGGTTGTGACTTGAGGAATGCTATTATTACATATTTTTCTCATAAAAATAAATATAACATCTAAAAAGCTCAAGAGAAAGCATGTTCCGATACATAATACATTTAAAAATGTTTTTCGGTAATGTTAGCTTGAAAATTTTGCGCTCAAAGGCGTTGTTAACAAGCAAAATATTCGCTATAGGGCCTATAAAATATGACACGTCATTCATGAGGTGTCATAATATCCCGAAAAAATTAGTTTTTCAAACAATCATCACGTTACTGTGAATAGAAATCTTTATCGCATCATGATAACCATTTTTTGGCCTGAATTTGAAGATATTAACTTAGACGATATATGGTTTCAACAAAGCAAATGTTACAATCGATTTATTGAAGAGTAAGTTTGGTGAGCTGTTATCTTCAGAAATAGACCAGTCATTGGCCGCCTTGTTCGTGCAATTTTAACGCCTTGACTGATTTCTATTAAAGTCCTGGTCTAAATCAAGAATTCGTCAACGTTAAAGAATTTCAGAACACATATTCAACGAGAAATTGGTGTAATTTTAGACAATTTATTCTGAAAAGTAGTCCAAAATTGGGTTCAATGTTTGGAATTCGTTAAACGTACTCGAGGTGGTCATTCAAACGACATCGAATTTCATTCATGAATGAACTTGAATTTATTTTAATCTCAATATAAAAAATCACTCATATTTCAACAACAACAATCTTTGTTTTATTATAAAAATGAAAATATGAATTTCCAATTGTTTGTTTTGTTTAGCTCCAAGATTGGACTTCCCTCACCAGAACTTGATCCGATATCATTGGTAGAGAGCCTGCCTATGAATTATGATTTTTATTATTAAAAAATATTGATAAATACAGGTATTTGTATATTTCAGAAGATGAATCCTAAAGAATATATTTTTTCTAGGATTCAAAATTTTTCATCATGAAGGCGGGCAATCAAAATGAGATGATATGTGATTCCGTCATCATATTTGCAGAGTCTGTAAGATTTGGCTTGTTGCCTTTACGACCATTAATATCTTGTCAGTTCAACAATATATATCTTCTATAGTATATATTATAGTATCCGATTTCAAGGATTTTTATATAAAAAAATAAAAAAGTAAAGTTTATTATTTACCAGTATCATTTACAATGACAGAACTATCTCCCACAGTCACTTCCTTTACAATTACAATGATTAGACTAAACATTACGAAAAAATAAAATTTACTTGTCAACATAATTATGGCTATATGGATAAGATACAAATAACCAGAAAAAGGGAATGAGGGATTAAAAAGAACAAAAATGGGGACTAAATCTCTATTACCTATGTTAACCCATTTTAGATGCTAGTACCTTAGAAGTTCACCCTGCATTCCCGGAGACTTGACTTGGTCTAACTCTACTGTAACAGTCTGACCACACTATAATCTTCGACGCAGCTAGAGGAGATTGGCCAAACGAGACAGAATTCCTCTCCCGCCAGTAATTTTGATGAAGAAATCAAAAATTACATTATATATTACGTTCGCCAATTTTGAAATACTAGATCCCTAGAGATTACTCTGAAATCCTTTAGAGAATTGTTCCGGCCTAATTCTACAGGCACATGCTAATTTTGGCCATGTTAGAAGCCGCGCCGCAGTCAGTCTGGCCTTAAGGAGGTTTGTTCTCATGTAATTCCCTTTGACTTTATTCGAAATCAAAATATCCATCTATGTATGTAGTCATGATTATAACATTAAGTACCTTTGAAATCGGCCCCATTTGAATCATCCAGATAGAAAAATAAAGCAAAACGCAAGGCAACCATATTTTCATAGCACAATGCGGTGCTTACTCAAGAAGTCGAACACATATGTGTGTATTATGTGCAGAGATAAGAAAAAGCCTCTCAAAGGGGAGGAAATAAAAAAGCAAGGATGAGAACAGAGAAATAAGGCATCAGGATGTTTACATAAATGAGAAATTAGAAAGTATGGCACACACATACACTCACCATATTTCGCATTTTTGCCTTTTTTTAAGGCACAGAGAGAGAGAGCGAATGGGGTAAGTATGCTTGCCAGAAGAAGTTGAAACATATTTTTTACCCACAGGGAAAAACCATGTTGGTTTGTCATCTTGCCTATTTCGTGTCGCACATATTTTTTTTAGAGGAGAAAGAAGGTAGCTTAGAAAGTCTGTTTTTCTTCTTTCTTCTTCCTCCCCTTGTTGTCTTGGCGGGAACGCCGCTAACTCAATGACTTGATTAATACACTATTTTGGGAGCGTTCCATCTTTTTTTGCCATCCTTTTGTTTAAACAAAGGAAGTTGTAGAGACAAACAAAAGAGTTATACATTCATTGAGGCCCTTTCAGATTTTTTTTTTTGTTCTTAGAGGAAAGCTCTAACATAAGCATTTAATGGATTCGGCGGCTTAAGGCAGCCAATCGGGGGGGAGTCGCCAGATGGTTTCTTAGGGTCATTAAATCATTGAATACAAATTAACGTGCAAAACTGAATGAGATGTTTGACGTATCGTTATGGGATCACCCGTGTTTTTTCTTTTAATTAGGTAACTCAAAGTGAAGTACGGGGTTTTTGGGTCGTATGAACAGTAAATTAAAGGGTAGGAACAGAGAATATCCATTTTTTCTCATTGCAATTTTTGAACCCATAACATATCCGAAAACATTTATCCGCCTAGAACATAGGACAACAAATCAATCAACAACATATTGAACATGAATTAATATTAATTACTTTCTATTAATGAAAATCTATTCTATACAAGTGATTCGACCGCAGGTGCGGTATCCAATAGGAAGCTAGAGAGTGTCTTACTCAAAAAGCAAGCTAACTAGCTTCAAGCCTGACAGAAAAGAAATAATCAAATAGCTAGTGCACCAAATAATTAAATATTAGTCAGAGGCTCGACGTTGCCCTAGCAGATAAAAATGGGTTTTGTAATAATAATTATTAACATTTTATTTGCAATAATCTTATGAAATTCCTTTAGCGATGTGTAATATTCTTATCGCTTCATACTTTTGACTATTCAACAAAGCAAGCTATCAAACAATCATAATTTTATTCCATATTAACTAATACCATACAGGACACAAATAAACATTTTGCACCAACGATTCCCAAAGAACGATCCCATAGACCAAAACATTATTAACCCTTGTGTGGTGTTCATATTTTTGTTACTCAGCCACTGTTCGTGGGTCTGGTGGACCCGCTGCGTTTTGGGGTTCTCAGCTAAACACAATAAACTATTTTTTGTTAAAATACTCAAATGATCTTTTCCTTATCTCAATTACAAGCAATATAACAACATAAATGATAAATAATAGTCTTTTACCTTTATTAGGTCACATTTATAAATAAAACATCACTTCTTTTTGTTGTTGCTGGCTGTAACCTAGCATAATGAAAATATCAGAAATTTTTCTAACTCTCTCTCCTCACACACAAGATATGAGTGCCAGATCAACTGCAATAGCATCACACTTACTTCAGGCTTTGCAGTTGATGGTTCTGTAGGTTGGGTGGATGGTGCACAAGACCTAAAATTTCCACTTTCATTGACCCCGGGTCCAGCAGACCCGAACACCCTCTATGTAATGTAAATGTGTAGGGGGGTGTATGTGTGTGTGGTCACTGAAAACGTGTTGTGATATATGTTCTTCACAGAAAATGAGCCAAGGCCAATGAATCTGAGTTTGAAATAATAAAAGTTCGTATTACTTTTCTTTGAGACAAAAATGAAAACGGGTCCCACAGACCCGAACACCACACAAGGGTTAAGAACCCCAAAGTCATCCTTGACAGTTTTTGTTAATATGTAACTTGGTTAGTTCATTTGATTATAATGAATCCCTTTATTATTATTATTATTTGGATAAATATTAAATACAATAGACATATTATAACTAAACGACATTAGAAAATCTAGAGGCAGCGGTTGTGATGCGTGTGGAACGCTCTTAGATGGCTATCCTTCCAATTGAATGTACATTTAAATGTGAAGTCTTTTTTTCGTTGTGTCATTCTCTTATGCAGCATTGGCAGCTTCTCGGTCGGTCGAATACATCCTTGAGGGTTGAGAAAGAACCTTTATGTCCCAAGTATGATTACTAATTAGAAAGCCATTATTTTGCAAAAAAATATTTCATTTATTTGCATATATCATGTTTTCCCTGATTATATTGTTAATTAAGAAAGGTCTAAATATATGTGTAAGAAAAATATATGACACAAATAATCTTAATATACTTTTTGGTCCATCTGGAGAGGGGGATGCACAAAGTTATTTTCGGGGAGACACGCCCCCCCCCCCCCCCCAATGACGCAGGGCCTGAATTTTAAAGGGTTTTTGAGAGACACATTTTATGATATATAAATTATCTTGATCAGGATTTGGTTGAAAAGGAAGCACTAATTAAATATAAAAATTGCTATATTTTAAGGAGGATTTGTATTAAAGGAATGGAGTTTTGGGCAAAGGGTATGACAGTTTTAAAGACTTCTCAGAGCATCGAGGAACTGTACTATGCTTTAAAATGAGTATAAAATTCCTTTATTCTGAGGATCAAGAACTCTTTTCCAAACATTATATTTAGTTTCAAATGATTTTTTAATGATCCATCAGTACTTAGGAGCTTTCACTTCTCATTGTTGTAAGGAAATTAGAAAATAAATATTTATGTGCAAATTAATGACAATTGGCCTGAGATATTTGAAGTATTCATTTAATGGGGGATTATTTCACCAACACTAGCGAGGGTTCGTTAGCTTGGTTTAATACTATTATTTTTCAAATTGGTGGATTATTTTTTTTTATTACCTCCGCCGAAGGAGGTATGTTTTTAACTGGCGTTGGTTTGTTGGTTTATTTGTCAGCAGGATAACTCAAAAAGTACGGAAACGGATTCGGATGAAACTTTGTGGAGTTGTGGAAATGCCAAAAGGAACAAGTGATTAAATTTTGGCATCTCTGAGTGCAGAATTAAGATGCAAAATGAGCTAAATACTAATAAATATTTCAAGTTAGCCTACTCTGCCAATAGATGTCGCTGTGCTGTGAAATCGGGTGCCGGGAGCGTCTTCCTCTCGGAATTTTCGTCGAGGGGAACCCTCCCCCGTCCCTCTACGCCGCCCCAGCTGTGAAAAATCCGCCTCGGAAGGCTCAAAAGGACCCCGTGACGGCGGAGGTTTGCACTCTCTGAGTGTATATATGCCTCTAGTTTAATCATACATTAGTATATGAATATATTGGTCTTTTTTAATACATAAAATACATTATAGTCTGTAATATAGAACCGAAATTGAACTAACCATAAAATACAACCAATTAATTAATAACTGTAATAATTGACAAAATAGTAAAATACTTTTTAAACACACAAACAAATTATCATTCGGTTTTTTTTTTGCTAAAACAATGTTTTTAGGTCGAGTAGCTACTTCAATCATTCGCCGTGAGCATCAACAAAGAGCCGTCCATGGATGGAATTTTATTTAGTGAATTTGAGCGTTTATGCAGCTTAAGCAGTATCCCTCTGATCTCTCCTGATTTAATGAGGTCGTAGGGGTGCTTTATTTTTTCAGGCCGCTATATATTTAATTCTTCGTTAAGACAAGTATAAATAAACCATAATTTAATGATATATTTGTGATAAATGTTTAAAAAGGACATGCATCAACTCAAGTTATCCCTTTGTATAGACCACACCCAAAAAATAATATATATATATATAATAGCCACTTCCCATATTATTTCAAACACGAGACAAATATATTGCCCTCAAAGAAGGTCACAAGGCTATAGCAACATATTTTAGATGCAACAAATATAGTTGAAAATATTTAAGTGAAGAAAAATAATGCCAAACCAAATTTTTGATACAATCGTATAGAATTCAAATAGAATAAAAAATATAATGTGTATTCTAAATCCCGATATAATCTCAAAAATATTGAATTCAGTGATTCCTAGTCTTGATCATGAATATCCATAGATGTTTCTTAAATTTGAATATAAAAATATTTTACTAGTTTCCTAGCGTATATATATCTGTCAATGATTTTGTCTTTTATTGTGATACTAGGTATAATTTGTATAATATAATTATATAGAGTGAGTAACAAATTTCTTTTAAACAAACAAAAAGCTGACAAAATGCCGGAACATAGACTGAGTACGCCAGACTTTTTTTGATGGTTGATTTGTTCATTCAGAAAAATATATATGCATTATAACGAAGCCCATTACTTCCAAGCCTCGGGAATCAACATTATAGCAGTAAATCATTTTTCATTAAAGTAACAAGTATTTGAGTCGTTTTTTACCTTTCATAAATATGAAACCCGCGATCTTTTAACTGCGTACTTATTTTTCATAAACATTTAATAAAAAAGTTTTCACATTAAAAGCAATGAAAGGTAGATGAGGAAATATTAAAATGACTTTCAATTATTATTTGTTTTTAACTTTCCTTTTGATAATTTTATTTTGATAAAAATGATTAAAAGAGAAAGCTCAAAAGTCTGATGAAATTGCAATCATTAAAAAAAGGAAGGATGTCCAAATACTTATTTTTTCTAAATATAGACATCGTGTATTTATTCAATGAAAAGACTTTACACAAAAATGAGTTTAAAAAAACGATTAAAACTCAATCACATTTATAAAATTATATTTTCCTTTAAAAGAAAAATGAAATTAGATTGTCCATTTATAACACTCTAATTCTTAATAACACAAAAACTCGATCAAATCATTTAAGCAATAAATGATTATTTTTTTACTCACAAAAAGGATACTTTTATGTATGAATGGTACGAGGTCGTTTTTTAATTGGGCATCTTTAATTAAAATAAGAAAGTCAAAATAAATTCAGAATATTATGTACAATATTTTCATTTTTACTTTTTATTATTCTAAGAAAGTTTATCATATATATTTTTTCACGCCGAAACGGGGTATCTTTATTCACACATGTTAAAACGACAAACAAACAAACATTTACTATTTAACAAATAATTAAATTGTACAATTCATTGTTTAAAGAGACCATTTTATTATCATATTGTCCACAATCCTAGGAAAAGTATGGGGCATTAGCAGGGCTACGACTACCGAATATAAATCGGTATTTATAACTGGAAGCGTTACTGGTGTGAAGAGATTGAACTTTGCAAAATAAATAAACAACTCCGGAGCTGAAAACTCATTTAATATTGGTCAACGTATAACAAAAGACAGTTAAGGAAATAATTTGTTTGCTATTACCTTTCATTTCATTCAAAATCCGTGTGCATATATGATTATAAAAAAACATGTATTAAATTTCAAATAATCTCTAAAAAAATTATAACAAATTATGTACTTAATTGTCTTTTGTTATAAGTTGTCGATACTAAATGCATATGAAGAAGTCACAGAGCATAGCATACATAAACTAGAAGCATATATACACTCAGAGAGTGCAAACCTCCGCCGTCCAGGGGGTCCTTATGAGCCTTCCGAGGCGGATTTTTCACGACTGGGGCGGCGTAGAGGGACGGGGGAGGGTTCCCTCGACGGAAATTCCGAGAGGAAGACGCTCCCGGCATCCGATTTCACAGCACAGCGAATCTATTGGCAGAGTAGGCTAACTTGAAATATTTATTAGTATTTAGCTCATTTGCATCTTAATTCTGCACTCAGAGATGCCAAAATTTAATCACTTGTACTTTTGGTATTTACAACAACTCCACAAAGTTTCATCCGAATCCGTTCCGCACTTTTTGAGTTATCCTGCTGACAAACAAACCCAACACAAACGCCAGTGAAAACAATACCTCCTTCGGCGGAGGTAATTAATCTTTCTTTCTTATCACTACACCGATCAATATTGGGTATTCGGTAGATATATATAAAATCTACCGAATTCGAATCGGCGGTACCGAATCTCAGCTATCCCAGGGTATTAGTATTTTTTTCTGAACGTAAATATATAATGTAAAATTGTGGGGGTTTATATTAAGACTTTATTGAATTTAGCGTAAATGCATTTAATAAATGCAAACGTTGATAAATATTTTTATACCCATGTAAAATTGGTATCAAGACAAAAATACGTGCACATGAGCATAACATATTTAATAAATAAACTTTAAAATAAATTTTCAAATTTTTTTATTACTAAAATTGCTTATGTGTTTAAAAGTTAGATAAATATCGCTAAATATTTAAAACAGTATTTAAAAAAATAGAAAATTTTAAAACAACATAAAAACAGGAAAATATATTAAAAAAAATATTTTATATTTAAAAAAATATTTTTCCGATCCCTAGTTATGATATAACAGAGCTTTCAAAGTTATTTTAATAAAATATTGGGCTGTGGATGATTTTAATACCGACTTGACATAGAAAGAGAAAAAAACTGAAAACATAGAGACATCTCTCTGACCTTTCTCTTTTATTATAGTATTAAACCTCACAAACCTCTCCCTTTTTCTAACAAAGCAAAAATGACAGGATTAGATCTCTTTGTAAAAAAAAACTATTCTAACAGATTTTTTACTATTTATTATTTATTATTTTTTCATTATTTTACAAAAAAATTCAATACATTTTGATGCGTTGTTTCTTTTATCTTCTAGATGAAATTATGAGGAGCGGTCTTACTGTCTTCCTCCTTCACTTTCGTCGTCAAATCGGCCAGAAAAATGCTAAGAGAATTAATAAGCTTTGAGAGAAGCCTAGAGAGCCTTCCGTGACGAGGGACGCATTGAACTACTTACCATAAGAACAAGTCAGTCCCGACAAGAGACGATGGAGTTCCTCTCGTCCAGGAATCCTGTCGAATAAGTGACTCCGGACAGAGGGGGAACTCCGTATCAAGGTTCCTCCTCTAGAGTTAAATAACTCAAGCTGTTTAATGAACGCAATAATAATAATAACAGCTATGTTATGAAAAGGGAGAGGTTTGTGAGGTTTAATACTATAATACAAGAGAGCAGAGAGATGTCTCTATGTTTTTCAGTTTTTTTCTCTTCTATGTCAAGTCGGTATTAAAATCCATCCACAGCCCAATATTGTTATTAAATAACTTTGAAAGCTCTGTAATATCATAACTAGGGTCGGAAAAATATTTTTTTTAAATATAAAATATTTTTTTAATATATTTTCCTGTTTTTTATGTTGTTTAAATATTTTCCATTTTTTTAAATACTGTTTTAAATATTTAGCGATATTTATCTAACTTTTAAACAATAAGCAATTTTAGTAATAAAAAAAATTGAAAATTTATTTTAAAGTTTATTTATTAAATATGTTATGCTCATTGTGCACGTATTTTTGTCTTGAATACCAATTTTACATGGGTATAAAAATATTTATCAACCTTTTGTCTCCAGTTTCACGCTGGAGGAAAAACTGACAATATACAGTATTCATCCGTTTTTTGTGGAGACTTCAACCTCTCACGTTAGCTCTACGAGCAAAAGTCAGACAGTTGTTATCCAAATATATCTAATGGCGCCAGGAGTTGGGTATTGCGTTGTATTTCTTATTTCATATTTGTATTTGTAACCTTTGCAAAGATTTTGACTGTTTTAGGCGAAAAAACATTTATGCAGCGGAGATGTCAGGAAGCAGTTCACAACACAAGTGGCTTCAATAGCTAGCCTAAGCAACAATGATATCAAGTTTGTCAACATAAAGACTGCTTTCTGCCGCCATTGTGAATCCAGCTTCGAATCTCGGCAGAAAGGTCAAGTGAAACAACATATTGAGTCCGCAAAAACACAAGAAGAATATGCAACTCAAGACGAAAGGAGCAGCTCTCAAGCACAGCTTGAAGACGTTTTTTGAGAGAAGCGCCAAGAAGTCCAAGTCGTTTGACCTCAACAAAAAACTTTGTCAAGCTTTATTGGCTGCGAACATCCCATGGCACAAATTGCAGGTTCCCATGTTTCGTCAATTTCTTGAAGAGCATTGTGCTGAATCTATTCTTGACGAAAACACTCTGAGATAGACTTACCTGGACATCTGCTATCAGGATGTGCTCACCAAAATTAAAGTTAATATTCAAGATCAACCCATCTGGCTCGCCATCGATGAAACTACGGACGTAGAAGGACGATACATTCTAAACGTGGTTGTCGGAAAACTTGCTGCAGATTCATCAATCAAGCCGAATCGATGCGCGCCACTCGATGATATTGGAAAGAACCAATGCTGAGACAGTATCTCGTGCCGTAAATGATGTTGTAATGAATATTTTTGAAGTTAAGGCTGAAAACGTCAAACAGATGCTCTTTGATGCTGCTCTTACATGCTGAAATGTGGTGAACAACTGGAAATTTTCTATCCTAATCTTCTTCGTGTGACATGTCTCGCCCACGCTTTTCATCGAATCGCTGAATGTGTTCGGAAACATTTTCCGAAAGTGAACGAATTGATCTTCAGTTACTAAAAAAGTGTTTCTGAAGGCTCCATCACGGATTCTAGCATGGAAAAATTTCAACCCAAATCTTCCACTACCTCTCGATCCAATACTAACCCGTTGGGAAACATGGGTGAACGCCGCATTGTTCTATGCTGAGAACCTTGACACAGTGAAGACTGTGATCGAATCATTTAACCCACATGATTCGGAGGCCATCAAAAGATGTCAATTTATTATTGGCGATGATGAAATGAGGTCAGGCCTATCATACATTGCTGCTAATTTACACTTCCTTCCACGAGTCATTTAAGATCTTGAGAGACAAGGATCGAGCCTAACAAAATATTTTGCACCGTCTCTACGACTGAGGCTGCTATTTACATCTTACCAGGCATAAAAGGTGAAACAATAAAAGAAAAGTATAAATCTGTCTATGCCCGCAATCCCGATATCACTGTTCTACGTTCTATTGAGTCCCGTGATCTCAGAAGGCAAAGAAGTTATCCCCAAGGGCATGTCTCCACAAACGGCGGCTGAATACAAATTTGCACCTGTCACAAGTGTCGATGTTGAACGCTCCTTCTCTATGTTTAAGACTCCTTTCTCCGACAATCGCCGCCGGCTCACATCAGAAAATCTTGCAAATTTTTTGGTGAACCACTGCTTTTATTTGTGAGATTTTCGTTTTGTATGACTGGATTTTGTTTTCAGCTAATAATGCCTGTTTATAGTTAGAATGTCAGTAAACTTTGTAGTATGTTCCGGTAACGCAAATAAATATTTTGTCGTTGTCAGTAAATATTTTGTCATTTTTAGTAAATAAATATTTAAACATTTTGATGTTTTTCTTTAAATATTTTGTCATTTTTAGTAATAAATATTTAATATTTCGGTGTTTTCTTTTAAATATTTTTCCGATTCCTAGTCATAACTAAGCTATATTTCGACATTTAAGTTAGAGTTAATTAATATATATTATTAATGTTTTTTGCTTTATTGATATGAACATATTTCTATGAACAGTATAGTGAGATGAAAAATGGTTATAGAGTTAGAGTGTCGGCACGCGGATATGATCCCAACTGGTAGCATGAATCAGCGCCTTACAGTAGGAGAGTCTGACAAATGACATAAATTAAACAAACGTAGCAAGATCCAAAGCTTATCGCCTCAAAAGAAACTTTTAACATAGACTAGGAATCGAGAGGATATTTGGAACTTTAAAAAAAATGCACAAAGTGGCCCCCCAATTAATTCGTGACGTAGTTCAACCCGCCAACATGAAGGTCTACACCATACGACTCATATTTTGATAATTATGCACCAACTTATTGTACTGCGTCCAGACAACCATTATCTGATTCCGAAGTAAAATTCCACCGGATTCCCACACTGCAAGGGTCAAGTCCCCTCACCCCCCCCCCCTTTGAAAACTCATGTACTACCAGGACCATAAGAATTTGTTATCTCAATTCTGAAGCCCTGAAGACTGCAATCAATAAGTACTGAAATAAAATGACTGTTTCACCAGTAAAAATTGACTTTATAGCTTTCAGACCTCGTTTTGAGGCTGTCACAATATTGAAAGCAGTTCGTGAAGTCTTAAGTTTACCAAGTGTAAGGAAAATATCTCTCCACAATACGTTTTTATTTCAATTATTAATAAATATGCAGTGAATAAATGTTCACACCACTTCATTACAAGTTCAAAAATAACTAATCAATGATGTAACTACCTCTATAGCAATCAGACCGGCCTCCAGGTGATATCAAAACATTTCAGTCATTAATGATCGTGTGCCTGAGTATGGCACCCCAAAAGAGATCGTGGAATTACAAATTTCAATTACGAATCAAACTTGCCTCAAACTCAATGGCACACTGGGAACCCAGTAAATTTTTGACAGTCCTACGCATACATTTTTTTTAAAATTCAACCACTATCTACCTTGATCTAAGCATTAAAAAATACTTTGATGATAAGCAATTTAGTCCGGCAGGCCTTGAACTTTTTATATCTGAATCAATGGTCTAAAACAGCCATGGTGTGCACATTCAAACTCTCGAACAAGACGTTATCCTAAAAAATGATGTAGATATAAAACTGATATTGCAGTTGTTTATAAGTTTCAAGTCTGTAAAGTAATTATATGTCAAACACTTTCATTCACTAAACTCAATCTTGAGTTATTAGCCAAAAAGAAGTGAAATATTTTTATTAAAGAATAAAGGGAGTGCGATAGCCGTGTGTTTTAAGGCGTATCCAACTCATAGAGATATAAAGATATAGAGAGTTTATTGGAATCTTCAGAGAAATACGTCTTTGTGCCCAAAATAAACAAATATCTCTATGACCAACTTACGATGGCATTGTAAAAATTACTTGTTTATATTGAGCACAGGAGCGACAGCTTAACGAATGTTTATATGCTATTGAAGGGAATAAGCTCCCATATCTTATATATTTATGGTATAACCTCAATGTTGGGATGCTTGTCACATCTTATTTTTTTTAATCCTTTAATGACTTTATTGAATTTAGCGTAAATGCATTATATAATAATATAAATAAACATTATAGTTTTTAAAATTTATACACTAAATAAAGTCAATACAAAACTATAAACGCTCACATAAAAGTACAATAACTTCAAAAAACAAAGTGAAATTAATTGGACAATAAAATAACATAACGTGATTCGGAATAAATAGGTGTCATTTAATTTAAAACTAGATGTTTTTTTAAAATCGTATTAAAAACTTCAGATAATGAGAGGTCCTCTCGAACAGGAGGGAAAGTAACGAACGATGTCACTCGCAAATCTCCAGCTTAAATCCTCTGGAATTTGATGGAGAGCGCCATGTATCGATCTGCTGCTGATATGACAATGGATTTAAGGTCCCCTATTGAATATCTTTTACCGAAGATAAACGCTCTGCGATGTAGCTTCTGCAACTCGAAAGCGCAAACTCAATTGCTTTTGTTTTCGAAGATGCTGTCCGTAGATTAGAATTTAATCCGAAGAGAATTATGGGAGCGATCAGTTTCCAATTATTCCAGGAACATTTAGAAGAACAAAGTCTCTTAATATACGTAGAACAGGACAATGGGAGAAGGCAATGGATGATTTGAATTATATGACCTTCCACAATCCTTGCACGGAGCATCAAAGCACTACATCTGGTAGAAATTTGAAATTGGCAGTAAAGCGTTTGCCATGAACTATTTTGTAGGTGGAGGACAAAATTATCTTTTTCCACGAGGAAGGCAATTCCAAGTCTTTAAATACTTATCAGCAATTTTTTCTGCCTCCATTTTTGTGTTATTGCCAAAGTTCATTCTGATGTGCCATGGGACAGGAAACAAAATGTTTGTTTGCCGACGTTTAAGAGGAACACAGGAATCTTCCACACTTAAAAATGTACTCCGAAGGTAGATCATGTATAGTAGGGTGACAAAGGAAAGCGACTTTCCTATCGTTTGTCTTTCATGTGGAGCTCCAGGTTTTGGAACAAACTGAAATTGGCTTTTTATTCACTTTTCAAACTCGCAGACCGTACACTTATCTTAACGTGTTGAATTAATTCATGAACGTTTTGGACGCAGTGTAACAAAAGTTTCTGAATTATTTTGGTCAAAACCCATTGACAAACTATTAAAGTTTGGAAATATTCAACTTGAACAAGTACAACGAACAAAAACAACAAACGACATTTTTGACGAACGACATCAAGTCTACCGTGCTTTTCATTTTGAGTAATAAGAAACGGTCGTCTTCAATATATATATATTCTGTATGGTAAACCTATTTTTTTTTCAATTTATTAATATACATAAATAAAACTATCACATTAAAAATGAAATGATGTCCTTGCATTGACGTTCAAACATGTACACCGCCCCCACCGACATTATTGTTGACCACCTGCAAGGGAGGCGATGGTTTGATTTTCCTAGGTTGTTTCTCAATGGTAGAGGGATTCTCCTGTTTCAGGGTCGGCTCCAAAGCCACTCCCTTTTCTTCTGGATCACTTCTTCTTTTCTTTTGCGTCTGTAGCTGTTGTTGTTTTTTATTATTTTTTTCTAGCTGTTCAGGGGATCCTGCCTGTAATGGGACATCTTTCTTAGTCAGCGTTGCGTTTTTGGGTGGTGGAAGATGTGCGGGCAGTGAATCCTGGAGGCTTGCATTCTTCTTGATGGCAACCTCAACTTCTTTTTGCAGGGAGGGAATGACACTCTCTAAAAATAAATAAATGTTCATTATTTACTATTTATTTAAATAATTTAACTTTTACTATAATTATAATAAACTCGCATATTTGGGCGCCTACGGCGCCCATATGTTCATATTACATAAGTTTCTTAAAATTTGTATTATGGATTTTGTGGAGATAAAATAGGTTTTCTAAATGTCAAATGAGTTACAATAATTTTCTGTTTTGTACAAACGTTCCTCATAAAAAGTTTGACTTTGTACAAAGAATATGTTTTAAGCAGGGTATGTAAAAAACCCAAAATTTTGAAAAAACCCACGGTAAAAAACCCGTTTTTTAAACCGGTTTTTTCGGGTTTTTCAAAATTTTGGTTTTTTTACATACCCTGGTTTTAAGTCACATGAGGGGCTTTTTTCTCTTTTCCTCTCTTAAAAATTGAAAAATAGTTAGTAAAATCAGAAAAGTTGATTTTTCTGATTCATTTCTGGTCCCATCACTTTGCAAATAGTTTTATTAGGTCCGCCTTGACCCAAGAATTCCATAAGTACCTTCAATATTCAAATTTGACCATAAATGTGAGAGGAGATAGCGTCCAGACATACAGTCGGACGGACAGAGATTGGTGAATTATTATATACACAGATAAATACATTTATTTTACTGCATTTCCAGTCTACAATAAAATGAACGATGAATGATAGTAGTAGCCCAATTTAGTTATCCTTCATAACATATCGCTAGTCACCAAAAATGAGGAGCGATCACTCAAAGATGAATTTTCTCCTTTTGTCTACAGAAATCTAGCTTTTTGTCTTTACTTTTAAAGCTTGTTCTCGTCAGGGCCTTATAAGTAGAGTTACGTCGTAAGAACTGTCTTTGTAGCAACTGACTCTCAACAGCTGACTCAAGTCAGGCTCAAAACATTTATAATTTATCTCATAGTGCTCTGGTTCCATAGAGATAAAAAGATATCGAGAACTATTGATGCAATCTGTATTTTTGTGTCCAATATAAACAAACAAAAAATGTACTACGTCATCGTAAGCTGATCATAGAGATAGATTATATCTCTACGATGACTTAGTACAAATTACTTTGTTTATATTGGACACAAAAATACAGCTGAACGATGTTTCTCTGCTAATTGAAGGGAATAAGCTCTTTATATCTTTATCTCTGTCTGGTTCTCCCTAACTCACCCACAAACATGTTTTTAATCACATGGCTACACTGTTTTCTTTAGTTCTCTATGCCCGATAATTGGAGTGGGATGATCCAGTTATCGTCATATATGAGCAAATTGAATAACCATTCTTTGCTTTTGTATGAGCTGTTGTTTTATTCAATTATATTAATAGATAGAATAGGAGGAGTCCATTCTAAGGTTTTGACAATGATCCATGAAGAAGATACAATTAGTACTTTTAAGGATTCTCACTTCTCAATCGCAAGGTTTTTTTAATATGATGTATTTGTACTTTATAAAATATACTTAGACCTCGCTTATGATGAAAAAATGGAATAAAAAATAATTGATTTCATAGGGATAATACGAACAATAGTAAAATAAAATTGTAAGAAGATCTATTTAATTTAACAGAGCTTTTTAATTGATTATAAATAAATAACCAGTTGGGTCCATCAAGAGTCTAAAAAATATTACATGAACTTGAGATTCATTTACATATACCAGTATATTTTCCTTAAAGACATCATAAAAATATCACCAGAAGATCTAATGAGGCTATGAGGGCTTTTTGTTTGCATATCGATAGTATATTTGATTATATTACCATATATAACAATTGTGAATACATACAACAGACGAACCTGCCAGAGTGGTTCGATCAACAATAAAAAATAAGTGATCAAATAATCTATTGAACCTAAAGCCTAAGCTTTTGGCTCGCAAATTGGCAGAGCTATTATGTAGTATGAAAAAATCTAACATCGGTATGGGACTCGAGCTGTATTCAATAAATATTAAGAGAACAACAGATTTGACCAAAACTCATAAATGGAAGGCAGCAGTATTTGAGATCTATAGAAATCAGTGCTTTAATGCAATTTAGTTCTTCTAAAGCCCATAAATCGCCTTCTATGATATTTATCTCATTTAGGTTAACTTCAAAATGAGTGTAAATTATAATATTTTCATACTTTTTTAGCTTAGAAAATAGCATACCTTATTTTATAATTATTTTTTCTTTTAAAAATATACATCAAACAAATAGAGTTTAAATTAAAACAAAACTGAATCAGAAATAAGTCTGGACCTTATAGGTATTAGTAGTAGAAATATACCAAGGTATATAGAATACCACCAGATCATAGAGATATAAAGATATAGAGAGCTTATTCCTTTCAATAGCAGCGAAATATCCTTCAGCTGTCACCTGTACCCAATGTAAACAAAGTAGTTTGTACTACGTTATCTCAAGTTGATCATAGATATAGAAAGATTTGTTTTTATTGGACACAATGACGTATTTCTCTGAAGAATCCAATAAACTCTCTATATATTTATATTCCTATGTACCAGATACGTTTATTTCACGTATTCATGGATAATGAAACGACAGAAATCTTTGGATGATTTTGATGTCGTCAAAAAAATATTGTAGCAATACATTTTTGATAAAATGAGAAGAATAACATTACAATATGTTAGTCTTTCAGTTTGTGTGACGTCATTAAAATCGACAGCAAGCAAAAAGTGAAAGAACGTACCTTGTTTTTCAAGTAACGATGTGCATAATATCAATGGCTATTTCTAGCCCAGCTAATCAGCAGTCTCTTTGATTTAATGGTTATAGGTCTGGGTCCAGATCCTACCAGGGATTCACCAGTTAAGAAGCCCTAATCTACAGCTAAATCAGATAACAGTTATTTTTAGAAATTGGGACATTCGTTATTATCTGTTTAGCTTCTCCAAGGTAATTGTTAAAGCCATATGGTTAAAGTGGGTATTTGTTAAGGAGGACGTTCTCGGATCATTCATTCGATTCGTGTCTTGGATCAAAGTCTCGATCACAATCCTTCAAACAAACAAAAATAGGAATAAGGGAAATCATGTCATGATGAATATGTATATTTTCCTTTGAAAAGTAATTTTAATAAGCGATAAAATGAAGGAAACAATATTACACTAGAAGGTATCATCAGAGATGTGCATTTCTGAATAATGTGCTCAATTTTTTAAATG
The DNA here is from genome assembly GCA_013387185.1 of Caligus rogercresseyi. Lineage (NCBI taxonomy): Eukaryota > Metazoa > Arthropoda > Copepoda > Siphonostomatoida > Caligidae > Caligus > Caligus rogercresseyi. The sequence goes on from CP045891.1 coordinate 23,490,451, forward strand.
AGATATTTGTTTTAGCCCCAATGTAAGAGACTGCAGATGTGTTCTAAAAGAATGGTAAGCTTCATTCAATTATCTCGGTAAAAAAAAACCGACTGTTGGATCAAAATAAGTCACGTAAAACTAAGAAACAACTGGTGTCTAAGCCCAGACATAAAACCATTAAAAATGAAGAGATTTAAAATTATTATGGAGCTTTTATTTTTGACGGGAGGCTTCTATATTAACATCATGTGCATATTTGAAGTTTTTATGGGGACGGACTTAGGTGACCTATTACATACGAGACATCCATGTGATGCAACCTAGTCAATCGAATCTCATCATTACTGGCAAATAGCATTATAACTTAGGACATAATAATGTTACAGATCTCTGTTTTAAGTTATTTTTTCTTCTATATGGACTAGGGATGCAAATTATCGTTTAATAATTAGTTGTTTCATTTAGTCGACTTTTAATCGATTAATCGATAACAGCGCCAAGATTAAGGGACCGGTTTATTTGGTGGATTTGGTATAAGTAAGTGTATCTTTATTACTATAAAAATTCAAAGCTTTGAAAAAATAACGTCATTGGGTTATAATATTCATAAGAAGTTTTCTTCTAATTTGTGGACTTTCAATACTAAAAATTATACCAATGACGTCTCTGACTATTTTTCTACGTCCAAACGTGAGCTTATGAGAAGATTGAATAAAAGAACGGATTTAAAAACGTAAAGATATTAAAGAAGTTCCATTGACAAACAGACAGAGGGCGCGACCTGTCGATTAATTGCAAGTAACAAACTTTAATCGTTTAAAATCTTGTCGATTGTTAATCGTTAGTCGATTAACTTTTTGCATCCATATTATGGAGCTTATTTAATTTACGTTCAATATCCCTATTGTAAAGGAGCAGTCATGGATGTTCATGAATATTTTAAGAACCACTGTTACTTGAGAGAGGGAAAATACTTGGTTCCTTGGATGAATGGTGTATATCTAAGCGTCCGCCAATATTAAACCTATTTAAATGAACGGACATTGCTCTAAATACCCATTTGCATTACAACAGTTACGTATAATGAACCAAAAACAAGAGGGAAATATTTATGTTTCTTCCATGGTTAACGGAGGCATAAAGATAATGTAAATATTTACATATATTGAAATCCATTTAGCTTGAAGAAAATGTATAGTATGTTTGAATGACACACAAAAAGTGTTAATTCAAAGGACTTTTGATAACACTGCTAGAATATTGTATGTCTTATATTTACAATTTTTTAAAGGGTTAAACAATTAAGCTAGACATACAAATGGTTAGTAGAATATTAACTTTTTATCATATATATATATATATGCTTACATTTAAAGGTTGTTTTTTTAATTCAGAAGTTGAGCGAAAGAATGTTAAAATAAAGGAAAATTAAAGTGCCAAAAGGTATTTTTTGATTTAATGTAATTATATTAACAAAGAGGAAAATAGTAAACACAATATAAAGTCAAGTCTACTAACCTAAGGAATCGCATGTTTTACGTATATGACATACCATTAACTTAAGTAACACTTTTCTTAAACTATTTATGGGCTCTACCTATGTTGGCTACTTAAACATCTTGTATTCGAGCCCCGTATGATATTATTTATATTTTTTAAATGTTAAAATAAGGTTTTAAGAAAATTTCATCAACATAATGCTTGGTTTCCTCAAAGTTGTACCAATGTATGCGTTTAAAAGATGGCATTGCCTTGGGGAGGCAATACTTAATAATCTAAATAATGACATTATGTAAAATTACCTTGTAGAGGAACTCCCTTGGAGATGGGATCACTCTGAGCGAGAACTCTTATTTTTTCTAGTTTATCTTCCTCATAATTGCGTTGCTGTGTCATGAAGAGATTAACATAGGAACCAAATATCATGAGAGTGACCCCAATGACAAGGATGACCTTCGCACTGATGCGCTCCGTGTTATCAATGGTCGTCAGTTTGAGGAATATAAGGGCGGGAATGATTATGGTAATGACGGATCCAATGGTGGACCCGATGAGTCCCAGCACCAACTCAATGTCTGGTATGAGGATCCCAATGATGAGAGTACAAATCACAATGAAAAATGTGATTTTGTTAAATCTGTCATGAGGAATGAATTCATTTGTGGAGTCATTTGAGGTGAGGGAATGAGTCTGGAAAATAGTTTATGGAAAGCAAATAGGATAAATGTATAATAAATCACCAGAGAGAGTACCTTTTTATAGAGTAGGGAGTGAAGAGACGTCCGACAAGGGAAGATCACCAATGGAAAGCTGACTGCAACAGACAGGACGAAGCCCAGCTTGATCATTTCAACAGTTATTGAAGGATCAAATTCCACAAGAATATTGCCTAAGCAAAGGAAAACTTAAGCATAAAGCAATGAAAACATCCCTTTGAAGTTGAATACAAACCTCCGATTTCCTGTGTGTAGAACATAATATACCCGAAGAATCCAAAACAGATATAGACAATCGTACAAAGGTTCACGGCACTGCTAATAATGGAATACATGGTGGAAATGCTTGGATTAGGGAGGGACTCGTAGATTTCAAAGACTTGTCTGTAAAAAAAAAATCCGTATAGGTGTGATATTTATGATGTCTCGATATGGGGGCTTACGGTTGACAAGAGAGAGCCATGATGAAAATGGGAAAGCATTGGAGCACTCCCGCTGGTCTCCAAAAGTTTAAATTGTCAGAAACAATGGCATCCACTATTTTGCCAGAGGCAGAAAACAAAATGTGGCAAAGTACAGAGGCGTAGAATGTGACTGAAATGACACAAATCCAGAGAGGCTTCCTACATTTCGAAGCAGTGCTAAGGGAAGAGCCACAAAGAGTCCAAGTACTGAAAAAATGTAATTGTTTTAATGCACGATTTTGTATAGAAAAATATTAATTCAATGTGTAGTCTTCCTACAAGACTTTAGCAATTCTGTAATAAACATTAGCAGAAAGCTCATCATTCAGGAGATGTTGTCCTATTATTATTAGCAGTAGTAATTTTATCATTTAATCAAAAAGAAATTGAACTCTATGGTACTCAGAGACTTTTAATAAGTCAATGATATATAAATACGACTGCTTGAAATATTCAATTAACTTATCTAAGCGCTTCATTTACCGATGAGCACTGCGACTCGTAAATGCGAGTTGTTCTCCACCCCCGTGATGATGGAGGCAATGGGGGGTCCCAGGTCTCCCATGACCACAAAGAATGCCACGCAGGTCCCCATCATGTATCCGATCATGCATATTTCCACAGCAATCTTTCCGCTGTATCCGAAGGTATGAAATGCTAAAACCTCATAGTTGCTTCGACGAGAAATCAAGGCGGACTTTAGCATGAGGTGACACACAATTTTAACGATGATTCCCGCAAAAATGAGGAGAGCACTGGCTAATAGGATTCCGCACTATAGAAATATACAAAAAAGTGTCACTTTGGCTTCTTTTTATTTAAAAAATAGTCTAAAACTAGAAATGTATACCTCCTTAAAGCAGAACGGCATTGCTAGGATGGATACCCCAATTATGCTATTCGCAATGGTAATAACATAATTGAAGGACATGGTGGTTGGAGAGAAGAGAAGCCGTTGGGCTTCCTCCAGGTTCTTCTCAGTCCCCTCAATGGTATGGAATTTAAGAACCCTCCTTCAGCAGAATGGTTGAGTATCTTACGCGAAGGTGTGATGCCACTGCAAATGTGTTGAAATCCTTAGTTCAATGTTTTTTTAAAGTTACTTGACGTCATGCTTCATGTCGTCATCAGAATGTGACGTAGGGCTCAAGGATACCAACTATGAATACATGAAGATATATATTGAAATTTTGTATTTCTAATAGTTTTGTACTCATATGGATCGATGGTACTCCAGAATACATTGGCCTACTCTAAGGATGATACCATATTCCTTAATGAGGAGGGAGATAGGGTCTTCCAGGAGTGTTCTATTAATCATCCTAAAGGACTTCAATTCCCCACAGATGTTTATTTGCTGTATTTTAATGGTAAAATACGTTGTACAATGTTTCGAGTGCAATGAAACTTAAATGAGTATTTATATATAATTGCTTTACACCTGCGTGTGTCATACGTGGCTGTCAAATAGCAGAGTTCATACTTTTAATAGCAATATCTTTGTTTTATTGAATATTATTATGTGTTTCTATATAATGTATATGGATAAGTAAAAGAGCTGTGTACTAACGATTGATATTGAGTATATCGATTCTACCAACGATAGGTTTATTCTGTTGACATCGACCACTTTCTTTCACTACCGAATATCGCTACCGACTGCATGATTTATGCCAAGCAGTAGATTTTTATCAGAATCTTTGTTTCTATGTAATGATAATGTCTTCTATGATGGACTAAATATGACTAATTAACTATGGAGAAAATTGATTTATAATGACGGTATTGTCAAGCCATTATATCAATACTAGATTATAAACTATTGACATACTGGTTTAACTAACATTTCCTTGTCCCAAATACTGTTTTTAGGCTCCAGAAATGTAGACACGAAAGCTAATGCAATTCGTCCATTCCTGGCCCTAATAAGAATAAACGTAACTTTCTATACTACTCTTGGAGTAAGTTTAAGACATAATATTTTAAAATGTTATTGGTCGATATTGATGGTTGCCATGGCAATAGTTTTAGTGACGTTATCCTCCAGATATTAAGGAAAATGTCTGCCCCTGATTACCACTCAAAGATTCTTCAAGATCCTGAAGTGGTTGACGTGGACTTTGTCATACGGCATCAGGTAGGTAATAAGGAGAATAGGCCTCTTCAAATATCCATATTTTCTTAGAGAACATATACATACATGAGTTATTGGTTCTTCAAGGTTAAAAAAATGAAAGCTAAAAAAAGTTTTCAATTTGGGTCCTTAGAATGTCTGCCTCATGAGCTGTTTCGGGTGACATCAATGAAGTTACGGACTTATATTAATATTCTAGTCCAAGGGAAATTTTAATTTAAAAAAAGTATAATTTATGAAATTGTGTATACAAAATAAAGTTTATTTTATTAGACAAAGTTTGCTAATTCAAATTTATTTTGTAACTGTCAATATTGGTGAAAATATGATGTAAGTGATACGTATGTACACCATATTACTTATTTTGGAACATAAATTTGATCATTAAGTTTGCTATAAAATAAAGACATTTTAATACAATAAACTAATTTCTAATAAAATCAACTATTATTCATAAAATAAACTTGTTTTTAATCCCCCAATAAATAATATATAATCTTGCAATTCTCATTTAAACTGTTATGAACATGAATAATTCAATTTTCATGGTTGTCGTCCGAAATTAACAAGCCGACAGGCATTCCATGGGTCCCAAACTAAGAAATACTTCTTTATTTCGATTTTTAAGCTTTGAAAACATCTATTCAAATAGGTTTTATGAAAAGAAAATAGTGACATTTAAAGAGGTCTATGGTCAAGGCCCTATGAATATGGGGAGGACTTAATTAAATAAGTACTTTATTATAATTCGGATTTGTATTAACTGGGACAATCAGTCTCATTTAATATCAATACTAAATCTACGTGTAAGTAGGGAGAGTAATACATTTTTTTACATGATACGTAGGAAAGTGCAGTGGACGCCATCAAATTGGAATGGCTCCTCGTGACAAATAAAAGGCCGAAAAAGATCCAAGTGGGAACCGATCATCATCATCACCATCAATAAAAAACAACAACCTTGAAATGACTTCATTTACAATTAGTGGATCTAATGATAGAATACTGACTCCTTCCAGATAGACAGATAAAATATGTATAAATATAATAAAAGTATTTATAAAGCCTGTCAATACAAATTTACATATTAATAAATGAATGTGATCAGTGGGAGAGTTTCTTTTTGGCTCTGAGTATCCTTGCCTCGTGTTGGGCGAGCAGAGTTGCTCAATGGCAGATAGCTGGGGGCAGAAGGAGTTATTCGTGGATTTGAGATAGGGATGGACTAGGAGTTCATCCACGGTTGGCCTTGCGGCTGGGTCCCGATTGAGGCAGGAGGAAATTATTTGGGCAAGGCGAGGATCCTTGGCGTGCTCTGGGAAAGAATGGCGTGGCTTGGGTCCACAATGGCCTGACACTTTTAAACTGGGCCTTGATGTCGTAGAAGGGTGTTTTCCGTAGGTCATAAGGTAGAGTATGCATCCCAGTGACCAAACGTCGCTTTTATATCCGATTTTGACCTTTGTGCATCCTTCCTCGGAGTTGATGCCTTGAATGGCTTCTGGTGACATGAAGTTACAAGTCCCTCCGAGGCTGAATGTGATGATGCTGGTGTGGTCGTTGCTGACAGAGGAGGAGATTCCGAAGTCGATGATTTTAGTATGCCGGCCACGAAGAGGAAGTTAGCGGGCTTGAGGTCGCTATGGATGATGCCGGCCTGGTGAATGACCTTGACAACACTCAGCATTTCCTCCCAGTAGAACTTGATTTTAATGTCCGAGAGCGGATTTCGCAGAATGGACCCCAAGTCCGTTTCCCCTTTTTCCATGACAACAAAGAGCTTCCCCTGCTCTTCCTGTACTCGTAGTCGTACATCTTGATGACGCGTGCATTCCCCTGGAGCTTCTCCAGGACCTTGATTTCGTTGAGGAAGCTCCTCTTGACTTCGGAGTCGTTGCCACTCATGTCTACGACCTTGATGGCCCGAACAGAGCCCTTGGCGTCGATGACCTCCAGGACTTGGCTGGAGCCGCCCTTGCCCAGGACCTTGAGGGGTCGGTAGAGACGGCCCTTCACGGATAAATTCTCCATGGAGCTCTCCAGGGTGGAAAAGGGAAAGGGGGACTCTTGCTTCTGGGAAGGGATACGCTTGGGCTCAGGGGTATTCTCTTTCCGCCGAGAAAGAGGAGGACACTCGTTTTCATCACTTTCACCTTCCGTGATCTGATCAAGGTTTTGCTGCAAGACAAATAAAATAATGGACTTTCATTAGTGTGATGAAAATATGTGATACTTCATTAATAGCATGATAAAGTAATAAAGATGCACTGTATCTTAATCGTGTCCCTTACATTATATCTATTGTAAGCAGTAGTCAATATTTTCTAACTAATAGCGTAGCTATGAATGAACTAATTAGTTGAAGTCTTGAGAGACTGAATTACTAATGTCTAAAAGTACTTGAACAATAAAATATTTTAAAAATATAACCAATGTACTCATGCTTTATTTGGATAATAATGTAGCTCATCCTTTTTATTTATTTTATAAATTTCTAAAGTCTGTGTGACGTTCTGATATTCCAACTCCTGAAAACACTCTTATGCTGTCAAAACGAACTTGAGTATCTTTATTTCTTTTACTCTATGGAGTCTCTTGTTTCTTATAATTGTAATATATTGAAATGCATGTTGGTGTATTTTAGTTGACTCATATTAAACAGTTGTATTGTGTCCTGTATTACGATATGGCATTGCACCTTTCGATTAGGGTCTTTAGTAGAATTGGCCAAGAATGTATTTGTTATCCTGCTTCTACAAAGACAGCTCAAATCATGGAGCGTTGCTTGACTTTAAAAAGATATGGAACTCTGCCACTCAATTCGAATTGGAATGCATGTTGTTGTATATAGTTTGTGTAATGTATTCGTCGGATGGTAATCCAATATCATCATCCATGGACTTTTTCTAAGTGAGATCAAGCACTGTCAAATAATCTGAGGCCTGACTCCGCTGAGTCCTTCTCTTCTCTTCTCATGGTGTGTCTTTTCAAGTGAGTCCAGGTCGCTTCTTTCTTTCTTTCTTTTTCTTCCTGGTCACTTACGGCACTAAAGAGATGAGCAGAGCCAATGCGCTGCAAGGGACGATGATCCCCTGGGGAGACGGGACCCTTGGAGCAAGGCTCAGAGCTTCGCTGAGGGAGACCCAAATTACGGAGTTTCCCAAGACGACTACTCCTGGGACGACTAGAAGACGTCAGGGAGAGCTCACTCGAGTTCCCGGAGAGCCTCGAGTCCTTGTTAATGGGGTCGCATACATTGGAGGAGAGAATAAGAGATCCTCCGTTCCGGGGAGAATATCGATGCAACACACAACTCCCTCACACCAATGGGGCTCTTTGAAATGATTTGAATTCAAGTACTGAAAAGACTCGACAGAGAGATTCAGAGGCAATGTTGTTATGATTCGGCTTCAATGTAGAGATGGATCCCATTGCAGAAGCTTGCTTGGCTCGCAAGCAATAGGGATGCCTATAGACGAGTTTTATGCTGTGGTTTTAATCTACCAGTTGCGTAATGTTGTAGAGATGACGTAGTTGGAATACTTGTGCTAACTGAATCATAACGTTCATGCGAACAAATCCCTATTCAACGTTAGAGTGTCGTATTTTCATTATGCTCATGCAATATTTTTATATGTAATATATCCTATTCAAATAGTATCAGAGTACATTTCCAGTTCAAATAAAAATTAAAAATCGAATACCCTTTATTTAAATATCTTGTGACAAACAAGACCAAAAATGTTTTAGAGTTCTGATGAGTGCTTATATGTGTAAATGAAGGAGTAAATAACTATATACATCAAACAAATTTATTATTGATTCCTAGAATTTGACAAAATCAAAGCAATACATATACAAATTGTAAGCACTTGATTAAGACTCGAAAAAGGATAATAATAATCAATAAACATACTTTATAACGAATTATTTCCCCAAAGAATAATGAATAACTTTCGTAGTCGTCATTAAAAGAATGTCAAACAATTTCTCAAAGTTAGAAACCTCAAAATTAAAGCACCTTATTTGAATGAACTTGGATGCTGTGCTCATATTGACGTCGCAACAAATAAAAGCCAGTCATTGGTTTTATTGATTAGTATGACGTCATTGTGTCAAGAAGTGTTCCTGTGATGCTTTAATGTTCGTTCATTCAGAAATGGCTGATCTTATGAGTTTGCATAATTCCAGCATAATCACATCTTACATGAATACAACTGATCCACTGAAAAATGAAGTAACAATGGACTCCTCTTTCGAGGAGTATTTGGGGTTTTCTTTCCCTAATCCCGTGACATATTAATAAAGAGAGAGGAAGAAGACAGGGACACATAGAGAGATAGAGAGAGAGAGAGATAGGTGTAGAGAGAGGGAGAGAGAGAGAGATGTGGAAAGTAAGTAAGGGGAGGATCTCTGCTCCTTTTTCTCTCTTTCTTTCTCATCAGACTGGCTCTCGTTTTATTGACAGCTCTCTGGTGTGTTTTTCGTTCGTTCGTTCGTTGGTTGGCTCTTGAGTCCATCTGTTTCTTCACTTCAGGGCACCATGAAGGGCTATTTGTTCAACATTGAGAATGGCTATCTGGAGGGTCTCTGCCGTGGGTTCAAGAACGGGATCCTGGCCCAGAACGATTACTTGAACTTGGTCCAGTGCGACACTTTGGAGGACTTGAAGCTCCACTTGCAGAGTACAGACTATGGCAACTTTCTGTCGAACGTGGCGGGGCCCCTAGCGGTCTCCACAATCGATGATGCTCTCAAGGAGAAGCTCGTGACTGAGTTTAGCCACTTGCGGAATCACGCCAGCGGTTCCCTGGCGACTTTCCTGGACTACATCACCTACAGCTACATGATCGACAACATCATGTTGCTCATGACGGGGACGCTGCATCAGCGCCCCATTTCTGAGCTGGTGGGCAAGTGCAACGCCCTGGGGAGCTTCGAGCAGATGGAGGCCATCCACGTGGCCTCCACGCCCGCGGAGCTCTATAACGCCGTCCTCGTGGACACACCCCTGGCACCATTCTTCGAAAACTGCATCTACGAGCAGGACCTGGACGAGGTCAACATCGAAATCATTCGAAACACACTCTACAAAGCCTACTTGGAGTCATTCTACGACTTCTGCAAGGAAATGGGAGGGGAAACAGCGGAGGTCATGTGCGAAATCCTCGCTTTTGAGGCGGATCGCAGAGCCTTCGTCATCACCATCAACTCATTTGGAACGGAGCTTACCAAAGATGATCGAGAAAAGCTTTATCCCAACTGTGGGAAGCTTTTCCCAGATGGATTGAAGTCCCTTGCACGGGCAGACGACTATGAGCAAGTTCGATCCGTGGCGGAGTTCTACTCAGTGAGTCCATCATTAAAAAATAACCTTGTCCACAGATCACACATTGTTTCCTTACTTTACAGGACTATAAATCCTGCTTCGAAGGAGCTGGAACGAACCCTGGAGACAAAACTTTGGAAGATAAATTCTTTGAACATGAGGTATGCTATGTTTCTTATAAAATAGTTAATTGTCATTTCTGTACACCCTCTTATTTATAAACGGGTCAAAGTAGGCAAAACCGTTTAGGGTCACGTGGTTTTTCTGTTACTTACTCAATTTCAATAATAGAGTAATCATAACTTAAGATAGTCAAATGTCAAGAAAAATACTTGCTTTTTTTAAACAAAAAATTTGAATGTACAATTCTTCTAATTACCTCGAAATTTATTTTTACATTCCTTACTGAAAAAAAGAGTTTTCTATTTTGATTAAGTGGGGAACAAATAAAATAGGTTGAAACCACTGACATACATTAGTGTTATTTTGATTTTCTTAGCCTTCATTACTGTTCGTCATTTATTATATTTTTGGAGCATATTACGTATATAGTGAATGTTCAAATTGCATTTAAAATTACCGTAAGAAATGTTGCGTAATATTATTTTATAAATTATTAATTATGCATGTGCCTATATTCGATTCTTTTTATAGATAGCTTATTTATTTTTAGTTAGATATATCGTTCAAATTCGATTTAAAAAGGCGTAATGTACACAGCTTTGAGTAATTAACTAATTAAGACCAAAAATACGTATTATTGCGCATGAGTAATTACACTTACTTTTATAGAAATATTTTATTCGTTTTTTAAGCTTCAAAAACAGTCTGTTTTTCTTTGTAGATGAACTGATAAATGTGCAGATAAAAATGAAGTAATTAACATGTTCAGTAGATGAACGAAGTAAGACCAAAATGATATAAACAAATAATATTACTCTTAAAATAAATATTAAATTTATATTATAAATTGACAACTTCCTATTTCAAATTTGCATCCATGGCTAAGAGACTCTTCTCTCTCTATTTGCAGGTCAAGCTAAACATCAATGCCTTCATGCAGCAGTTCCACTACGGAGTCTTCTATGCATTCCTTAAGCTCAAGGAACAGGAGCGCCGTAATATTGTCTGGATCGCAGAATGTGTCTCCCAGCATCACAGAGCCAAAATTGATAACTACATTCCCATTTTATAAGGTGTTGAACCTCTTTTTCTCCCTTTATTGATTCCACAGATTACTTTATCATTATTATTATTACAATTTTAATTCGTCAAAAAAATAATTATATTTATTATCACTTATTTACATTGTTGTTCGTTGAAAGGATCTTAGATTTTTATACAATTACTTCCCCACATCATGCTTAGTCCTCTTCCCATTACCTATTTCCTCTTATTCTAATCATAATTATAAACAAGGCATTTAAAGCATAGATAGATACATATTATATTTATTGACTATTGTTGAGAAAACTTTCAAGCCTATGCTAGAGATATTGGGGTCTATGTCTTTTTTATTTTAAAAGTTATCCATTTCATGGATTCATTATCCTCAGATAGTGATTTATCTATCTATAGATCCACGCAGACACACAAACACAAAAATCTGTACACTGAATACCATCTATATATGTAGAATAAAGACAATTTTTACTGTATGTAAATCAAAGGTGCAGTTGAGGTCTATATTTATTACTAAGGTTTTCGGGGGAAATAAATTTGAATTCACTGTGAATTTTTGTGTCCTTGTCGACATTGTAGATTTTATTGCAATATGTGGGTTTTTATTCCAAAGTTATAAAATACATACAAGAAATGTTATGCATCAAAATTGAGGCAAATGTCTAAAGTAATGTGCTTAATAGCTTATTTTTCCAAAGTGAATAAGCAAAATTACAATTTCATAATGGTAAATATTTAAATCAATCATTCGCGGTTTTTTAATCAAATAGAATTTTTATAATAAAAAAATAACCTTTGTTTCTTGAGGATGATTTGCATACAAACTAATAACAGTGTGTGTAAGGACATGGCATCATAAAGGTTGTTTGCCAAAAAAACAACCTCATTTGTGTTTAATAGCCTCCATACAGCTCTGTAACTGTCGACCTATAGCCGAGTCTTTTCTTGTGATGCAATTTTATATAAAAGTATATATTTTTATCTTTTTAAATTTAATGCGTGATAAAGTCACACTCATAAAGCTGTATAAAAGATAGAAAGACATAAGTTATTCCAATGATAATTTTACATTTGTATTTTTTCAGAACGGCAATTCTTAAAGCTCTGAATCCCCAGGCATGCATTCCAATAATGGGGGGGGGCGATTATATTAAGTTGGTTAGCTTTCCTTTAATCGTTCACTTTTATTTAATCTAGTGATCCATTCAAAAGCTTCAATCATAGAGTTGCAATTGAGCGTTCATTAAATATACGTTCCATGGAACAGTTTTCAATTACATGCTGTGTTCAGAAGCTTGAATGGTGTTGTTGTAGAATATTGTCAGAATATCTTATTAATGGTAAAATGATGTGTGTATTCCAAATATCTAATCAATGCCTATATGAACTGTCAGACTTGTTGAAGTCCGCGAAAAATTGTAGTTCGTTTTCCGTTTTCCAAAGTTGTTCATTTTAAAATAGAATCTTTCGTTGTTTGTTAAACGTTCAGTTTTTCAAAATACATCATATTATAAGTTATTCATAAAAAATCGGACAATTTGTTAGTATTAGTTCAATACCAACAATGGATCGAGTGTCCGGATCTTTTTGGATAGCTTGGCCTTTTTTGGCTACCCGGCTTGGTGACCGATGAAAAATTGCTTCCCTGTTGATTTCTTTACAAAAATTTCGTGAATTAAGTAAAGATTATGCAAGGGAGCTCGATAGCCGTGCGTGTTAAGGCGTGTTCAACTCTCAATGTTGGGGCGCAGGTTCGAATCCTATCGAGAGGGGATGGTCATTTTTGGTCTACCTCATTGATAAGATCCTAGGTTCGATAGACTAATTATAATGCTATAATGCTTATTTATATCCTATCGGATGCAATTCTATCGAACCATATAGGCAAAAAAAAAAAAAAAGATTATGCAAGGTGTTATGTCAAAACGTGAACTTATGAACAGATTCCCAATAGAACATAAAATAACTGTTTTCGTTTTGGTAACACTGGACAACGAAATTGTGGTTATGTCTTGCCAACAGGGGGAAATATATTTTAATAGAATTGTTTGGGTTGTTTTTTTTTGCGTAAAATCCGAAAATGTAAGTTATAAGGTCGTTTGCAAGTTGGTTAGGTCTATATATAGTTTGTTTTTTATAATTTGGATATTGATCATTTATTTGGTTAAAATTCAGTTGTCTGAGAAAGTCAATTTTATCAGAGCGAGTGAATAAACAGTACAAAAAGCAACGTACTCTAATCCCTTACTTGAATTACATTGTACAAATAAGTTTGTCTGCAGTTGAAAATATATTGAGTACAATATTTTTTTTCTCATAAAATCCAAAAAAGGACGATAAAAGGTCGTCCTCCATGGACTTGGCCTTTGTGACCTTTCTATTGATTTTTTGTATGTATATATTTAAAAGCAATATCTGTGTTTGTCCAGGATTCACAGCCAAACCATTGAACGGATCTAGCTGTTATTTGGGATGGAGATGTATTGATATGCAGTGCTGGACATAGGCTAACTTTCCTTTTTTCGTTCAAAGTGGGCCGTAAACGATCGTTATATAGATTTTCATTTTTTGATAAACAAATATTTTTTTAAATTGTGTAATTATTTATGAGCTTGTTTTTCTGATATTTTTGCTCGCTGCATGTTGTATCATCCTTAGCTTTTTTCAAGAGCGATCAAAGTTTATGATAAAAATAAAAAGGAAGAATGACAAATAGGATTGCCTTTTTAAAGGTATAGTTTATTTCATGAAATATTCTATCATTTAAAACTTTTTTGGTGCTGCACATAGAGATAAAAATATATTAAGAGCTTATTCCCTTCATCTGTATTTTTTTGACCAATATAAACAAAGTGATATTAGGAAGAATGGACCAGGAAAATATGGACTAGGAAGAAATGGACCAGGAAAGAATGGACCAAGGTAGAAAAGGAGAATTATGACTCATGGAAGAAATGGACCAAATACATAGGTAGGCAAGTTTTTTTAGTGGGATGTATCTAAGTATTGTACAAATACTATTTCTCATATAAACTGAGTATATCATGACTTAGAATGATTTAATTTTTGCAAATTTAGATAAATAATCTCTTCTTTGTGTCAATTATAGTTCAAAATCCCCCGAATTATGGTAAATAATACGTATTGTCTTAAATATCAAACATACCGATGTTAGAAGCACTCAAAAAGTAAATACATAAGGAAGAAGAAATATGCCTAATTTCGGGCGCGATTGTTATAAATGGAATATTTGAAAGAATAGAGTGAGGTTGACGTCAGAGTCAACAATAATAAAGTGAAATAGCCTCCAATGATCCGAGTCGAGTATTCAAACTTTGGAATCCGGCCGAATGAAGGCACTCAACACAAACAGATAATGCCTTGGACCCCCTCGAGTCAGTCGCCTCCCTTCCAGAAAGGCACCAAATTCCTTCTCGTCTTCGTTAAAGGAGTCTCATCCCTCGTCTCGAAAGGAGTCCAATCCTTCGTCTTCATGAGAGGAATCCCTTCCTCGTCTTTGATTTAGAAACTTTCCATCCCTCGTCTCCGTTATAGGATTTCCATCCTCATCTTCATGAGAGGAGTTATAGTCCTCGTCTTCAGGAAGGGGGCCCTCCTACCATCACCTCCTCCATATTGAAGACTGTTCCTCTTACATAGCGGAATTCGCTAATGAACTCCTCAGTTCTGTAATTCTTACAAAAGTATAATCTGGAGGATGTCAAGATCTTAAAGGACCTCAATAACCTTTCCCTATTATTATTTTCTATTATATTCATGAAAATAATTGATTTATATAAATTGACAAATACATTTGATTCAAAATTTGTTAAATTGTAGGACAAACATTTTCAATATTACTAGAGATTAAAAAATGAGCATTTAAAACTAGTCTAAGGTTCCCCCACCTTTAATTTCTCCTCACTTTTTCTGAATTTCTGACCAGAATTTCTCGAGGGGGTCCAGGCATTGTCTGTTTGTGTTGAGGTGCCTTCATTCGGCGGATTCCAAAGTTTGAATACTCGACTCGGATCATGGAGGCTATTTCACTTTATATTGTTGACTCTGACGTCAACCTCACTCTATTCTTTCAAATATTCCATTTATAACAATCGCGCCCGAAATTAGGCATATATTTCTCTTCCTTATGTATTTACTTTTGAGTGCTTCTAACATCGGTATTTTGATATTAAGACAATACGTATTATTTACCATATTCGGGGGATTTTGAACTATAATTGACACAAAGAAGAGATTATTTATCTAAATTTGCAAAAATTAAATCATTCTAAGTCATTATATACTCAGTTTATATGAGAAATAGTATTTGTACAATACTTAGATACATCCCACTAAAAACTTGCCTACCTATGTATTTGGTCCATTTTTCATGAGTCATTCCTTATCTACCTTTTCTCCTTTGGTCCATTCTTCCTGGCCCATTTCTTCCTAGTCCATATTTTCCTGGTCCATTTCTTCTGGACACCCAACAAAGTAAGTAGTACTACGTCATCGTAAGCTGATCATAGAGATAATATATATATTAATGACATCATAAAGGAAACTTTTTTCTTCCAACATTCCTTTCTAATTAATTCCTTGCTTTTTAATTTCTTCGGCCACATCTTTCAGATATCAATCATTAAAATAATAGATTATCCCCTTGTCATTCTGAACCCCGATCATAAATAAATCCTTGTCCACACTTGAAGATCATGGATCATGTCCAAGCAATATCTTTATTTATCCTAGATAGAGGGACTTGCTAATGATTTATTTTTTTATCCCGTAAGAGCAGATATGAATAACCAAATTACATATATGCAGTAAAAGGTATGTGCTGTGGTATTCCGGTTGAGAATATGTTTAATAATACAATTTATTAATGATACTAGGTGGCTGTTGATGACTAATATAGATGTGAGACAAATGACTTGGATTGGATTACGTCATTACACAAATTTTAGCTATGTGGGACAGGGATTCCTTATATTGAAGTTGAACTTTACATTCCGATCAAGAGTTTTGAATCATACTATTTGTAAAATAAAAATACTATGACGTAGATAACGAAAAAAGACTTGATTTGAGCGATTGGTTTGTTTAATAGATCAAAACCAGCCGTAATATAACACTAGTATCTGGTATAAATCGTTTATTTTGTATGTTGAAAACTATTATTCTATTAAACATTTAATTTATATTGAACAATGTTAATTTGTGTGCAATTATTTACACTTTATTATCGGGGTTTTTTTATTAAAAAAATACTAAAAGAAATAGACAAATTTGTTATTCATTCAAGGATCGAAGCATATTCGTTATATATGTAATCGATATTCAAAATTTTCCAAAGGATCCACTATTACCTTATTACTTTGTCATATTTCTTTGACTTTATTAGAGTAGAAACATAATGAAATCGTTGAGACACGGAATCACTGGTTCTTAAAAAACCGTGGCGTTATTCAGAGTAGTAGACTAAAGAAACCTGATGTAACCCTGCTTGTTATAATAGAAAAATTCTTCTGCTTCTACAAATCACATATAGATTAAACTTCCATGACGTCATTTGCTTCTTATTTGAACATATACAGGGGTGAGAGTCGTATCTCAGAAACCAGTTAGGGTAGAAGCTTAAAAATGTATGAACTGGTTAGTATATCCTATGAGCTTTGTTTAATAACAAAAGATTGAAAATGTCCTCGGAACTTAAGCGCAGGACGGCCATTATTGTGGCGGTCCGTTGCGGCCGTGCGCCCAAGGAATCATCGACTTCTTCAAATTCCCAAAGCTACTGTTTACAACATTGCCAAGTCCTTCAAGGAGTCGGAGGACATCGAGGAAGGATTCTAAACACCGAAAGAAAGACTCCAGACCGATCCCAAGTCAGGAAGAGGAGTGTAGAATCTCGACATGTTCTGGCCCCCCAGCAGCCCTGACCTCAACCCCTGCGACTACTACTTGTGGGGGTCCTTGAGAGGGACACTGACAAGCGTGCTCAAAACACTGTGGACTCCTTGAAAGCTGCCATCATCCAGGCAGTGGCCAACTTGTCCAGGGAACAGGTGGCTCATGCCGTGGGGAGGCTGTTATTGTGAAAGGAGGAAGTTGGATTGAATGAACATAAAGAGAAAAGTCGTTTAAAATTTGTGTGATATGAAAAGTCAATTAAAAGGTCTTGTTCTTGGATGAGTATGTTGTTTCCGTGCTAAAAAAAGTCTAGATTCACCTGCACCCCCTGTATACTGAGTACCTATGTTTGCCTAAATATAAATCAACTAATAATATGTATGATGGAGCCTTTCCTTCCAGGTGTCAAGTATTCCATGGATTTATTTACCCACTACCTCTAAAGCTCTGTATTCTAAAAAATAAAAATCCTTTCAGATGAAAAGGAGCGTCCGAGAGTAAAATAGAAAAACATATTTTTATATAGATATATCTGTTGTTATTGTTGCACAATAAACTATCAACATAGATTAACAGGGTCCAATTTCAAAAAGGTCAAAATCCTTGAGGGAAACCTACTTTCATTGGATCATAATAATGATTATAATCATACTAATTGAGAGAGAGAGAGAGACTTCCAAATAATGAATAATGAGAGGCTCCAATATAAAATTCACAGATGAACAAGCATATATATATATATATATAATACATTAATAGTAATAATAAAACATGGAATGTATGTGTGTTGAGACGTAAGTAGAGGCTTTGATGGAGTAGGAATGAATAGACTTCAAACCATATACTGAATGCTGATGATGGGAGTCTCAAATTGTGAATACCCTTTTCGTCATTCCCTCCAGAATAAGGGGCCTTAAAATGACTTGAGGCATTTATGTAGAATATTAGATATTAGGATATGATGATAATTAAACTATGATGACGACTCACAAGAGCAGGGTGGTTAAGAAGAAGAAGAAAAAGAAGAGGGACATTTTCACATGAGTATATGTGATTTGAGGGATCGGCTTGTTTGGGTCATCAGGGTTTATCCGTTGTGGATATATTATTGAGCGCTCGAAGGAGGGTTATGTTTTCTTTTTGCAGACGGGACTGTCCTCTGAGATAGTGAGGGTATCCTTGAGTAGTTGTTCGATTTTGTATTCCAGATATGGATCTTTTTGTCCTTTTCATCCATCATGGAGAGAAGCCGCTTGTTTTCCTGAACGACCTTTTTCACCACCATGGGCTCATCTGACGCTGAAAGCCATGGAGAAGGAATATAAAAAATTGTTATTTAGTCATAATAATAATAATATCCTTTTGCTTTAATCAAGTTGTTATCCTTTGCTTTTGATACATTTTCATGATTACTTTTTGGGAATTTGTTTATTTCATTTAATCACTCATCGTTAGTAAAAGAAAAAATGCAAATATACCAAAAATACACCATGTTTTTGTCCTTTAAGGAGACTTATAACGCCGAAAGATTAATATAACTTATGAAATACCAACCACGAATATAACATTACACGAACGATTCCACTTTGAAGCATATTAGCAGAATTACTCTATTTAATTGTGTTCGTATTGTATACCCTTCGTGGTCAAAATAATTTAGACATTATATCTTGAGGGTAACTTCAATTTATTGAAGGACGTATCGAGGATGAAGGGCAATAGATATACCTTTTATTTACTATAGTTGATAAGTCTTCATGAAATAAACTTTTATAATAGTAAAGGCATATGCTCTTTAAAATCATTTGTTTCTTAATTAAATGATATAATGCCCCCTTGATATCTTTGATTATAGTGGAATATCAAAACCTGGTATTCGTTTTCCCAAGTAAGTTCTCCTCCTACCCGAGTGACCCCAATTTGTTATAAAACAAGTTCCTATGAACACATTATAATATGCTTCAACCTCATGAGCTGTCATTTTCTCCCAGATTACCATTGGTGTTGGAGGCATTGTTGAATGTATTATTGGATGAGACGACATTTGGGTATAAGGAGTGCTCCGCTCGTTTTCATCATCCGCCTCCAGGTCCGAAGGAATATGATGCTGGCGATTCCCAGTTCCTCCTCCGGTCGGTAAGAGCACATTATCCGCCTCGTTGAGCAGTGTGTTCCTCTTGGTTTCGTTGTCTGAGCTCTCCGCCTCGTCCGGCGTCGTGGATCCCCCCGTGGGACTCCGTGGAGGCCAGGTGGACCACACCCGTGGAGCGACGCTTCTCACGGAGCTTCCGGCGCTCTCGGTGCTGCTTCCCCCTTCTTGACGCCCCCGCGGAGTCGCCGGCCAACGTCTTCCTCGGTGTTTTTCCCGGTGTTTCCGCCCGGCGCTGAGGGAAGATCGCCGTCGGCAGCGGAGGCCAGGCTGCCAGAGGCCGAGGTGTGGTGGTGGATGCAAGGGGACACGGCGCCGGCAGTGGCTGTACTCTCCTCATTGTCTTGAGCATTGTCCAGGTCGGGCAGCTCGCTCATCAAGACCTCGGAGCGACACGAAGCCAAAACGGAGGAGCATCCCCAGCAATCTGACGCGCGCCGCACGAGCCGTCCGGATGCGGGAACGACGTGAGTTCTTCTCAAAGTCCGTGTCAATATCATCTTGGCTCACGGAGCTGGAGGCCATAATTCAGGAAGGAGAAGGGACTCCAAGAGAGATCCAAGCTGCGAAAGAGATTCCAAATCAGAGAGGCACTTACTTCTACTCAAGACACACACACAAGACACACACACACACACATAGACTCAAGCAAGCACAGAGAGAGAGAGAGACACAGGCAGAGAGAGAGAAAGACAACAGAGAAGGAGCCTCATCATCACATCAGTCATATAGAGCTAACTCTCAAGAGATATGGAGTACGATAAAAGATTGGAATGGTATTATATGCCCAGTGATGCCAGAGTCAATATATAAATCAACATGCTTGAAATTTTTACAAGAATAATGACGTTATTGGGTATGATTAATACTCTTTTTTTTATTCATCTACTCCGTTATGCTAGTTGGGGGGACATTGGTTGTTAAAAGGTAGCTTTTGGTTATATTCAAATTCAAGGTCTTAAGGAATAGATGGATATACATTCAATACGTGACGTCAGTGGCCTACAATATTATTAATCATACAGGATTAACATTTTAGGAAGCCCTTATTTTAGTCCAAATCAAAATGGATTCTTTATCAAACTATTTTTGATGCGATAAGTAAGTCGTCCATTATAAATATATTGCATTGCGAACCAAGGAGTAGTAAACCACTGACGTCACGTATTGGATGATTTAAATTTATCTACTCCTTAGACCTTGGAGATTTAATTAAGCAAAAGATGATCATAATTATTGTCAGGTAGGTATCTCTCTCTCTCTCTTAAGGCTTCTTCTTGAGGCGCCGTGACTGTAACTCTTTGAGAACGTAAACAGTGTAAGTAATAATCAACCGTTTCTTAAAATAGAGTCCTTATGAATAAGATGATGGTTGTATGTATACAGGCATGCATGAGGTGGTCTACCCACTTTATATGCTCTTCCTTGACTTACTAACTAGGCATTAGGCTCTTATAAAAGAAATGACTACAGATAGGAGGAAGTCGTGGCTTTTCTCTCTGCAGTGGACTGGAACAATTACTGCATAAATGCATATACTTGCATTTAGATAATCATAAAATATTGCAATAATAGTACCATATTTTCCTGAGTGATACATAGCTTAAAATACTTTATTCCTTTCAAAGTTTGAGTAAAGTTACTTATAAAATACGACATTATTACATTATATATATGCTTTTACCTAATGAGTAGTAATTATAGCCAAGCTATTAATAAAATATGACATTAATACTTAGTTAGTGTGACGTATTTAAATAAAATGCTAATGGTTAATCATTCTGATTCCGTGGCAGATAAGATGTAAAAAAACCTGACATCTTAAGGTTATTTGGTTGGTAGCTTTGGAGGAGCTACGGAATCACATATATTTTACATTAGGAAAAATGTCCTTGAAAGGTTGGGCAGAACAGGAGAAATAAAATTGGTGGGCCAGTATTTGAGTAGAATGCATCTAAATTTTACTTTAATGTAATCCACATCTAAATTGAGTAATGAAAAAGAAAAAATTATTTTCATTTATAATCGTTTCCACAATATTTTTTGATTTCGCACTATTATATATGTATTATGCATTTTGACCATTTTTTATTAATTTTATTTGATGTCTTTACCATTTTGACATTTTTATCCTAGACCGACTTTTTCGGGTACCATATTGTATGTCTAAGTATCTTATAAATACATAGCAACGCTTCTAAACATACAAAAAATTATAATTGAATAATATCGTTTTATGTTTTTTTTCTATATTTAAAATATATCCATTAATATATTTTCTTTTTGGCCTTGATGGAGTAGATGATGCATTACAGCAATTTTATTGCAAGCTACAGAAGTTTTCTCCCTTTCAACGATAGTATAATTATTATTTTTATTTTCTTTACTGAAGCTCCATGACTAATCATCATTTCAAGCTCTTAATATAGATTTGCGTAATATTTACTTATTATAAGGTTTAAAAAATAGAGTTTATATCACAAATGACGTCACGTTAAGCATATTTTCATACATTGGGTTTGGATTGCCAGCAAAAGTTTGATTCAAAGGTTACGCTTTTTAATTGTCCCGGCAGCCCGTCCCATTCACGCCGACATTTAATTGGACAAATGGCTTATAATTTTTAAAAGTGGACAATCCACAAAAGCGTGAACTATGTTATTTAAAATAAAGCTGCAGTCCTTGCATGGATGGTAAAATCCTAAACGTCCGAGGAAATTTAAACTGGGCTGTGAATGTATTACTGTCCTAAATTCTACATGTTGATCCCATAATCCTCTTGTCCCACGAAAAGGCAGGCTTAGTAAATTTTTATATTTACACACTATAGAGTTAGGATCCGTTGCCAGTCCCAAGGATATAGTGCGATAGCCGTGTGCACTAAAGCGTGTTCAACTCTCAATGTTGGGGGCGCAGGTTTGAATCCAGAGAGGGGATGGTCATTTTTAGTCTACCTCATTGATAAGATCCTAGGTTCGATAGACTCATTTTATGCTATAATGCTTATTTATATCCTGTCGGTTACAGTTCTATCGAACCAAATAGGTAAAAAAAGGATATAAAACAAGTTAGATATTACCAGTTGATGTTTTTAGGCCACATATTGTTTTAAAATATCATATGGGGAGTCAACAAGTAATGTATGGAAATATGGAACGATCTCTTCATTTTTACTGGGAACCATGAGGGAGACTTCTTCCGGAATATCTTCAAGGAGACTTGAAATAAAGAAGCCCCGGAATTGAATTCAAACTACCTTGAGGCTTGATCGTCAAGTAAATATATAGAGCTTGACATGATCGGCTGACTGTTTTGCCAAGATTCTCTAAATCCTCTGATTTCTTAAATCATTGAATTATAAAACTATGAAGGATGCTTACATTTTGAATAATAGAAATAAAAAGAATTACAAAACATAATACTAGGATACTTATAACATAGGAAATGAATACATTAAAATTAAGTTAATATGTCATCTATTATAACTTTCTTTTTATCAGAATTAGTAGGTTTTTTTAAAAAAAGGAGGGGGGGGGGATATATAAACTATAATGTTTATTTTTAATTATTAATGTACTTCAATTAAATGCATATCAGTTTTGTTGCATGTATTTTAGAAATGTAAACCCTTACAAATATAGTGTCTTGAGGCACAAATCATATTGCACATGATCAAAAACCTAATAGCAACTTTTTAGGCATAGCTTTTTTTGTCTCAAATCTGAATATTTCGTACAGTCTAATTAACATCAATGCGTAGGTTCCCTGCTCAGCTAGTGGGCACAGATGAGAAATCATCATTGTAATCTCTCCTAGGACAGATTGCGATCTCTTCTATGACAATCTACAATTATCTTGGATTTCAACCTCTACTGTAATATATCAAAAGCGTAGATTCCCTGTTCAGCTAGTGGGAACAGATGAAAAATCGTAATCTCTCCTAGGAGAGATTGCGATCTCTATTAACACAATCAACAGTTATCTTGGATTTCAACCTCTACTGCCATATATCAATTTTAATTGCTCGTTTCTTCACTTTTTCTTCTTTTTATATTACTCATCTTTCATGCTATGTCCTTCTGATTCATCCACTGCATTCCGATCCCCACCTTTTTTTTAACCTTTACAACAACAACTAAAATAACGCTTGTTAACACGGGTTAATAAATAATGATTATATAGAGAGTCATTTTTCAAGGAAAGTCTTTATTTAGTAGGCCAGAATCTTATGTAAGTGCATAATAGATCCTTTGAAGGTTATTTAACCATGAGTATTTTCTTGAGTTTTGACTAATTGATGGGATATGTGATGGCAATAATTCAAAGAACAAATAAAAATAGATTCCACTCAAAGAATAGATGCATGTAAAGCGTTAAATGCTTTATTGTTTTAGGTACATGTATCAAGGAAGAAAAATAAACTCCGCATCATAATTAATTAGAGGAAGATTGGAGGACCTGAAAATTAAAGTGATAAAACGAATTATTAAAAAAATATTAAATCAGTTTAAGTGAACCATACAATACCAAATATGTTAATTGTTGGATATCATTTTTATAACTTATTCAGGCTTGTGAACGGAACGCAAATTGAACGGCGTTCAGCTGAACGCACGTTCAATGAACGGAACGCTGAACGGAACGCAACTTTTTTTGAACGCAAAAAAAAAGAGTTTTGCGTTCAGCGTTCAATTTTTCCAAACTTTTCTTGGACTTTTTTTGGAAATTTTTTCTTAAAAAAAAACACGTCATCACTACGCAGTACTTTTTGGAAATTATTTTCTAAAAAAAAAAACGTCATCACTATGCAGTACTTTTTGGGAAATTCTTTTGAAATATTTGAACGCTGAACGCAAAAACATTGAACGGAACGCTATTTTTTTTGAACGCTGAACGCAAAAAAAAGCTGAACGCTCACAAGCCTGCTTATATTACATATATAAATGAACTAACTAATAAATATGTATTTACATATAAAATAAAAATAAGTAATAAAATGTATTTGTAACTTTTTCATTTTAATATTAAATTGAGATTGTAAAAACAATATAATTATGAAATAAAACTTATAATTAATGGAAAAGTAAGTAGTTATAAATCAATATAGTCAAAATGAAAATAGAATAAAAATCGAAATATAAAGTTGAATTATTGAATAAAGTCGAAATATTACATAAATCCAATAATAAAAAAATAGTTGAAGTATAAGATAAAATTGAAATATATGACAATATCGAATTAGGAATTGAGTCGAATATATATCAAGATTTAATTTATCTACGCATGAAATATAAAATTTATTTATTCAAACCATCGATCCTACAATAGCGTGCAAATATATAATTTTAAAATGCATGAAATTAAAAAGATTTAAATTTAAAAGACAGCGAAAGTATGGAATTTTTTGTACTGGAACTAAATTTAATTCTAGATAAACGATTTTTTAAAAATGGAGACTGAAAATTGTCCTCACTTTTTCTCGGATCTGTTGAATTGAATTTCTTTTTTCTATAATATATTTTCCCAATGGTCGGGCGGCGCGCATATCAAACTAATCGGGCTCGGGCTCAATTATTATAGTCTCTTGGGCGGGCTCGGGCTTGAAAATCGCGCCCGATGGACAATACTATTTCACACGCCCAAAATATCCCTCGACTTTCTATCTCTACTCATACATCACATGCCACTATCGGCATTCATCATCATAATAGCTCATGGAAATTATATATAAACCAAGGAGTACTAAAGAGATGGAGGGAACACTCCTAATGTAAACATAATATTATACCTATGTAGTCACACTTTACACAGTTTTATACTACTAAAAGAGAGAAATTAAGTTTCTCAACGACGATTCCAAAAGCTTATAGACTCCACGGACTGATTAGTCACCGGCACAAATCCTCAACTTCCTTAGGGGGTTGTAAGTAGACGTGGAGTCCTCTTCCTCTTTATTGGACTCGAATGTCGTCGTTGAGAAACTTAATTTCTTTTAGTAGTATAAAACTGTGTAAAGTGTGACTACATAGGTATAAATATTATTGTTACATTAGGAGTGTTCCCTCCAAGGTCTGTATAATAAGACCTGGTTCCTCCATCTCTTTAGTACTCCTTGTATAAACATATGAAATGATGTCATGGGTGGACGATGTATTTTTTATATTTTAAATAAAATCAATAAGTATTCCTTTAACTATTATGGTAACATTTGACGGAAAATCCAAATTAAGAATAATTTTTTAGGAAGCAGATTTCAAATGGTGCTAAAAGAAGGAGGAAAAATATCATCGGCAATTATCTAAAAAAGGGAATAAACTTCAAACTATTGATCAAACAGTTCTCAAGGGAGCCTGATATTGTTATTATAGAATTAAGATTATATGCAAAATATTAATTATCATCATTATTTTATGTCAATAGTAGATAAAATCATAGCAATTGTGCAGAATATGGTTAGAAATATGCTGGGATAAATAAATGTATATATATCCCAGAAATATATGTACAAAGTATGTCAAACTATTGCATGTGACGTCATGTGTCGTTTGTTATGAATTCTCCGGCAATTGTAGGACTGCCGATCCCTGTGCATGTGTGTGTCTTTCGGAAATTTCTAGAAGTGGTTCTCCTTCCCTCTAGATATTGTAGAAGGAGCCGAAGAGCACGACTGTTCCTATTATTCCTTCTTTGGGCTCTCCCTGTGTGTTTGTGTGTGTGTGTAAGTCATGGCCAAGTGGGGTGAAGGGGATCCGCGTTGGATCGTGGAGGAGCGTCCAGACGCGACGAACGTCAACAACTGGCACTGGACTGAGAAGAACGCGGACTCTTGGTCCAAGGGGAAGTTGGAGTCTCTCTTCAAGGGTCTCCGCGTGGAGGAGCCCTCTTTGGGCGTCGCGACAATAACTGAGATCGAGTCTTTGGAGGGCGAGGCCCGCGTGAACAACAGGAAGTCCAAGTTGATTTCTTCTACGAGTGGGTCATCAAGTTGAAATGGGAGGGGCGTCCCAACGGGGCCGACGAGCTCTCCACGGGACCATCCACATCCCCAACATGAGCGAGGAGCACACGGACATGGCGGACGTGGATCTGGAGGTTCTCCTGGAAAAGAGCAAGGGGTCCAAAGCACAGGAGCTCAAGGAAATGATGCGTGTCGGGAAGGGAGCCAGGGTCATGCGGGAAAAGCTGGCGGAGTACGTCACGGCCCTACGGAACGAGTTCTCCAAGGGACTCATCCTACCCAACAAGGATAATAACAGCACTGCTCCCAGCCCCACGGAGAACAAAAAGTCCGTCAACATCAAGAAGGCCGCCTTTAATGCCTACAACAACGCCTCATCCGCTTCAAGCAAAGCCGGAAGTCCTCTCCAACTCAAGGACTGCCACCTCAAGGAGACCTTCAACTGCTCCGGAGAGGAGCTCTATAACGCCCTTACTCAGAAAACCTTCCTCCAAGTCTTCTTCGCCTCTGAGATCAAAATGCCTGATGTAGCAGCCCCGGGAGAGACCTTTAGCTTCCTCAACGGGAACATTGTGGGAGAGTTTGTGGAGCTTGTTCCCTACACGAAGATTGTGCAGAAATGGAGGCTCAAAAGCTGGCCACAGGGCCACTACTCCCTCGTGGAGATCAGCATTGCTCAGGCCAAGGACGAGACGCAGCTCAGCCTCTCCCAAAAGGGGATCCCTGAAAAGGAGCTGGAAAATACGACGCAAGGCTGGAAGGGATACTACTGGATTCCCATCAAGAGGTGTTTCGGATATGGACAAATCACTTTCTGATGGAATTTCCTCCTCACTCAGCTCTCCTCCTTTTACATTTTAATACGAATTGTATTCCCTCTATTACTAGCCTCTCTCTCAGAGTGTCTTTAATTATCATGCTCGACTCACTATTAAATACCTATGATGCCATCAAAACAACGACTTCCATCAATATAAAATCTACTCATAGCCTAAAAGGCACTTTTATTATGCATCAAAACAGGGGTTACAATACTTAACACAAGGCTAAGTAATTATAAATACAATGAAAATCAAGATAAATACATAAAATATAATAATAATGTAGGTCCTTAAAAAACTGTATCTCTTCATCTACTATGGTCCAGCTCATCATCTTCACCCGGGAGAACGGACTCCTCATTTAGTTCCTCGCCTTCTAATTCTTCTTTACCTATAAAATATGAGAAAACAATTTAAAAACTGTAAGGCCAAGAAAAGGGTTGTGTTTTTGTGTGTTGTGTATGCGCATATAAAAGAGGATAAGCAAAGTACAGTAAAAAATGTTAATGAAATATGTTCAATCACAATAATTTAGTTCCATGTCAGTCACACCAACTCACTAAAGAAAATGACTTATTCAGTTGGCAACTCAATTTTCATTTTTTCCAGCGTCCTGTCATCAGAGAGGATAAAAAAATCACGAATGATGACCCAAAATAAACATTCGTTATTTCTCTGAGTCCCAGAGATTGCCTTATGATAACATGAGGATAATATATTAAACGGATTCAAAAATCACATTTATCAAAACCCAGGACTTTTATTCAAATTGATGTTCATGCCTCCACAAGTGAAGTGATGCCTTATTTCTTAGTGCCAACTGTTTTTTAATATTATTACCACTCCTTTCATTTAGACCAATCAAGAAAAAAAGTCCCAATGTGGTATCCTTACTTATTAACCACAAGAGTCCCTAGTGTGACATCAAAATCATCTAAAGCATAATTACTGCATTCTTTAAATAGTAAAATTAAATGCATTTGTTTTTATTATTTTAAATTATAGCTTAGTTTTCATAGATTTATAATCTATGCCAATATATAAAAACAAATATCTTCTTTCGGCGCTGTGACATCACCAATGCATAGCTTCCTCGACAGACGTGATAGATGTGGGGGTTAGCTACGTTGTATGGTGGAGGCAGTGAGTGCTGAAGCAACGTATGGTAGTGCGGAATATCGGGGTATTTGTTGGTTCTTCCCTTTTGAAAAGCGACAGAAAGAACTGATGAGAGAGTGTGTGATTTCATATTTTTTATTATCATCAATTATATTAGAATTAAGAAGTCTTTCTTCTGTTATTTCTGTCGCTGTCTTTCCTCGACAATTGAGAGCAAACAAATATCCAGATATTCAGCACTACCATACGCTGCTTTGGCACTTTTAAAGTCTCTGGATGGAGGGAATTAATTATTACTTCAATAGAGCTCGAGGTTAACTTACTGCAGGGAATGACGTTCTCAAATTTATAGGATTGGAGGTCCACATCCTGGAGGACCCAGGAATGGTTTTTGACTTGGGACAGAGTGAACCTGAAGGAGGGGTCTTTGATGAGGATGGACTTGATGAGCTGAATGCAGGGTGGCGAGACGGGGAAAGGTGGAAATAACTGACACTGAATGGTTTCGTCTATTGTAAAAAAGGGATTTTCTCCAAACATGAGGATATAAAGCAGGACTCCAAGGGACCAGACCTCCAGCTCGGGACCTCGATAATGGTTCCCAGAGAGGACCTCAGGGCTGCAGTACTCCACGGTTCCGTAGAACGTGGAAAATAGCCATCCCGGCTTAATGAACGTCGCCGAGCCGAAGTCAACGAGTTTAATATTAAAATGCGTATCAATGATGATGTTCTCATCCTTGATGTCTCTGTGGATAATATCCCTTTCGTGCAGGTAGTCCACGGCAGAAACGACTTGTCGAAATATGTAGCTGCTCAGGTCTTCACCCATCTTTGGACGGCGGTCTATGAACTCGAAGAGATCCATTCCAGGACCGTGCTTGGCCATAACCATTTGAAAGTAATTCTCGTTTTCAAACACGTCGAGAACGGATACGATATTAGGATGGCTCAGAGTGGTGAGGAGACTGATTTCCAGGGAAACCGTTTTGTCCAAGACCTTATCGTGCACCCAATATTCCTCGTAGATCTTATTTTTCTTGATAAACTTGGTGATAACCTGCAAAGGGAAAGTAATTCATAATGCTGATTGAATTTTGTTTTTTAAGGGTGTACCATTCGATCGTCCCGTATTCTACGTGCGGACTTTACACATCCAAATCCGCCCTTTCCTATTTCACGTATAGTATCGTACTTCTCGGAGTACTCTCCTTCGTGGAGTTCCTCATCTTTGAAGATGAGAGAGCGGTTGTAGCCTTCTTTTTTGTACTTTTCCATAACATTGCGTATGGCCTTAAATAGAATTATAAAGTCAGCAATTAATATTACGCTAGATGTTTGAATATAATGTAATAGGGTAACAGTTAGAAAGTATGACATTTTCTGTACTTATCTTCAAATTGTATCAGTAAATAAGATTTAATTTATTTATTTGGACACACAGAAATAATAATAAAAAGTAGAGAATTTTTTTTTGCCATTCAATATAAATATATATTAACAGCTAATTTGAGCTCATGCTGACTTATTTGGAAATAAACAAGAACTTTGATCATAGGCAAATCTTAAAAGTAATATAATTTTATGATGATTATTTGGATGCACTCACACAGTTACCTTTTATTTTGTTATCAAAAACCTAGTATTTTTTTAGTTATTTAGTAATAATATAATCTGACCTGTCCCAGAGACTCATCCGGAGAACCATCCAGAGTGGACTCCAGAGTAAGAGCTCCAAACCGTTTCCCTCCGTCAGTCTCCTCTGGCTCACGAGAGAGCCAAAGACAATATAAACTACTCCCGTCATTAAGAGTGACTCGACGAATCTGATATAGAATAGCTAATAAAGTATTAGTTATTAAAAAGCTCTGACACTCTTCTTGATTTATAAATTACCTATTTCCTCATTATTTTATGTCTCCCCAAGCCGAAGAAGCTTCCTTCGGGGAAGCTGTGTTGAGCCTCACAACGATAGTGAACAGAGTATCTACCTATTGAGGCACCGGTGTATTTGATATGACAGGCGTGGACGTTAGATTGAGGAGATCCTTTTTGGCAGAGGCATTGAGTTCGGATTGGCTAGTAAGGGACTCCTGGTTTGAAAGGGATAGCCGCTCCGTGAAGTCATCTTCCAATGATCCCTTCAGAATATTTGTCTGTGCCTCTTCCCTATCATCCTCGTCCTCCGATGAGGATGATAGCCGAGTACATCCGAGGTCATCATCTTCCTCTTGGTGGTGTTTATCGGGAGTCATGCCAATATCACAGTCCTCATAAATGGTTGGTATTAAGCCTTCGATTCGCTGTAGAGAGAAACACTGATTATGAAGAATATAGCGGCAGAGAAGAAATGTATTGCAAAAAAGGAGAGCTGCAAGAAAAAGAAGACGGCTTGCAAAAAAAGTTCAAATTCACCAACGACTCTTCACATATATATATATATATACACCTACAAGAGTTTAAATAGTAAATAAATGAAAAATATAATAGCTTTGTAACTCCTTTAAATAACAAAGCGAAATCCCCAATGATTTAAAAATGAAAGAAAATATAACAGTCATCATCAATGCTCTATTTTGCTATTATTTTTTTGCCATGGATACAATAAAAAAAATATATAGATGTATTGATATTGACTCTTGAATTGTTGTTGTTGAAGTAGAGCAAGGTCAATTAAACATGCTTAAGTCTCTTATATCTTAATATATTTATTTACTCACCAAGTCCACCAGTTCTTCTTCCTTGTATCCAAATAGTAACTGTGTGAAATTTGAGTTACAAGAGTGTATCCGCCCATCCTCTGTCATCACGATGAGCCCACTTAGACTTGAAAATACCTAGGGAATAGGGAATTTGTTAATGATAAAACGATTTAGACAAACAAAGTAATATAGGGGGAAAACTAGTTTTTTCTGTTTTTTCTTCTTGAATGCGCGAGAGAGAATAATAACCATTGTATCCAAGAGTTCAAATATATTATTAAAAAAACCCAGCGGAGCCTACATTGTCTGGAAGAAAAATAATTGAAAGATTGATAGGATGCAAACCGATTTGGCATTAGAGTTTTCAATTATTTCAAAAATATTCTTTATAAAAAACGCTAAATGGCCAACCAGACAATTTTTTATAGAAGAAATAATGTTTCTTTATTGAATACTAATTGTTTGGTTTGATGAAGTCAGACACTTGAAAGTATAACGATATCTAAAGTCGTTCTAAGAAATGTAATTATTCTTGAAATATTCTTCGAGAATCATTTAAAAGATCTCAAACGAACTCGTCATATATATTTTCATTATCCATATATGAACTCAAGAGTAATTGAAAGTACTTTTTAAAAATTTCAAAAATTATACAAAATAAAATTACTCTGTTATATAAATTTTCCTACAAGAAACATGCAAACTAAAAATGTCATTTACTGTCGTGATTTTAAACATTTGATATCAAAGACTCATTGCATTCATGAGTTAATGCGATTTTTGAACTAAAAAGAAAGGTTTCATCAATGTACTCAAAAGTAACTAAACTTTATTATTAAAGCGTTTTCAAAATGTCAAAAAATCCCCTTATATCATTTTTTTTACGATTTGAAATGTAAAAAATCCCATTTACTATAATAATACTTTTATTTTGTTCATAAAGTGATCACAGAGCAAATATTAATTCATATTCAATATAGACATTCAGAGCCAAACATACTCAATCAATTATATAATATTTTTCATAAAAATAAGCACTTTATACATTATTTCTATGGAACATAAATATTGGTTCAAGCAAATATTGTAATATTTATAGACTTACAAAAAAAGAAATATACTTTTTCTACAAAAGGGGCTCATATGATGGACATGTGATGTTCTTTCAAGGCAACATCTCATAAAAATAAGTACATATACATATAGGACCATACATTTTCAATTGATATCCATTCAATTTGACAGACAATCCAAGTCAACTATGTCTGTAGATGAAAAAAAGAATGGGCGGCCTTGTAAAATATGAATATATATTTATTAAGTATAAAATTATATTTGAAAAGGAAACCAAGTCCCTTCTAAAACATAATGACGGATAATGTCATATAACTGTGAATATGCATATCATAAAAGAGCAAAATATCAGATATTTTTTATTGAGTAATTAAAAAAACGAATAAAAAGTTTAGTTGGCTTTAAATTATCTCATAAGACCCTTTTTGTCCCAAAGTTAAAATATATCATGAAAGCTATAACTCTTCCATAAAGTTGTTTGATTAATATATGCAATATGCATATTATCAACTGTTCTTAAAGTGCATATTTAATCATTACAAAAGTGTATCTTATCATATTTCAAATAAACTACATAGAAGCATGAGGTCTTCCATATCACAAAATTATATCAAAAGACTTACAAATACATAACAGTATTAAAATTACTGTAGGGTCATAATTAATTTAAATCAATTTAATGATAGGACCTATTGTTCTTTACCGACCTAAAATAGAAAGAGAAGAAATAAAACCCTGTCGTTTGATCTATGGTAATTGACATAGATAAATTTCAATGACCCCAAATGCTCACTAAATCAATGTCATTTGAGAAGAAGCCTTGATGATGATTAGAGATGATAATGGGTGCATTGAACTACTTACATAGTAAAAAGAAATTGTCAGCCCGACAAGAGACGAAGGAGTTCATTTAAACCACGAATTCTGTTGAATAGGCAGTAGCTCCAGAAACAAAGTCTACATCATTCTTATTCCATAGGATAAAAGCTTAAGTAATTAAGTAATGACGCAATACTCATAATAACAATCGCTAATACTGTTCGTTTTTCTTTCTCAGGAAGTTTTTATTGATGAGTACACTTGTACCCCCAGACATAATATTAGTAATGGAAGAGGTAGGTTTGTGATTATGTCTCATCAATTTCTTGTGCCGATGAGATTTCTCTATTTTCATATCTCAATCGACAGCTGATTTTTCTTTTTCTATCATAGGTAGGTAAAATGATAAACCTTATTCATATATAGTAAGTCATTCAGTTGCATAAATTAAGGTTTCCCTGTTGATAAAATATACACAAAGCCATATGAGATAACATTGAAACGATCAGAGCTTTGGCAGTCATAACCGGTATTGCATATTTACTGTAATAAATCATATCAGGAGTTTTTTAAAGTGTTTTTTTTTTGATAAAAAACCGCTTGTGTAATATATATACATACACAACGAGAACTGTGCGGTTCGAAAGCCCATGTGACCGGTCATTTATACGTTTTGTAAACTTTAAAAAAATATTTTGGAATTACATTTTGGAATCATATGGATTTAAACCTTATTGCGCACTTTTTTTTTGATAAAAAACAACAAAAGACAGTGTTAATCTTTGATACTCTATTTATAAAACGCATGCTCAATTGGATTAATAATGCGGGTTTATATTTAAATACTTTAATTTAATTCATTTAAATATTAAACAAATATGATTTTAAAGTTTGTAGGTATTGCTTTGATTATATCTTGCACAAACATGAAGCATCCTTCTACATAATATAGTATGTATAACCATTTGACAACATAATTTTAGATTGACGGATTATTTTTACATAGACACCGCTATGTAATAATTTATTAGTTGAAGAAGTGTACCAAGAGATACCTTATCATCTGGAACATTGGATTACAAAGGCCAAAATAATAGTTTATTGAGGGTTGTCATCATCAATGACCCCCAAGTTGTACCAGTTCAACTACTTACGGCATATTGGGATATCAAACTAAGCGTGACTAGGCCCTAGGGTTCCACATGTTGCATTTATGTCATACTAAGGTAACAAATATACTTTCAAGTATATCAATCCTTGTGTTCAAATTATGTCAATTTTGGTTAACAAATATAATGTTTTATCTTAGGGTTCTACTATCTTTATCATGCCATATTTGGGTCTGAAGCCTAGAGAACCCTATTACGGCAATCTCTAGTTACATTCAATATCGGATTGAAGGGAATAGTTTATATTAAAATAACCTGCTTTGTTATTTATGTCAAAGTTGTCCTGCATAAAAGTTGTCCATGTAGATGTCTCTCTTTCTAGGTTTACTATACATTAAATATAAGATTACAATATCCATCCATACTTTTTATTACGCAAGCTATACATTTGTAATCAATTTATAACTAGGTCGATATACACTCAGAGAGTGCAAACTCCGCCGTCATGACCTTCCGAGGCGGATTTTCACGACTGGGGAGGCGTAGAGAGACGGGGAGGGTTCCCCTGACGGAAATTCCGAGAGGAACACGCGCCCGGCACCCAATTTTCACAGCACAGCGACATCTATTGGCAGAGTAGGCTAACTTGAAAATTTAGTAGTATTTAGCTCATTTGCGCCTTAATTTCTGCACTCAGAGATGCCAAAATTAATCACTTCTTCCTTTTGCACGTCCCAACAACTCCACAAAATTTCATCCAAATCCGTCAGTACTTTGAGTTTATCTGCTGACAAACCAAAAACCAACAAACAACAAACCACAAACTCCAGTGAAAACAATACCTCCTTCGTCGGAGGTAAATATAAAATAGAGACTAATTCCAAATAAAATTAGATGGCTCGCTGCATATTTGTGTTGTCGAATATATTTATTCACTCCTAGTTATTAATATAGAGCATCTTAAGGCCCTATAAAATATTTTTAAAGAACAAAAACCACATTTTAAGCATCTAACCCGTTATTTCATTTAAAAGTATAACTATAATTAACTCAGTTGTGCTGCAAGTTACATAAGACAAGGTCTCACTGAACAAAGCTCACCAAAAAGATGTACACAAACCTATACCTTACAAAAAAACTGGATTACTTACCCAACAACACACTGTATTCGATCTTCTTTCTCCGCTGATAAACACAGAGCTGCTGGGAAATTGGATCCGTCCTTCGTTTTCCCGTCGTCTTGGATCGAAAGGGATGCTCTTCAGTCTATAAATGGAACACAAAAATATTATTATAAACTTATAAATGAAACCTAATACATTAAACATTGTAAAGTGAAAGAGAAATATGAAATAGACTTAATGATCAATTTGATTAAGAGTTTTAAGTAGTCTTAAAAAGTGTTTGAATAAGTATGAAAAATATATTTATAATTATAATATTACTTCTGGATCGCCCTTCGTCAAGTTATAAGTAATATGCGAATAGCAACACACAGTTTATGAACTACCTATGAACATCATGGATGCAATATCCGAAAACACTATCCATATAAGGGGGGAAAAAAAAAGAAAAAAACTACTTAAAGATACGACGTAAGTTTTTTTGCAATATAGCATCAAGTGGTTCGCGTAACAAGACTTTTATAAAAGCAGGCAGCTCTGGTGTTATTTTTTTGTTGTTCATAATTTGAAGGCGCCATTTAAGACATTAATTATGAATGTAATAGTAATGAGATGGGACTGACTTAACTTACCTGTATGTCTTGAGGAGTGTGTTGGTATATGTGGTAGGAAGCTGCTCATGTATTTATCGCTCAGGCTCATGCTCTGGCCAACCAAAGAGGACATTCATGGAGGCGTCGGAGCTGATAATTTTCCCTGTCCTTGAAGACACTGTGAACTAAAGAAAATATATACTAATTATTACAGTTTAAGGCATTGAAGTCATTTATTTGAGAAATCGTTTAGTTCAATGTCGTCCAGTTGGTTTAGTTCTTTAAAATTATATATGATATATATTACTATAATAATAATAATGATATAACATATTTTTTGACTATTATATTCAGGGGACTAAAGTATCCGTTAGGTTATGAATAAAAATTATAACATTAAAATGAGTCCTTTGAGCTAGTGACCTCCACTATTGGTTTAATTTGTGAACTCAATAAGTGTTGATTCCTGATGAAAGTAATATTAAATAAAGATGGGATGGGTGCTTCCAAACTTCAATATTAAATTCGAAAATTTTATTTTTTTCAATATTTTGAGTAAAGCCAAAAATTAAACTGTATCCAAATATCAAATGGTGTGACGAGGAGTCATATTTTTTCGTGTTCATTTTATTGATATTCCTTTTGGTTTTGAATGCATATAAAGCTAGTACGGTTTAGCTTCATTAAGGCTATGACGTGGTAAATTAATTATTACCAAAAAATATATAATTATATTTAAATTTCTTGTTTCTTGGCACCATATTTTCAATAAAACTACAGAATAGTGTTACTGATATCGATAGGACTAAGCTTACTAAAACTATTGAAACCGACTGAATATAGTTTTTTACCTAATTCTAGCTATTTCACAACACTAATTCAGTAGTTTATTTTCTTATTATTTCACATTAAACTTTGTAAGAAGCTTTTATAGAATGTTTTTCTGTGTTTTAAAATGGAGTTACAATGATAAAGGATGTTTTGCATCGATGTAGAAAAATCGATTTAAATTATCAGTACGATTATTATAAGATTATTTTTTATACAAATGGCTTCAAATGGTTACAAAAGCCATAATATATATAAGAAAATACCAGGCTTGTGAGCGATCAGGAAAAAAATAGCGATCCGATCAAAATAGCGATCAGAATTCTTTGCGATATAGCAATATAACGATCAGGGATTTTTATGATCAGCGATCCGATCAATTTAATTGCGATCAACAAAAAAAATATCTAAGTAATACTAATTTGAGTAAAAATTTAATGTATATACAGTCAACCTTTATAAGTATTCATCTTTATATGGCAATGGAATGATTGCTTCCCATAGCCTATGAGCTCCAAAATAACGACTTCTCCATAGGCGCCTGTCTGTATATTTTAGGACAAAATATCAGAATGATTGTTTCTCATAGTCTATGAGCTCCAACACTTTGCTCCACAATTGACATATGTCTACCTATTTAAGCGTAACAGGACTAGCACCCCCCAGACAATCACCCCCCGGACTATCACAATCACCCCCCGGTTACCCCCGTTAGTAATATTTCTTATCTCTTAAAGTCCACTTTTGAAGTTAACTATGTTTTCCAGCTATTAACAAAGGTGACGTCACTGGTTAACCACTTTCTTGATCTCCTTTTCCGCTGCTTGCGAAGAGTAATGGGGACTTGGTTATCTTAAAAAAAGCCACAGGAACACGTTTTCGGGTGTGAAGAAATGAATATATAAATTGAGAATAAAATTTAAATGTCAGTTTTTGATCATAGTCTTCGATTTAGCACAAGTGGTTCCTTGATGAATCTTAGAAAATAGCTTAGGACAGCTATATGAGATAAATAAGATATCTTGAGTTGATAGGTTACAAACTGTATGATTGTCTAGTTGTACACAAAATAGCCAGATATAAGGTTTAAGACACGAAATTTGCAATTTATGCACGTTTTATTTATACAGATTCCAATTCTAAAGGACTGGGACTGCGTACTAACCAGTGACGTCATCTTTGTTAATAACTAGAAAACATAGTTATTTCATTAGTGGACTTTAAGAGATAAGAAATATTATTAGTGGGGGGTAAATGCCCGGGGGGTGATTGGCACGGGGGTGCTAGTCCGGGGGTGATTGCCCTAGAACCATTTTAAGACAGGAGATGCCAGAATAAATGTTTCCCATAGCCTATGAGCTCCAAAACAATGACTTCTACATAGTCGCCTGTCTGTATATTTTAGGACAAAAACTATATCAGGATAGCACATACTGGCTTTTTCTATAAGTATTATAATGAATGCGAACAAACAGTATTTAAGTTCTTTGTTAGAAAACAACAACAGTATTAGGAATAATAGCCGATGAAGAAGCTCTTTATGAATGCTTTGTTGCTCTTGTACATACACTCGCTAATCATTTTCAGTATGCTACTGCATGCTTATTGTAAACAGAATGCAGAATGGCTACCTGGATGTTAATCAACCTGCCCATTTAATGCATTTAATGTATTGGTGTTTTTTAAACAAATATTAGTTGTTGGAATGGATTTTGGTCAAAGTGACAGCTAGTTAAGTCTTAAGAAATGTAAGGGTTCGTCTCAAAAATCCTTACTACAAACATTTTTTCTTTTTTAGTTATTTTATACAAATTGATCGGATCGCTATTTTTTAGTGATTTTCTTATGATCAAAGATATAAATATCAGGACCTTTTGCGATACTCCGATCAGCGATCAAATATCGCTATATCGCTATTGATCGCCGATCAGAAAAAACTCCGATCAACAAGCCTGGAAAATACCAAAAATGCGACTACCGAATGTAAACCGGTATTTATAATTGGAAGCGTTACCTGGTACGAAGAAGTTGAACTTTGCAAAATAAATAAACAACTCCGGAGCTGAAAGCGCATTTAATATCGGACAACGTATAACAAAAGACTGTTAAGGAAATAATTTATTTGCTTTTGCCTTCCATTTCCTTCTAAATCTGAATGCATCTATGATTGATATAAAAATAAAATGTATCAATTTCAAATAATATCAAACAAAATTATTTACAAATTATGTACTTAATTGTCTTTTGTTATAAATTTGCCCGATACAAAATGCATATGAAGAAGTCACAGAGCAGATACATGAATACATTTCTCTTTTCATATATATTCATATATATATTTTAGGGCTGTTCTTATTTTCAAATGTTTGAAATGTTAGCAACATTGTGGATTTTCTGTTTCTTGGTGATAAAAGAAGACGACATACAAAGTTTGAACAAAATCGGTCAACATTACGAGGTCAAAGTTTTGAAAATTTAGTAAAAATATAGTTTTCCGCAAATTTCTTCAAAATGGTGGACGTTACAGACTTCAATAATAATTATTAATTTAAAGGAAATCTAATTTACTACCAGACGTAGGTTTGATGTTTTTTAATAAAACAAAGTTTTCAGTAAAAACAAAGAAAAAATGGAGTGTGTAATGTTAGCATATTTCATAGCTTTTTTGTATCAATTAACTTCACTCGCCTGTAGAAGATGACTTGTTCGCTTCAGAGTAAAATAGTACTTTTAAGTTTAGTAAACCTTTGATGATAAATCCAAAAATGACCTTGGTTGCATTCTATCAATTCAGAATTCAGTACAATCTGAGTTTACATCATATGATTCAGAGCCTGTATTGACCTATAAGAAATCGATTATGAAAAAATAAATAATAATGTGTTTCTTAGATGTGCGTCAAGGTATCCTCTCAAAATTTTACTTTGTCTCTGACGCATTTATAATCCATTATATGCGTCATTTTGTACGCGAGATATGCTTTTTTAATGTACATATAACTCTCTACTTATTAAATTGACATGATTTAGTATACCAAAATATTAAAGCTGGTTAACCAAGCTTTCATTTGATATGTTTGGTGTTCTAAAAATCGCTATACTTTAAGAGATATAAGCAAATACGTACTCTCCCCCAAAAATTGATCTTTTGATATGAGAATATACGATTACCATCTGGTAACTCTGTTAGTGTTACCTGGATAGAAAGAGAAAGAGAAGGGAGGGAGTATTTTGCCTCACTTCTCTCCCTTCTTTTTTTCTTCCTATCCAGGTTACACTAACTGCCGTTACCAAATGGTAATCGTATATTCTCATATCAAAAGATCAATTTTTGGGGGAGAGTACGTATTTGCTTATATCTCTTAAAGTATAGCGATTTTTAGAACACAAAATATATCAAATGAAAGCTTGGTTAACCAGCTTTAATATTTTGGTATACTAAATCATGTCAATTTAATAAGTAGAGAGTTATATGCACATTAAAAAAAGCCTATCTCGCGTACAAAATGACGCATATAATGGATTATAAATGCGTCAGAGACAAAGTAAAATTTTGAGAGGATACCTTGACGCAAATCTAAGAAACAATTTTTTTTTTTTTTCATAATCGATTTCTTATAGGTCAATACAGGCTCTGAATCATATGATGTAAACTCAGATTGTACTGAATTCTGAATTGATAGAATGCAACCAAGGTCATTTTTGGATTTATCATCTAAAGTTTTACTAAACTTAAAAGTACTATTTTACTCTGAAGCGAACAAGTCATCTTCTACAGGCGAGTGAAGTTAATTGATACAAAAAAGCTATGAAATAAGCTAACAATACTCACTCCCTTTCTTGCTTTGTTTTTACTGAAAACTTTGTTTTATTAAAAAACATCAAACATACGTCTGGTAGTAAATTAGATTTCCTTTAAATTAATAATAATTATTGAAGTCTGTAACGTCCACCATTTTGAAGAAATTTGCGGAAAACTATATTTTTACTAAATTTTTAAAACTTTGACCTCGTTGCGCGACCTCGTAATGTTGACCGATTTTGTTCAAACTTTGTATGTCGTCTTCTTTTATCACCAAGAAACAGAAAATGCTCAAAGTCGCTAACATTTCAAACATTTGAAAAATAAGAACAACCCTATATATATATATACTAATACCGAATCGGTATTCTCAATTCAAATTGACTTGCAGTTTAAAATTAAAAGCTCGAATTGACTACATTTAATACCTCGCCTGAATATTTGGTGATATTATTTAATAATGAGTTCTACCATCGTAACTTAAATATGTTTACATTGTCGATTAGAAATCAGATGGATATTGAATAAAAAAAGACATTCAATTTCATTCAAATTCAAAAGAGTTTCAATTGCAAGGGAGGGGGTTTGTTATAAGTTATTTTTGATCATTTTATTAATCCGTTATTTTT
The DNA here is from genome assembly GCA_013387185.1 of Caligus rogercresseyi. Taxonomy (NCBI): domain Eukaryota; kingdom Metazoa; phylum Arthropoda; class Copepoda; order Siphonostomatoida; family Caligidae; genus Caligus; species Caligus rogercresseyi. Next base: position 23,531,396 of record CP045891.1, read on the forward strand.
ATAAATAAATCTACGAATGTAAAATAATTGAACGATAAATGTGCTAAAATTGTTGGGTTAATGAATGGTTAATTTTAATGATATACGGTTGTGTATGTTCGGTCGAGTCAATGATATATTTAAAAGAAACTAAAAACGCAGATTCTTGATACTCATTCTCAAGGTATATAGCAGTGGAGCCATGGTGACGGCCCGAATGGACATCACATTCGGCCTGTTACGTCAGTGGTCGACAAGTGTTTTTTAATAAATAAATAATACTATGATACAATATCCACAAATTCAAATCGAAGCTTGATGAAAGCAGGAATGTGTCCTCGTTATGTCCTCAAATCATAATGAAGAATCCCTTCTCAGATTCAAGACAGAAATGGCTCCGATACAGGCTGGCAACTTCATCTCTCTTCATGAGTAAATCGAAGATCCATTCAGAAGATCAACTATGCCACTGGTGTGAGAGAGAGAAGGAGACATCGTTCCACTTTTTCTATTTCTGCCCGATCATTGTCTCTGTTGTTAAGTCAGTAGAGGAAAAAATACAAAGGACATACGGTGAACACCTTGAACCCCCTGACTGGCTAATATCAACGTCCTCCAATTATGAGAACACTTTTCAAATAGAGTTCATAATTTCCAAGGTTCAAGGAGTTCTGTACGCCTTGCGGGTCAAAGGAAACCCTCTCCCTATAGGACTGGACAAAATTGTGGAAAGATACATCTCCCTCCTAGACCGAATCAATTACACTATGTAACAGGATTTTGCCCCTGGGCTGAAATTTCTAATTTGACTTCCATTTTTTACGTACATTCCAAAAATGCCACTCAAAATATCGTCCGAAAAAAGGTTTGGACTTTATGGCCTTTTTGAAAATCAGGATTTTCATCATTTCTAATGGTTCAGGCCCAGTTATCTTCGTGCAAAGTAAGAATAACCACAAATGTCAGTAGTATTTATTTTTCTACTATATCTGTGCATTTCAGATCCGTTTTTATAATTAATAAATCTTTCGTACTAATTGAAAAAATAGGCTTCATATTTCAAAAAATTGATCATTTTTTAGTGTTCTATTAAAGCGGCTATATTTTTTTGTTTCGAATCTATTGACTATAATCAATATGTAATATACTTTTTGTATATAGCAATGCATTTCAGAACAGTTTTTATAATTTCGATATCGGGCATGAAAGTAAAGAAAAGATCAATTAAGTAGGACGAAGTATTGATCATATTATGTAACTACCTTTAGGTGATTAATTGAGGTTGCATAAAATATTATTGTGATTTGTTACGAAGAATAAAACCAGGTTTGCCTTTTATTTACATATAATTATTTACAAGTGTCAAAAACAATTTATTTTTTAGCGAGTTACTGTGATTTGGAAAATTGCATTCCAATAGTGTTGTCAAATTATTTAAGGAACATACAGGGTGTACGCGCAAATCGTGCACGCTTTCGACTTTTTTAAACATCCCCTCATATTTCCAAAAAAATGAAGACCACAATCAAATGGTTTTTTAGGATTTATTTATTAACTACTTGAGCAACTCAATTTCGAAATGGTCTCCACCAGTATTGATCATGGCAGTGATCCTGGGCCTGAAGCTGGAGCAGATCTTTCTGATGAAGGCCATGGACATGTTGACCCACTCCTCATTGACGGTGGCCTTCATGGCTTCCACACTTGGGTGAGGTTTGGCACAGCCCTTCCTTTCCAGATTGCCCTAGATACCATAGTCCAATGGTGAGCAATCTGGAGAAGAAGGGGGCCACATTGACCAAGGCCAGAATGCTGGCAGATTATCCTGGCACCAGTCTTGGTTTTTTGGCCTTATTCCCTGGGGCAGAGTCCTGCTGCCAAATACAATTACCCTTAGGGAAAGTGCTGTTCAGCCATGGTTTTACCATCGTCTTCATCACCTCCAGTTACTCCTCCATGCCAACCTTTAATCCCTTGGGGAACCAATAAGGGGGCATGACCTTTCCATTGCTTGTCACCACGCCCAACATCATAGATCCAGCTGGGTTCTTTGTCCTGTTGATAGGGGGCATCGTGGGGGCTCAGAGCAAGTTAGCGGTCGTTCTGAGCATTCCGGCCTTGATCAACGACCCAGAACTTCTCGTTGCTAAAAATATGGACCACACCTGGATTTTTCTTAATACAACTTAAAATTTTGAGTCCTTCTTCAACTCTTGTGGCCTTGGTTTTGGTGCTGAGGATGTGGCAATGTTTCCTGACATAACTATGAAGGCCTAAGACCTTGGTAGCAACTTGGATTGTTGTCTTGGACAGTCTAACGGCCTTGCCAAGCGTCATTTTGGAGATCTCCGGATTCTGTTCGATTTTGGACTTGATCCTTGTCAAAGTGGGTTCATCCAGCTTCTTATTATGCCCACCACTTCCAGTCTTCCTCTTCAGTCCCTCCCCACTTGATAAAAGGACCTTGACCTTGTAAACAAGGCGTCTTGAGCAGCCTTCCTTGTTCACGATGACTGAAACCGACAAATTCGCCTCCAAGAGAGCAGCAATCTTGATCCGTTGTGCCTCCATATATCCGGAACAAGAGAAGATAAAGAGAAGCTCTAAAAACAAATTTTGTTCACTTTTTTCTTTTCTATTTGATACAATCAAAAGCAGCAGAACTTTAAAAAAAATATTGCAAAAAATTGAAAACCTCTCTGATGCCGTAAAAATTGAAGTGGTTCTGACCTATTTTAATTCAGTGGCCTTATAACTCATGGGTGCAATCACTTTATAATGGAATCATCTGATAATTCTAAGAAGCTTTACATAATTGTTCAACTAGTTTCGGATATAATCAACCATATCTTTTTTGCCTTAGTAAAAATCAAGGTCGAATCTGACCTTACCTGTGCGGCAAACAAAAGGTCGCCATAAAAAATGTCAAAAACACAATTGAAAGACCATTTCCTTATGCACAATTAGTGTATAAATAATATTACTGTGGTCCCATTCGTTTAGGCTACAACTGTAAATATCCGACTTTAGGTCATTTGTGCACGATTTGCGCGTACACCCTGTACAAATAAAAAGGCAAACCTGTTTTTATTCTTTGTAACAAATCACAATAATATTTAATGCAACCTCAATGAATCACATATAAGTAGTTACTTAATATGATCAATACTTCGTCCTACTAAATTGATCTTTTCTTTACTTTCATGCCCGATATCGAAATTATAAAAACTGTTCTGAAATGCATTGACATATACCAAAAATATATTACATATTGATTATAGTCAATAGACTCGAAACAAAAAAAATATAGCCGCTTAAATAGAACACTAAAAAATGATCAATTTTTGAAATATGAAGCCTATTTTTTCGATTAGTACGAAAGATATAATAATTATAAAACGGATTTGAAAGGCACAGATATAGTAGAAAAATAAATACTACTGACATTTGTGGTTATTCTTACTTTGCACGAAGATAACTGGGCCTGAACCATTATAAATGATGAAAATCCTGATTTTCAAAAAAAGGCAATAAAGTTCAAACCTTTTTTCGGACGATATTTTGAGTGGCATTTTTGGAATCTACGTAAAAAATGGGACTCAAATTAGAAATTTCAGCCCAGGGGCAAACAAAGACACAATTTTGTTACATTAATGTGCATCATCCTTCCTTTCCGGAACGATATATTTTTGTATAGATGTTTAAAGATGATCATATTAATAGATATTATGTCCTTTTGTCCGTCACAATTATGTCAATTGTTTTGATCTACGTAAAGTTTAATTGAAATGAATGTAATATGTGAATAAATTAAGAAAATAAAAACAAAACAAATTCCAATTTACTTTTGTTTTATTGATCCTTAATGGTTTAAAGTGTTTGGTCTTGCCAGGCTAAAAATGTACCGGTAATTAGCCCCCCCCCCCCCCCCGAGGTCCCACTTGAAAACAATCTGGCCTTCTGACCAATTTCAACCTGGCATCCCTGATATATAGAATATGTTAGTAAGTATATTTCATGTTTTCATGGATAATGAATCGTCATTTTTCTTTATAATATTTTTCATGTCATCAAGAATATAATATTTCTATAGTATTCTATATCATATATTATAGTAACAATATATTTTAGATGACGTCAGAAAGAATGATAATATTACTAATGTTATTCTTCCCACTTGTCGGTGTGATGTCATTAAAAAATCCCGGCAAGCGAAAAATCAGCTCTTTTTGTAATATGGGAATACTTTGTACATCAGTATACCTTGCTTATACTTAGAATTAGAAGAAGTCTCATCACTCTACAGGTGGTGGGAATAAATAAAAATATGATACCCCGATATTGTTTTGATAAATATGATAACATAATATGCAATTATTTTTTATTACATACTACGTGTAACTACGCTATAAATATGAATACAATTTTAAAATTATATCAAAATATGTTCCGATTTCCTTTATAATATATACCTACACTCGCACAGTCCAGAGTCATTCTCTTTTTATTTCTCAATACTTTTTTAATATTGCTCATTATTTTCCGGCAGAATGCCATTTCATTGAAATATTATTAGTGTTCTAATATTATGTCCAAGATGTTCTTACCTCCGCCACGCGTCTCTCCACGGTTTCCACAAGGATGATTTGTTTATCTCCGGGTGCATTTGTGATCCAGAGTGAGACCGGGACCGGGGATCCATCCCTCTTCCGCAGCTCCACCACTCTTCCAGAGAAATGGAACTTGGATCCATTGGGAAGGAGCTCTGCTTCGTCAAGCGACTCCAGGCCTTTTTCCTTGCGAACAATCTCCCGGAAAAAGTCCTTTCCTAGGAGATCCCTCTCGTCTGGAGTGTCCAGGATCACTCGGAGCAGGCTATTGGTCAATAGGATCCTTCCATCTGCGTCTAGGGTGAGAAGACCCTTGTGGGGATTCCGTCCGTATTCGCAGACGAGCTCCTTGCCCGGGGTGGAGGGAACCCAGCGGCCCTTGAAGGGGGTTCGAGAGCTGGTCCAAGGGGACATGAGCATCTTGATGTCTGAATACGAAAGTGATGTGAATCGATTTCAAAGATTCCCCGCTTTCATGAAGCTGTTGTTTTAGGAGGGCCGTAAAGGTGATTTTTTTTTAAAATTTACCTCTATAAAAGAATTTACTCTCTGCGTACCTCCTTCAAATCAAGCGAGGTAAAGAAAAACAAAAACTGACGCATTGCAACCTATCTTGATGTCATGAATTGTGAAGAAAGATTTTTATTCTAAAAAGCTCATCGGAGATGTCGTGATTTAACATAGCTGATTTAAACATTGCAAAAACATTAATTTATTTTAATATATTTAAAAAAGAAATAATTATCAATAAAAAAATTAAACGAAATATACTTTTATATATTATTTTAAGGTTTTTCCCATATTAATCTTATTACAGCTCATAGATAGGATACTTTAAGGCACTGGCTTATTCTTGAAGGTGAAATACTAATTGAAGAGCTATGCTCGCACTTTATTAAGAATTAGTTTTTTAAAAGTTGTATGTTTGTTTCCATATTCATTACTTGTTTGTGTAATTAACAGTTTTCCTAAGCGATATTAAAGAATATCTTGGGCATATTCATATATTTATTGATATAAATCACCAAATTGTTGATTTGAACATGTTATATAAAAAATAGATGTTTAAAAATAATTATTGAATATTTAAAATGGTTGAAAATAATATGAAAAAAACCACAATACTCTATCTACTATTAAAGAGGTTTTTTAAAAAGTTGATTTAATTCCAAAAATATAATGTTAAGTGGATTATGTTTACCTTTCTAGTATCAAATGAATTAAATATTTGTAAGATGATTTCAGAATACAAAAAAAAATCCAGAGTTCGAAAGACCATATATGATCCAAGATTGTACCTTACGAATATGTACATTAGCTTTGATGGTGTCTATTTCGTTTAATACTTGATTAGTGTGACATGTAACCCTGAAAAATACTTCTATATGTTTATATAATGAATCCTTCTTGGAGTCATAGAATAAAATATTGGTATTTTAGAAGTAGTATTGAAATTCCTCTCTATTTTTGTCGTATTTTTCTACCATTGAATAACATAAAATACAGTTTCACATAACCCTTCACATAAAAGGCTTCTTTTATTGCATAACCAATTCCTTCTTTCCTTTTAAGACGATTTAAAATAGTAACAAACTTATCATTTAAAAAAATACATACAGCATCTCAACTCCAATTATAATATAAATAGTTTAGCTATATACAATACATATATTCATACCTTACATAATTACTTGATACATATGAATGATTATTATTATGCCTTAAGAATATTTATATTTTTCCATTACCATTTTACTCAACAGAAAGATATTTTTAATTCTGAATTGCTTCGAATGTATTTATGAGTCCATTTTCAACTGATTATTTTTAGGCACTGATCGTATTTAGCAGCGAATACATCCATAGGTAAATATTTCCTTCTGTGTGTCCTTTGTTATTTTTCAAGTTGTAGACGTCATCATTTGATCCGTGTCTTCATGTCTGTCTAAGAAGAGAGGTTTCCTTAGCTACCAGACATCTCACTCCCTTGGATAAATACTTGGATAGAATCATGGCCATGATCATTGAAAAGGCCCCAGAGCTTCTCTGCCGAGTGGACTTCCCCGTGTATCAAGTGGTCCTTGTCTCGCCGCGCCATGTCCTACTCGGAGGAGGGGGCGGACCCGCTAAAACCGGGGTCAAAAATGGATTTGTAAGAATATAATTAACACTCATACAATAATGATATGATTGATATTTTGTGGGTGTCTAATGTAAATGCATTAAGAAAAAATGGTCAAAATATAACAAGACAGCTATGAAATATGGAAATAACGGTCAAATTAAAGTAGATAAACAAGTAATATTAAAGTAGAAAAATATATTCATATATTAGTCAAAGAATATATGCTATCTAAATTGAATACTTTATGTAGTGAAAAATAAATGGTTGGCATATAAAAGATAATGTTTTCGATAATACTTGTGACTTCAGTACAAAATTACACAAATTATTGTTAAAATTGACCGTTTTTCTCCGTATGCCATTATTTTCATTTTTTCTTCATTTTCCAAGGACTTTTATTTCTAGCATATTTTCCCTTTCTCCTTCTTTCTTAATATCAAAGATATTAACTCATTTTATGTTTGTCATTTTTTAAAAGATAATCTGAGACGTAAAAAACATACCTAAATTATATTATACCTTTTATTTTATCAGTGGTTACATTTTTGTAATCCCCAATTTATACTATTTAATTTATTAAAAAACCCACTCAAATCTGCTTTTGCAATACTTAAAAAAATATTGCATCCACTTAAAATTAAATATTTCTTGTAAAATTAAAACTTTATATTAATTAAATATTTGGTTTAATGAATAAACATTTATTTCAATATAAATAAGGTTTGTAGCGTTAGAATTAGTCGATAAAGTCTAAAATATATTTTTTTAAAGCTTTGATAACTCAATCTGTTACATCCTATAGAGTAATAAACAAAATATACCAATAAAAAACTCTTCGAAACATTTTGTGTATTAGCAAAATATTATTGAAGATTTTATTTTAAACTAACTGATAAAATTAGTGACTTTTATATAAAATGGACAATTTATAATTTATGAAAAGCAACCTAAATATTTTCTTTTAATCATTTGGGTTGATTTTAGGAAGTGTATTGATCTTTATGCTACGAATCTTATCCCCATTTAATTTCTAGATATCTCCGATGTTGCATCTAGGATCCTGGTTATTTTTTTTGGTTACCAAATGATTCCATGAAGTAACAACCATTTGGAATATTAAAAAGCATTATAAAGTTAAACTTAGTCTACATTGCTTAGGATCTTTTAAAATAGGGTTGATCGAGATGATCTTACCCTTCATGGAAGGTGGCGAATATGCACCCTTAAAAGTGAGGATTGAACACGCTTCCATTGAACTTCATTTTAAATGTGTGGTTTTACATATTTTTATGATAACATCTGTATAAAAGGAAGAAGGAAGGAATTGTTATGATTTTGCTATGATAATATAAGAGTAAAAAATGTGAAATTTATTTTTATTTATTTCAATTGACTAATCTTTTATATTATGACTTATATTTTAAAATACCCTTTGCTTTAAGTTCTTCGTATTTATAATTCGGTGTTTTATTGTTTATTTAACCTCTTTTCATAAATAAATCATTTAAAAAAAATAACAATCCAATAGAATATTGAGTTAATGTTTACTATTTTTTGACTGACATCACAGTACGTTATATCTTCCTCTTCTGTACTTATTTTTTTAGGAAATTTTCGAAATCAGCCATGATGGAGAGAAGTGTATTGCAGACTCCATTTCCCGCTTTGACACCGAGGACTTTGCCATCATGAACGCCAGCGCAGGTTCCTTTGATCCAGTGGCTCAGAAAACGCTTCTTGCCGTGGGGCGAAATGAATTTTCTCAAATCTATGAGCTTCATTTATCTTCGGAACGGCATAATACCAACAATGGGGAGCAGAGCCCTGATAAAGATAATAATGGGGGTGGGACTCTTCGTAAGAGACGAAGTAATGGGGAAATCCCGCACGGAAAAACAGAAGAACTCCTCACTCCCCTTACCTTTAAAGTCATTCCCGGACAATCCTTTCAGACAGACTTTGGGTAAGAGTATTGGACTATTAATATAACATTTAGGGATAATAGAACTTTCCTTCTCACAAATCCACTAATTAACAGTGATTTCTGCGATAACGAATCATTTTATTGTTTATTGTTAAAAAAAAATTATAAACTGAATCTGCCATAATCAATATAACGATATGGATAAAAATAGCGACTTTTGATAATATGAACGATAAATAAAATCTCCGGAGGAGAGAAGTTCAATCCATACTACAAATTTAGCGACTATCGTTTCTCTTCTTTTTTTGTACAAACAGTAAGTGATGAACGATAACCTTTTAATATTTAGCGACAAACAATAACGATAAAAAGTTATACCTCAGCGTTAGTTATCTTTTGCTGATCATTTGGTCGTTCAATGAAACTACTGCAGAGAGACATCATTTTTTTCAGTTGTGAACTCAATTTCCTTTCTTTTTTATTACATCTTAAAGTTAGATTGCGAATCTATTTATTATGAAACATGATGAAACAAAAAAACATATATTCTTTCCGTGAAAGTGAGTAATTGCTTTATTTAATGAACAATACTATGTGATATTTGAGGAGTCCATTCGACAATAGCACGGATATTGGCCCAGGAGGAGATAATATATATTGTTCTGAAGGGCTTTATTTTTTTCTCTAAATTGATGTTTGTATCTCAACAGCCGTGAGTGAAGTAAAGCTTTATTCCATCATGATAATGGTTTTTTTCTGCATTTTTCACTCTCGTTTCCTTTTAATCAATCAACTTCGAGAAAAAAAGTCCTGAATTATTATCCTTAATAATGTTATAATATGTATTATTTCATCTGTCTTCCAAATTCATCCATTTTATAATACACAAACACTTGTTTTCAATCTTGATCGGATAGTATTACACTATATCAAATAGTATATATGAGCCTCCTCACAAATTTTAGTACAAGTTTAAAAACTATTGAAATAAAATAAATTAGCTACAAATTATCTTAAAAATCCCTAGAACAGATTGAATTGTGCCTTTCAAAAAATAAATGTTCACTTCTCAATTCTTTGGTGAATTAATTTCAAATATTAAAACCATTTCGTTTGCAAATTTGTTCAAACTAAGGGCTTTTTCAGAAATGTTAAGAGAGTTTAATCCAATACTTATATCAAGTAAATTAATAGGATACATTTACTAACAAACCACTTTCTTATTATTTGATCAATTGATTTCATATCCCTTATGGTTAAGGTTTCTATACATCAAATGATTTTGATATATTCTAAAAAACAAGCTTGTGAGCGATCAGGAAAAAAATAGCGATCCGATCAAAAATAGCGATCATAAATTCTTTGCGATATAGCGATATAACGATCAGGGATTTTTCCGATCAGCGATCCGATCAATTTAATTGCGATCAACAAATTTTTTCCTATGTTATACTAATTATAAGTAAAATTTAAATGTATACACAGTCAAACCTTTAAAAGTATTCAACTTTATATGGCAATGAAATGATTGTTTCCCATAGTCTATGAGCTCCAAAATAGCGACTTCTCCATAGGCGCCTGTCTGTATATTTTATGAAAAAATATCAAAATGATTGTTTCTCATAGCCTATGACAATGGTTCCCAAACTTTTTCTCCTCGGTACGTAAGAAATTTTTGCGCCCCCCCCCCCCATAAAAAAAGGACATACACACATTTGGTTCTCAGAGTCCATTGCAGTTTATTTCATACATTGTAATTAATACAAAATTCAACCTTTTTTTGTTTTTTGTCCAATTTCTAGGAGTGATATTTAGTCTACAGTATTTATATTTTATTCATTCGTTTTTCCCGTAACCCCCCCCCCCCCTAGGGGACGCACCCCCCACTTTGAGAACCACTGGCCTATGAGCTCCAACACTCTGGCTCCACAATTGACATATGTCTGCATATTTTAAGACAGGAGATGCCAGAATAAATGTTTCCGATAGCCTATGAGCTCCAAAACAATGACTTCTACATAGTCGCGTGTCTGTATGTTTTAGGACAAAAAATATATCAGGATAGCACACACTGGCTTTTTCCATTAGTATTAGTCTGTATTTTGTGTTTTCTAAACAAATATTAGTTATAAACAATGGATTTTGGTTAATGTGACAGCTAGTTAAGGTATGTTTCAAAAATCCTTATTACAAACATTTTTTCTTTTTAGTTATATAATACAAATTGATCGGATCGCTATTTTTTAGTGATTTTCTTACGATCAAAAGATATAAAGATCAGGACCTTTTGCGATACTGCGATCAGCGATCAAATATCGCTATTGATCGCCGATCAAAAAAAATTCCGATCAACAAGCCTGCTAAAAAATGATTTCAAGTTATGTCAAAAAACAATCTTTTCAAAAGTTTACATGATTAAATGCTGCAATTTACATTATTACTTATGATCTGAAGTAAGAACATTATTCTTACCAACAAATGACCATAATTGATTTCAATAAACAGTCTACGTTCTTGGTTCACGTGTCTTTATAATAAAATTTCATGATTATTTTTATATATCAAAAAGTCGCGATAAGATCTAGTCTCAAAATCACAGTCAAAATTATTTTCTATTTCTTTATAGTCTTCCGGAACCCTATCAAAAAGTAGTCAAATTCAGTCCTGACCTAAAACCCTTGCCACAGGAGGTGACGATGGAGTGCTTCGCCTCTGGAATACGTCTGGGAGCTACTCCAAGATACATGAGATCAAGGCTCATGAGAAGGAGATCGACGACATCGAGTTCAGTCCAGATGGTTTGCGTGTCGTGAGCGTCTCCAAGGATCAGCGAGCTCTCGTCTGGGACGTCAAGAAGGGGAAAAAGCATGCGGAGATGAGTTGGAGCCCGAGAAGAAGATCAAGTACGCTTATAAGCGCATTCGCTTCGGGTTGGTTGAGGGAGAGTCCTCCAAGAAGAGTAAGCTCTTCACACTAGTGAATCCCATCGGTACCTCCAAGGCACCTTCCTTTCTACAGCGCTGGGAACCCAAGTCTTCCTCTTGGAATCCGCCGTGCCAAACGAGGGAAGCCTCTCTGCCCTTGCCGTGAGCGATAATGGTCACTTCGTGGCCACAGGAACCATGATGGACGGCACCGTTGACATATACACTGCATTTAATCTCAAAGTAAGTCTCAACACAAAATAAAAAATCAAATACAGGATAACTAAGTCGGTTCAATGTACTTAGGTTTTGCTCCCAAACTAATATATATTAAATTTATATCTTTAATTTATAATAATAAATTAATATTAGCATGTTAATATAAAACATATAAAAATAATATTTATGAAACGAAATAAAAATAATTAATAAACATTGAAAGATGGCATAAGTGTTAATAAGTATGAATTATTTTTTTATGAATTTTATCCCATGTTACGATCGCATTATAGTGAATGTTCTTATGTTAAAAACTCAAAAAGCACTGAAAAAAGTTGTGAAAAGAAAAAAATTCGACCGCGACAGGACTCGAACCTGCAATCCTCAGATCCGAAGTCTGATGCCTTATCCATTAGGCCACGCGGCCGCCGATGATTAAGTAGTAAATTTTATATTAATAAACACGTTTAAAAAAATAAATATTACTAATTTGGTTTAGTTTTAGTTATATTTTTCCCTATATGGCTTTATTGCATTTCATCGATACTGATATAAATACATAAGTGTTATATTTCGACAATTGGACTTTTGATCTTTTTATGAGGTTGAGACTCTGGAGGCGAGTATGTGTCTTCAACAAAGAGAGTCGAGCAAATTTCCCCATTATAATACCTTTTTAAGGTGGTTAACGTTGCATGACAGCTAGTTTCTTAGAAATATTTGTATTGACGAGCTTCATAGCAATATTTTTTAAAGGTTTTGAACAATTTGTGATATGTTGCGTGTAAATTTATCTACACAGTTCATAAAATATACTGTTAATTATTCAATGAACTTAGCTAATAACCAGATTTTATAATTTCACTTTGAGAGTGCTTATTTTATCTATTTTGTTAATTATCGAAGCCTCAGTATTTATCCTCTTAAAAACAGTCCGTATGTTTTATTTCTTTGGGGATAATCCTTTTTCACAAAAAAACATCCACTTTGTCTTGTTCATACCCAATTCTATATTTTTGTGGTCAAAGAATATGATGAAAAATAATAAAATGGATTACAACCCCCAAAACCGTTTCACTTCCCACTCTGCAAATAAAATATAGGATCCGCAATGGCTGATTCAACATGACTATTAAATAAATTATTCTTCTTCCTAGATTCTTAAGAGGATATTGAACTGTCACACGACTTTCATCACGGGTCTGGAGTTCCTTCCCACGAGCGATGAGGCAGCCCCTTCGCGTGGGTTTAGCGAGGCATCGCTCATAAGTATATCTGTGGATCATCGTATTTGTATTCATCACATTCCAAGGCAAAGTAAGTATCCTATCTGCTTTACATCATTAACAGACTCCCTGACCCAAAATAAATCCAATTGAAATCAATTCTGAAGTAACGATACCGTGATATCCCGTATGGCAACATTTTAATCGTTCATTGCAACAAAACTTGCCAATAAATAGCGATACAATAATTTTATACAAAATAAATAGAAAAGATCAAAAATATGAACACCAGAGTTGTCAAAAAGCGGATAAACCTTGCCACACGTTACAAAATTATGATCAGTGGGATTGAAAATGAACAATGGCAATATAAATATTTCTCACTGAACCTCATAATATTTTCTCCGTAATTAAACAAGCCTTCTAATAATGGTGCTTGTACCGGCCAATCTAAATGAAAATTGTCATCAATTGTTAATTGCCACATGTTGCAAAACTGTTCGTCAGGCACCATCATGAGATTGTATATTTAAAATCATCAATGCAATATTGATATTTTCTCACTGAACCTCGTAATATTTTTTTTTAGTGTTATTGAAAACGTATTCTAATAAAGGTACATGTTTATAGTGACGACATAAAGGAAGCCCATGAAACTTTTCACTTTTGATACGGCTAATGGATGGATGATTTTAATATTATTTTTTTAAGCCTCAACCTTCCAGTTAGTGATGAAACACAACTTCATTAATATGGCTACCGTTGCTGGCCTTACAGTAGCCCATTCTGTAGAATCAATGCCTACTTTATTTTCGAATGTGTGAAACCTAATAATTGCAATGGTGTCTCCAATTTAGTGTTTCAAATCGTCCATTTCTACATGATTGACTGAACACTTATCTTCGACCGCTCCCCACAAAAATAGTCCAACGGAGTCAAATCGAGGTGTCAGGTTGTTGTTTCGGCTTATGATGCGATTGTAAAAGACAGTACGCAAAATATCAATTTTAACGTTGGTTGTGTGGCACGTAGCGCCATCCTGTTAGAACCAAATGTCATCAATGTCTTCCTTTTCCCAAAAAAATATTCTATCATGGCCCGATACCGCTCAAATTTGAACTTAACGACAGACATTTGTTCGTTTTAGAAGAAAACGAGCCACTGATGTCGCCGGATCTAAAAGTCGCTTGTTGAGGATGCTTTGAATTTACAAAGTAGTGTGCGGATTTTCTTATCTCCAAATTCAGCAGTTTTGTTTATTGTATTGAAATATTGAAGCTTACACATTCAAAAATGTATTGAAAAATGTGTTCGACCGTGTGGGTTACTGTAAAGCTAGCCACGGCGACCAAATAAATAAAGTGGTGTTTTATCAATAAACCAGAGGCTTGAAGCTTTCTAAAATTTAAAAAAGATCCATCCGTCTTCGTGGACCACCCTTCATAAATAAACAAAATACAATAAATTGATATGAAAATTCTCATCAAAAGTTTTTTGCTTTCATTGTTCAACAAAATTTGATAATAACAATGATCTTTTTATCTCTATAGGACATATATCCATGTTTTGGGCCTCCATCATCATCGTTTTCTTTCTCACGGGAGTGTTTATTATATGTAGTTACATTGGACTATAGTTACAAGGAGGACAGTCCCATTTTACCATAAATTGAATAATATTTATAGTTGTAATGATAATATTAATACTCCCGCCTCTACACCAAACAATCAAGTGCATATTCCTCATGCCCACAACCCAACCACCCCTCCCCACAAAGGTACTAAAATAACCATACGTTATGAAGGACTGCCGCCTGGATTATACATGAACACATTTGATGGGAATCAAAATGTCACGAATATGTTATGATGTGGATGTTGTAATCCCTTATTGTTATTAAACAGAGTAATATTATATTTATAATTAACTATAATTCAATGATGTGAAAATAAATACGGCAAATGAATAAAGACGGCAGTTATTGAATAGAGTTAATGAAGTCCAATAACTCATATCCTGATAAAAAGCTACAAGTCCAACAGGAACGCCAAAAACACTCAAATCTATTGTAATTACCCAATACAATCATGTTATTTTCTGATTGATTTGGTCATTGAACTATATTTTCCTGTGATACATATTCGTGGCATGTCGTTGTCTTGGCTCAATCACAAGCAAGACCTAAGCGGCAGTCTTATTTTGTCCTACCATCCCTTATGCTTCTATAAAGCTCTCTATCTCTCAGGCAGTGGATTGAAAACCGTTTGAAAGAATTCCATCCAATACCTTTTATACATACTTAATACATTTTATTATTATCTTTATTATTGTCATTCTTAGAGAGTTTATCGGAAGATACCGTGAATTAAATAAAGTCAGAATGTTTGTTTTATTATGATAGTTGCTTCCCTTATTTCCTTAGTGGGGAATGTCCTCAATTAGCGTCATGGTTGCGTTTTGCTCGTGAGGGAATATATATAAATACATGTCCTTGTACCATTGCGGGGAGTCAACCGCCAATGGATTGTATCCATAGTTGATAAGGATTTCCTCTCCTCGCTCAATCAACTTCTTTGATTCCAAGCACCGGATTTGTCCAAATCTATGAGGGAGAAAAGGCATTTGAATAATTATATATGCGTCTCCTAATAACACATGACAATGGTCAGGCTTGTAGATAATTAGGGGAAAAGGTGATGTTTTTTTTGTAACGTGATTGGTTGAAGCTAAAGGAGCGGGCATAATAAAGACACATTAGGCTATAAAGCATCACTTCACGAATGCTGATGAGGAGTAACCATCAATTACTCAGAGAGAAGGTCTTTATCCTTAGAAATACAAATTGTCTTTTCTTCAGTGGCCTATTACGTCTTTGCCATTATCCAATCCTTTGAATGGATCAAGGTATATTGAAATATAAGATAATAGGTCCATATTGTCCGTATATATTATTCGGTTGCCGATGGTTATTGATGATGTGAAAATGAATAATAAGATTTTGGACGTTTCACTATCCATGAAAATATTATTTATATCTTGGAAGTGACTCTTTCTACATCAGGTATTAATATTAATGAAATAAAGCTCATAGACGATAATACATAGAAAAGTAGTGTTACAACTAAAAAATACATTTTTTTATCTAGAGCTATCCAGAACAACCTTTTTCTTATCCCAATAAACAATCCTTCGTTTATCATTTAAATATGATTTAATGCGCGAGAAGCATATTTCACACAAAGGAACCTACTAACTAATATTTTTTGACGAGATTATTTAGGGATTTTAACCAAATCGCTGGTTAGTATGTTTACTATTGTAAGAATATTCTGTAAAGGATGTTGTAAACTCAACAAAGAAGAAGAGATGAAGGATTTGAGCAAGTGCATTTGAGCAAATCCAATGTCTGAAAGTTGACCATCTATAAAGGTATTGTTTGAATTATATTTTTTGCATATTTATTTTGAATAAAAAAACTTGTTTTTTTTTGACACATTATATAAAAAACTATTATGACTTTTAAGATATATTATCCATTAAGTCATAAAATATACAGGGAAGCTATTAATTATGGTCCCATGGAAAAAGCTGAATAACTCAAAGAACACTCGATTAATTGACATGAAAATTACATATATTGTTCCATGGATATGGAGAAACCGCTAAAAAAATATTTACTCGAAATGTCCGCCTTGGGTGTTGAAAACCTTGTTTAAGAGCTTGGGGACATAGGCACAAGTAGTACGCACCACCTCCTCCGGAATATTGGCCCACTCAATGTGACGGACCAAATCATTTCTGTTCTGTCTGTGGGTGGCGTTGGACTACCTATCAACCATTGACTACATGGTGAAGTCAAGGGAATTCAAGTCTGGTGAAATCGAAAGAAAATATTTAAGTCCCGGCCCGGTGTCTTAAAAAAACGGGACACCGGGCTGGGACGCTCAAAAAACAGCCAGGACCCGGGCCGGGTACCCGGTCGTTTCCTGATAGAAAGCTTATCTGGCCTTCAATTTTCTTGTTTTACTTTTGGATATTAAAAAGCCATCTTTCAATCTCTTTTGGTCAAGGCTCCTTTCCTCAAAGAGGCTGCCACCCCCTGGTTTGAAATCTTGGGATTCATATTCTAAAACGAATTACTATGGAAACCCAATGAACCCAGTATAAAAAACTGAGATATACTCACACTGGATGTTTAGCAAATCCAAAGTTCACGTTATCTGATAGAAAATGGTGATTGGCCTTGTGCCCCAAGGTGGAGAGGTAGTTAGTGAGAAAAGACATCTCTGGGGTCACATCAATGCTATGAGTATCATTAAAACTCATGAGGTTCTTATGCTTATCCTCCTTCATTGCTTCCGTCATGTTAGGCGTGAAGTAAGGCTCTTCATAGGTTTCCCAAATCCCCCCGTAGTAGGCCACAGGCTGTGAGGAGCAATGTCTCTCTTAGCAAAGAGTGCGTCTTGATTGGCGATGGAGGGAACATTGATGCTGGAGCCCACATAAACGTTCTTCCGTCCCAAAGGATCCCTTTCGTGAGGCGTCTCGGAGGCAAAGGTATGATTCCGCTCAATGGACCGAAACACAGTTGAGCCCGGCTTAGGTGAACTGAACTTGAGCTCTAGTACACCCTGATTACATCTGTGAATTAAATAATGATGATGATAGAATATATATTACCAAACAGTAATAAATCATTTCATACCGGAAATGAGTAATCCGAACGGCAACCCCTTCCAACATCTTCTCATCATTTTCGAAGGTTCCAAGAAAGGCCGTCTTATAGTCAGGAAATATATAGTAAGTAGCCCTAGGTATGAACTTATGATAGATATTTCGTACTCCATAGAGCCAGCCATCCAAGCGATTCGATCCATAGGCCTTCCATGAAATCCTGCTTTCTGAGAAGACCTCTGTTACTTTCACGTAAGCATCCGATGAGGTGAATCCCGCATAGACAAACCCCTCGGAAGTGTTTGGTGGATATGGAACAACGCTTTGGATCCAGGCCTGGAGTTCGAAGCCATGGTTTTTGTTCCATTTCTTGCTCTGTGGAATTACATCACAACTACTAAAGTATCCATATTTTGTTGCCTCGGCAGAATATAGTATGCAGTGTATTATGAGAAAGAGTCCCTCACAGCTTAACTTCATTCTCTGTCTTTGGTAATAATTAGGGACTGATGAGATGATCTGACTGTTGCGAGAAACGACTTCAATTAATTGAAAAATATTGTTCCTCACACTTGTTCAATTCCGTTTTGATATGTAGCCACCGTGGATTTTAAATTATACATTCCAACGTGGATGAATAACTTACAAAAGGGATTAGGATATCAACGTATCACAGATCAGACATTTAGGTCCGTTTTGGACTCAGCATAAGCCTAAGATGGACGATATGCAGAGCTTTTAAAATAAGTCATTTATAATATTGAATTATATTTTGGGATTAAATATTATTGTAATTTTGTTTCATTATTATAATATCATAGAGGATTAATAGTTTTTATGAAAAACATTGAAAAACTAGTAATACCATTGAATGTATGATAATTGCTTTAATTAAAAGTGCATATTTGATTATACTTATAATCATAATATAATTCAATTTGGGAAAAATACTAATTAATAGAGAGTCGAGACAAGAAATTATCTCGTTGTTCGCAATTATAGAACCCAAATATTGCTTGTTAGTGTTGGTTTAATCAATCTGACTTTATTTGCATTCAATGCTTGTAATTTCTTAGAGTCGTAACATTATTATTCATTATTTTATTATTCTTGAAGCCAATCATGTACAAAAAACATAACTTTTTTGTGCCTATATGGTTCGATAGAATAGTATCCGACTGGATATAAATAAGCATTATAGCATTAAAACTAGTCTATCAAATCTAGGATCTTATCAATGAGGTAGACCAAAATTGACCATCTCCTCTCGGGATTCGAACCTGCGCCCCCAACATTAAAAGTTGAACACGTAGCTCATGTAATTTTTAGCAGTTCGTATTATATTTATACCCTGATTGGTTTCTCAGGGACGGGAAACAAAATGATATAAGTGGTTTTGTGTGTGTTCTAGGGAATAGGTTAAAATCGTGTATCCGATTCCGCCTTTTGATGAAAGACTCAAGCAAACAAAAGAAAAAAGAAATCCAAATATTCCACTATTTATAAAATAACAAATTTGTCATTTGTGTCTAACAAATGGCATAGCTAGGTGAGTAACAGCTGCTAACTAACAGCTCTCGTAACTAATTAAGTCTTACTTTGGGGGAGGGGAGGGTAATGCCATGGAGAGACAAACATAAGGTTAATGTGTCGCCATTGGTAACCGGAGTGTATGGAGACAGTGTAAACGTAAACATTTTTTACAGGGGCAAAACAATAATAATAATAAAAACTGTAATAGAACATTATGAAAATATGATTATATTTCCAATTTTCCCTTCAAATAGTCTGAAAATATATATAATATAATAAACGCAGGAAAGACAAAGAATGAATTACCTAAGTCACGATGGGTAAAATCAAAAGAAAATCATTCCAAAGGTATAAAACCATAAGAGCAGAATCCTGGTCGTACTAAAAAAAACAGACGATTTCTTGTCATTGAGTGAATGAGAAAAATATTTTTTTACTACTATATGCAGTGATTTAATATTACCAGACCAGTAGTATTTAATGTATGGAGCAATAAAATATATTCGCTATAACATCTATAATTGTAGAATCATGAGTTTTTCTATTATAATCAATCCAATGAAGATTTTCAAATAGCTACAATAGAAACTTGATTTTTGTATTTATTATATTTAATAAATCTTTATAATATATGAAATAACAATATCATTTGAATCGAAATGCTTAGTCTCAATGCCTTTGAAGGATTATTTTCTTACCCTTCCTGATAAAACACCTTAATCAGTATGAGCAACTGATGTCCTGCACTCCGCCTCCTTTACATGCCAAACGTCGAAGTAATGTTTTTGGAGCTTGGATGGAAGGGAAAAAGTCAATGAGAGAATCAATGTTTCTAATGTCACTTTTAATAAATTGAGGACCTTTTTTTTACTTTTTTTTACAAAAAGAAGTGCAATTGAAATTACTGCGAGTCATTCTGGAATAAAAGTTAGGACGTTTTTTTAAATAATGGAATCTTTTCAAATTTGACATAGGAAATAATTGACATTTTTTCAACAAACGGAGGAACACTTAAAAATTGAACGAAAGAACGCCTGAACAGATTTTTTTTTCAAATCGAACGGGCGAACGGTCGAACACTAAGATTGCGAACGCCCACAAGCCTGTAAAAATATATGTAATAAAATTGATTCTAAATACTAAAAAAATCAAATACTAAAGTTAATTAATTATCATCATTACATTACTAATTTGCTTTTTATATTAAATTACTAATCATTATAAATGACCTAAATAGACTCTTATAGGGTCAATAATCAGCTGACTTTGGCTCAAGACATTAGCATTGGAGACTATTCCTATAATTGAGACTAAAACAATACCTTTAGGAGTTTTATTATCAGGATACATTAGAGAGTTTATTTTTAGCTTTTTTGATACCCAAGGTGAAGCCCGTGGCTCCAAATCGATCTTTGTACTTAATTTTTCGTCACTAATCGCACATACAGTTATGGATTAGAGGACATAATATAGCATACAATAATTTATAAGTCATCTGTTAAATGCTAATTTTCTAAATCAAATTACAATATATATATATTATTTTCATTCCTTTAATTTCCAACACTATTAACATATATATTGACCATCAAAGAGTGTACCAGACTCCTGGTAATGTATTTGCAGCCCGTTTTTTAAGTTTGTCTTTCTACAAAATCAAGGGATCCCAAAGCCAAAAAAACAACAACCTTGAAGCCTCAAGTTGTAATATACCCTGCTACCTAAAAGCTCTAGCAAAAGCTATTCCATACCAGTGTAATCATATTGCTTTACACAAATTGAATATATATGAAGAAAATAATTGCTATTGATGACCTGAATAAATTTTGAATAATACAAATGTATACTTATATATGCACTCAATGTTAAAATATTTCATATACAGTGTGTATATGTATGTACAATGTACATGCATCAATTCCTATTGATGCCAGGAATTATACATTGCAAATATACATTTATCTTTAATCGACCTAAATATTTTTTTAATTCAGCAAATAAACAATTGAATAATTAATTGTGAAAGAATTTCCATTCGGACAAAACACCGGCTTTACTGCAGTTTTACCCAGAAAAATTAATATTAGTATTATTTGTGTAATGGTATTTTTTCTATCATTGACATATGGAAAGTGATGTGACGTCACTCTCCATATTTCATGATTTAGAAAAAATATTAAGTCTCACTCTCTATTTCGGATTTTTTTCTGTCCTTGTCTTTCCCTCAATGAAGGAGAACTAACAAATACCCCGATATTGTACGCTACCAAACGTTGCTTCGGCAGTCTTTGATTAGATGAGGGGTCAGCTTATGCTTTCATACTGAGATAATTAAAACATTATATACTTTTGTATAATTGACCAATCCAAATTCAAAGCTGCCATTCGGTACCGCCGATTCTGTATTCGGTAGATTTTATTATATATCTACCGAATATCGATCGTTGCAATGGATAAAAAAGAAAGAGAAATTAATATATGTATCTGCTCTTTGACTTATTCATATGCATTTAGTATCTCACAATTTATAACAAAAGACAATTAAGTACAAAAAAAATATATTTTTTTAGAGATTATTTGAAATGTAATGCATGTTATTTTTATATAAATCCTAGTTGCACTCGGATTTTGAAGGAAATGGAAGGCAATAGCAAACAAATATTTCCTTAACTGTCTTTTGTTATTCGTTTTCCGATATTAAATGCGCTTTCAGCTCCGGAGTTGTTTATTTATTTTATAAAGATCAACTTCTTCACACCAGGTAACTACGCTTCCAGTTCTAGGTATATACCGATTTACATTCCGTAGTCGCTGCTCTGTCCAAATTACATAAATCACTCATTATTACAATTATTTTATCAACTCAATAAATGATTCTTAATATTTTAGATCACGGAAATAAATTTAAAGTTAGTTAATGTATCATGTTCCTCCTCATCTTTTTTAGTAGTTAAGCAACCAGCCACTATAAATTATAGTCTATAATAAATGTATACTCAACTGAGAAGGAACATAGCACCAATTTAAAGATGTCAGTTATGTAGTTAAAATGGCTGCCACCACCCAAGGAGTATGAGGCAATTAATGATCCATGTTAACATGGAATACTATGAAGGCGAAGAAGGAAAAAACAGCACAGGAAGAAATGGCCCAATATAGAAAAGGAAAAAAATGATGCATGGAATAAATGTTATTATTATTATTTATTAAACTATTCACATATATACAGGACCGGTATATAAGAACGATATAAATATTTACCTCGTGTAATACAACAACTAGGAAATCATTTATCTTTAATTGCAAAAATAAATAAAAAATTGCCATTATTTACTCAATTTATATGATAAATAGTATTTGATCAATACTTGGTTCAATTTCACCCAAGTCTACCCATGTAATTGGGCCATTTCCCCCTCATGAATTAACATTTTTCTTTTCTATCTTGTATCATTTCTTCCTGGTCCATTTCTTCTGTACAACAGCTTAATCAAAGCTTCACTAATCATAGTAAAATGGACTTAGATAATCACATATAAAACTTAAGACAATAGAGCCGATGTGCAATGAACAATACATCAATCACAATTCTATATTCGTTATGCGATTCAAATCCCTTGGGAATAAGGCCGTCTATCGAAAGAAAAACAATTTCCTATTGTAAATGAATTTAAAATATGTAATTATTTTATCCGTTGTCCTTGTGATATACTAAATTTTGAATCGGAACTTACAATATAAATGATAAATAATAACTAATTTCAAAACTCAGCTTACAATAAGCCATAATGAATAAAAACTTGCAAAAACATAAATAATAATATCCAATAATATATTTCTCATGAGGGAAGGGATGTAACTCATTTTACGATTTGATTGTTCCTCATTTGGAACTCAGCAATGATAAATGATGAAATATATTTCCCCCCCAAAAAAACCTTTGTAATAAACGATAACGATAAAAACCTAGACTTCTGAGATCATTCTTCTTTATCGTTCCTTTTATCTCAAAGATGAATAGTATACCATGCTGGAGTATTAATCGCTCCGAAATGTCGATTCCCTAAAAAAAACTTTTCACCGTCTAAAACTTTTACTTGACCCAAACAAACTACTCAACCTAATCAAGAAGACACATCTTACTCGAATTGATGGACCCTCTTGGTGGCTTCCGATTATCTTCTAACAATTGAAGGTGGTAACTCGGAGGATTAGCGGACGGGCATTTTAAGTAATATGAGCTCTTCTTAAATAGACTTGTTGTATACAGTATAAGCACTAAGATAACAAAGCTTTATAAAGATTAAACGATTTCATAAAAAATGTAAAATTGTCAAACAAAATATACTAAATAAAAAAAGTCTAAGGAGAATCTAATTCCTCATTCTCTATATAACAATATCACGATATTGCCCACGTTTACAGGCATATATATATGAGAGCAATACAGCTGTTACGGCAGTATTGAGTCGGTATTTAATGGGGGTATGACAATGCTTCCTCTCTTTTTGAATGCGTGTATCTTACTTTTTCTTTCAATCCATCAACGTCGAATCCAACACATGATTAATATACTTAATTAAACAGCTGCGATATTTATTTTGATTAGAAGACTTACCTGCACTGACTACTGGGAGTTCAAATGACCCTAATAAATATAGATAGAATATTTAATGAGGTGTATTTTAATGTATTGCGGAACTATGCCACCAGTGTCTAGTTGCTTTGATTGACATCAGTTCAAAATAAATTGAAATATATTTTTTTCTCAAACTCTTTATTGACGTTGTTTTTTAATTATCATTTCGGATAATGGACTTTTGATAATTGATATGGAGTAATAGACGAGAAAATGCAACAAAAGACATATTTAGGGTTGTTTGAACTTTTGATAATGCAGACGGATTATTTTTATTTATTACAATTTTTGAATGTGGGATTTTACCGTAGTGCATAGAGATCATCTTGTGAAAGTTTGAACGAATCGAATAACGTTAAGAGTCTCTTCAACGGACCCAAAAGTTATGCAGTAATGTTTTCTTCACCATTCAATCGTGTCTCATTCCTTCAATATCAATGCTATTTTCAAATAGTTTAATGCAAAATGTAGGTAGGATCTCAAGGAGTCCTTATTACTCTTTATATACAAAAAAACATAAGTGATTATTTTTTTACGTCGTCATTTTTTCAAAACTTTAATTACATACGTATTTTTGTTTGTATATTAAAAACAAAAACTAATTTGAATTTCTTGAGATTTTACCTACATTTTGCACCCAATTATTTTAAAATAGCATTAATATTGATGACATGAGAGACGATTGAATGGTGATAAAAACATTACTACATTATTTTTGGGTCTGTTGAGGAGACACTTAACGTGATTCGATTTCGTTCAAACTTTCTCAAGAGTATCTCTATGACCTAGGATAAAATCCTAGGAGGAGGTCAACTCTTAAATAAATAAAAACGTGGTAAGGGATGCGATAGCCGTGTGTGTTAAGGCGTGTTCAACTCTCAATGTCGGGGGCGACGGTTCGGATCTCGAGAGAGGATAGTCATTTTTGGTCTACCTCATTGATAAGATCCTAGGTTCGATAAACTAATTTTAATACTAAAATGCTTATTTATATCCTATCGGATGCAATTCTATCGAACCATATAGACAAAAAACTGTGAATTAAGAATAACCCTATTATGCAGTATTACTACATGTGTTCATTAAGTACTTTCAAGGGGGGGGGGGGGGGGTTCTAGGTTACAGGGTAATGGTGACATGTTAATTATTGTACAAAATATTGTCATACTAAATTGACAAGCACTTGAATACATTTTAATAATTGAAAAGTCATTAACATTTATTCTTCTTCTTTATTGCTATTTTTTATATTTTAGTATCAGTTGTACAAAGCGTTCGAGCAAATCATAGATATTTCGAAATAAAACTTACAGCTTTATTTTAAAACTTGTTTGGCCATTTATTTAAGTCAGAGCTGTTAAAATCCACAATGCTATTCACCAACCGTTATTTCAATATATGGTAGTGTGTTCAACTGGACAAGGTCGGGCAATTGTTAGGGGCTCCGTAACTCATTATTACCTCCGCCGAAGGAGGTATTGTTTTCACTGGCGTTGGTTTGTTGATTTGTTTGTTTGTCAGCAGGATAACTCAAAAAGTACGGAACGGATTCGGATGAAATTTTTTGGAGTTGTTGGAAATGCCAAAAGGAACAAGTGATTAAATTTTGGCATCTCTGAGTACAGAATATAGATGCAAAATGAGCTAAATACTAATAAATATTTCAAGTTAGCCTACTCTACCAATAGATGTCGCTGTGCTGTGAAATCGGGTGCCGGGAGCGTCTTCCTCTCGGAATTTCCGTCGAGGGGAACCCTCCCCTGTCCCTCTACGCCGCCCCAGTCGTGAAAAATCCGCCTCGGAAGGCTCATAAGGACCCCGTGACGGCGGAGGTTTGCACTCTCTGAGTGTATATTTTATCATTACATTTTCAATATGGTGTTTTCAGTTAAAAGATGGCAAAAATGATTCTTTGTTCAGGGTCTCAAATCTTATTGGATCATCCCGAAGCTTATAACACATCATAGCCAATAATGATTTAGTAGATTGGATCACTACCGACCAATGGATGCTGTCAGATTATTAATAATGGTGTAAAGGATCTAAAAAAAATCTAGATTTTTATTGTTCTGAAGGATGAATCTCGGGAGAAGGATGCCCAGAAGTTATTTTATTATAGTTGCTTATAGAAAATTCCTTTAAAAGTTAATTTATTCCATTAATACATTAAAAAAATGATGAAATATTATTTATGCAATCAAAAACATACGCAATGTTTATATATGTAAATATCTACATACTATTCACGTTGCTATTTATAACCTTGGCCGATGCTCTACTAAGCTTGCTAGATTTTGTTGAATGATCTACTCAAAAGGCTGACCATCATTTGTGTTGTTTAAAGTGATTTAAAATATATAATTTAGAAATTAATTAGAATTAACTTTTAAACATTTTATAAAAATCATTATTCGCCAATTTCGATGTAAATTATTAGTAGCAGTGCATCGATGAATCTTTATATGACGATCCCAGGACACAAATAGCTTCAATCGCTACCAACTATCGCTCAAAGACAAATCTTGTAAAGGCTATTAAAGGTATTTTACCCCGGCGTACATTTGATACTGCATGGACAACTTGTCTTTTAAATATTTGTTTTCATTGGATCCAGATTGATTTGACGTTAACTCAAAAGAAGGGACTTGTTGATTGGCGTAATCCTGAAATATTCCCGGTGCTTCAAAAGGTACCTATAACATCGTTTCATGTGACGATTCATGCAAAATAAATCAAAACAGAAAAATAATTGACCGTGTGGATATTTCAAGATTTCAGTTGTGTGTAGAAGGGGAACTTGAAAAACTAATAATGAATTTATTTTTCGGCAAAACTGATCATGACGTCTCGGTTCTACTTGAGCATCGTAGGAAATTTGAATGGTACACCTCAATATATTTGCCTGGAGTTTACTGTGAAATCCCAATCATAGATCATCATGACAATGCCAGCTCTCAAAGATCAGATCTAGCCAATGTCCTTTTGATCGGCCAAAACGTCCCATCCACATCCCTGATTTGATACCACACACACACACACACACACATATATATATATATATATATATGGTATATATATATATATATATATATATATATATATATTTTATTTTACATATTTTTTAACAATAAACATTCCCATAAATCATCACTATGAGTGAGCAAATTCAAAAACGACAGCGTATCTCAGATCCGCTTGATGCTGAAATCAAGGTGGCAAGGATCATGTACATCGAAAATGCTCCAGGAGCCTGATTTTCGAGGTGACCATGATGAAGAAGGATGGAGAAGACTCGGAAAGAAGGAAGCGAACGGCACAAATTGAATAGGGATTTTGAATTCCTGGCTAGCCTGGAGAAGAAGATCAAAGTTGACCCCACAAAATCCATAAACCGCCTCTCCCATGAGGTTTCTGTAGCAGAAGGGACCATTAGGAGGGCTGTGAAGAAAGACTTGGGATAAATTCATTAACGTGGACCCCACACCACCTTTGACCGTAGAAATAAAGACCAGAAGGCTTGAAAGGTGCAAGAAAATCCTGAAATGGCTGAAGAACATGGGTCTAACGTGACAATCTTTTGGGACAAGAAGATGTCTCTGTTGATCAGGTCTACAACTGTAAGAACAATCGCTGGATTGGGAAAACAAACGAAGAAGTTAAAGGGCTTTGGCCTCCGATGGCAAGAAGATGCCTCCCTTCTTGTTCAAGGCGGGGGGAATCGACCATTATGCCTACTTCAAGGAGCTCAGGTTTACCATCTTGCCATGGCTGAAGGCCAACAATCAAGAGAGCAATTACGTTTGGACCCAGGATGGTGCTCCCTCTCTTGCAGCTTCGAAGTGTCAAGAGTTTAGTGCCATCTAAATGGTCAATTTCTGGTCAAGGAGGTATGACCAGGCTTGTGAGCGTTCAGCTTTTTTTTCGTTCAGCGTTCAAAAAAAAATTAGCGTTCCGTTCAATGTTTTGCGTTCAGCGTTCCGTTAGCGTTCAGCGTTCAAATATTAAAAAAGAATTTCCGAAAAAAGTACTGCGTAGTGATGACGGTTTCTTTTTAGAAATTTCCAAAAAAGTACTGCGTAGTGATGACGTTTTTTTTATTAGAAAAGAATTTCCGAAAAAGTACTGCGTAGCGATGACATTTTTTTTTTTTAGAAAAGAATTTCCGAAAAAAGTACTGCGTAGTGATGACTTTTTTTTAGAAAAGAATTTCTGAAAAAAGTAATGCGTAGTGATGACTTTTTTTTGGAAAAGAATTTCCGAAAAAAAGTACTGCGTAGTTATGACGTTTTTCCGAAAAAATTCCAAGAAATGTTTGGAAAAATTGAACGCTGAACGCAAAACTCTTTTTTTTTGTTTTCAACGTTCAGCGTTCAAAAAAAAGTTGTATTCCGTTCAGCGTTCCGTTCATTGAACGTGCGTTCAGCTGAACGCCGTTCAATTTTGCGCTCCGTTCACAAGCCTGGGTATGACATTATTATTCATCAGATCTTAACCTTCTGGACTGCGCTGTGTGGGGCACTTTAGAGACGGAGACGCACGAAACCTCTCACCCAAATGCAGACTAACTGAAGACTGCCATCGTGGCTGAGGGGACAAACTGTTAGAAGAGTTCATCATCAACTCCTGCTAGCCTTCCGACGTCGTGTCGAGGCTATAACTGAAACTTCTGGTGGACAAATTGAGTTTAAAAATTGAACAGGCAATGAACATTAAATTTTTGCTGAGTTTTTTTCATTATTATTGAAATTATAGTATTATTTATTTTTTTAAAGCTGCCACCTCAGTCCACGTTTTGCTTACGAACCCTGTATATATATATATATATATATATATATATATATTATATATATATATATATATATATATATATAATATATATATATATATATATATATATATATATATATATATATATATATATATATATATATATAGTATATATGTACAGGAGTGTGCAAGCGAATCTAGACTAACTTTGAGTACTTGTATCTCAGAAACCAGTTAGGTTAGAAGCTTAAAAATGTATGAACTGGTTAGTATATTCTATGAGCTTTGTTTAATAACAAAAAGATTGAAAATGTCCTCGGAACTTGAGTGCAGGACGGCCATTATTGTGGCGCTCCGTTGCGGCCGTGCGCCCAAGGAGATCATCAACTTCTTCAAATTCCCCAAAGCTACTGTTTACAGCATTGCCAAGTCCTTCAAGGAGTCGGAGGACATCGAGGATGGATTCCTAACACCGGAAAGAAAGACTCCAGACCGATCCCAAGTCAGGAAGAGGAGCGCCGACTTCATTGATCGCCTCCAGACGATGATCAATGACGCTCCAAGTGTTCCCATGTCGACACTGGCTGAAAGGCTAGATGTGCACAGGACCACTGTTCTCCATGCCATTCATGAGGACCTGAGGTGCAACAGCTACGTCCTGAGAGTCCGTCAGATGCTTTCTGATGCCATGAAGAAGAAGAGGTTGGAGAGATGTGAGTTGTTGATCCCGTCATTGAAACACCGAGCTGCCGGACGAATCAGGTTCTTCTCGGACGAGAAAATCTTCTGTGTTGATGCGAAAATCAACCGTCAGAATGACAAATGGATTGCCAGTGACCCAGATGAGGTCCTATCATTGGAAGAACCAAGTTCCCGGCCGGAGTTCATGTCTTGGAGGTCATGTTCAGCGAGGGAGACATCATGTCTCCTCACATCTTTGCCAAGGGCCAAAATGTCAACAAGGAGGTCTACCTGGACGTCATGCAGACTGTGGTGAAGCCTTGGATGACTTAGATTGCTGCTGGTAGACCTTATCTCTACCAGTAAGATGGAGCTCCGCCCACACGTCCAATTTGGTGCAAAACTGGTGCTTAGAGAATCTCGACATGTTCTGGTCAAAGGAGTTCTGGCCCCCCAGCAGCCCTGACCTCAATCCCTGCGACTACTACTTGTGGGGCGTCCTAGAGGGGACACTAACAAGCGTGCTCACAACACTGTGGACTCCTTGAGTGACTCCTGCCATCATCCAGGCAGTGGCCAACTTGTCCAGGGAACAGGTGGCTCATGCCGTTGGGAGGTTCAGGCACCGTGTGGAGGCTGTTATTGTGAAAGGAGGAAGTTGGATTGAATGAACATAAGAGAAAAGTCATTTAAATTTGTGTGATATGAAAAAAAGTCAATTATAAGGTCTTGTTCTGGATATGAGTATCCTGTTTCCGTGCTAAAAAAAGTCTAGATTCGCCTGCACACCCTGTATATATAACTTAATAATACAAATGATTTTCTTGATTCCTTAAGTATTGTCCGGCATGTGTGCGATCAAACCAATTGCGAAGAGCTCTTCATATATATATATATATATCTTTTTTAGATGCCTGAAGCAATAGAAAATGATATTTAAGAATAAAAACTGCTTGAATACACATTATCAAAGTATAAATGACTAAAATTAACAACATCAAAACGGGTGGAAGAACACAAGTTTTTTTAATTATAGTTGAATTAACATCCTTTGCATAACGGTATGTACATTAGGGGGTATTATAGAAACCTAATATTAAGATATCAAAATTTATCCCCCCGCGAAAGTTGCGTCATAAGAAACTAAATGATCGTAGAAAAATGGATTTTGGTTTGACCCCCCCTTACCCCCCCCCCAAATTGCGTTCAAAGGTTTCGTTATGAAGCAAAACTTTTTTGTTATTACTCATTTTGGGGAAAATTTAGTTATGATCAATTTACGACTTTGTTATTTTTTGCAAATTTTCGTCAAACAATATTTAGAGCCCATAAATGTGCTTAAGTGCTGACGCACCAACCATTTTTTAAATAACGGCTCCTACTAGGGTTCTTTTATAGTTTCAAGAAGGAAAAAGAAAAAGAGGGTACTCATGTTGATGTTTTTAAGTTATTTTTTAAATACATTTGCTTTTCACATCTTAATTTTCATACAGTAACTCCCTCACATGAATACATTGATCACGTATTACTAAAAAGTGGCATAGCGGAAGATCAAGCGAAATAACTACTTTCAGTAGTCGAAGAACATTAAAGACTTGACACTTTGGTCACTGTTGTGTGTTACGGATGCAACACCAATGTCAGAATATGGTAAGGAGTAATAAAAAGACTCGAGTTATTTCTTAAAAGACCACTTCAGTTACCTTTTAGAGAAGTTTTTAAACATTTAGATGGCGCACAAAAAGGACCTCGGACTTATGAAGGTACCATAGGAAAATTAATAAATACAGACTTTACCAAAAATTCAATAATTTTTTTTAAATCTTGTAGGAAAAGTAAAATACTTAAATCAAAGTTTACTGTACTCTTTAAGCTCAGATAAAAATATTTATACGAAATTACATTACGAATACAAACAGAATTTTTTCGAATTCAAGCTTTTGCTACAGGTCTCCAGGAGCATAACATGAGGCAAAATGTCTTACCAAAGCCAACAGATTTTAAGATCCTATATTTCACAAAAGGTCCATGTGAGTCCACATAAAACTTGTAAAATTTATACTAAATTTTTACGCTCCTATATGGTTTCAAACCAAGTTAAATCCTCTTTTTATTGAAGGCTCAAAGCATTATAAATTCGCCATAACTTTATTACAAGAGATTGATGAAAATTTAGCCCCATCAATATAAAAGTACTCAAGAGAAACGCATTTTTGCCCACCCTGAAAATATATTGCTAAAGGCCTAACCGATAAATAAATGGAAACAAGAATGTTTGTCCTGAAAAAGTTTTGTTTGCAAAAAAGAATATTAAAAAACTAAGAAATTTTCAACTACCCAAAACTATCAGTTGTAATTCTAAGAATTTTTTAAATCTTATCGACTGGTCAAATATAAATTTGTCTGTTCCTCCAATTGTGCCTGAGGAAGATCTTATAAAAGCAAAAGAACATCCTTTAAAAACTAATAAGTATCCTTGCCATTCACAATCAGTGGAAAGAGCTGTAAAACTAGTAACGGAGGCATCTGCAAAAGTTTATGGATATAATCAACGTCATAGATTTATATTCTCAACCATATGAGGGAGTTACTGTATGAAAATTAAGATGTGAAAAGCAAACGTATTATAAAATTAACTTAAAAACATCAACATGAGTACCCTCTTTTTCTTTTTCCTTCTTGAAACTATAAAAGAACCCTAGTAGGAGCCGTTATTTAAAAAATGGTTGGTGCGTCAGCACTTAAGCACATTTATGGGCTCTAAATATTGTTTGACGAAAATTTGCAAAAAATAACAAAGTCATAAATTGATCATAACTAAATTTTGTAAAACTAAATTTTCCCAAAATGAGTAATAACAAAAAAGTTTTGCTTCATAACGAAACCTTTGAACGCAATTTGGGGGGGTAAGGGGGGGGGTCAAACCAAAATCCATTTTTCTACGATCATTTAGTTTCTTATGACGCAACTTTCGCGGGGGGATAAATTTTGATATCTTAATATTAGGTTTCTATAATACCCCTAATGTACATGTTGACAAGAAATAATGTTTATTATAACAAATATAGGATAACTTATAGATTTATAGATCTAATTTCAATTTTCTTTGTTCATTATTACATTTTATATATGTTTAATTTTTACGAATGAAATAATAATAATAAAAACCAGTGTGCCATATGTGCGATTGGCAGAACCCGATGGACCATCATTGGTGGATTTCAAGCCTCAGTATTTGTTGGGTGTGATACATGAAATAAACCCCCCATTAAGCTAAAGTTGGGATCTGCAGGATCCAAGGGCCCAGTTGTGGTTGGTTAGACAAAACCTATTCGAAAGTGATAATCGGTAGGAGCCAAGGGCCATTGCTGGTGGATTTGAAATCCTAATATGTCAAACTTGTGAACAGCAGGAACCCAGATCCCATTGGTGGTGGGCTTAAGCCCCCACTATTCTATAGTTAGGATCGGCAGAATCCGAGGTTCTATTGGTGTTGGGTTGGAAGCCTAATTCCCCAAACTTGTGAACGGCAAGAACAGAGGGCCCATTGGCGGTGGGTTTCTTTTACCTAAATCCCACTATATCTGTGATATGTATCCGTAATCGGCGGGACCCGAGGACCCATTGGTGGGTGGATCTTTCTGGGGGGGAGGGAGAGAATTCACAGGGGAATTAACCTATAATCCAATCTTCGATATAGGAATGTGGACTATTGGGAAAAAATATATGGCATTTTACTTCTTTTGACAGGTAAATGATGAGGATATAAAATATACTTTCTTACATGTCTTATATGCAACAACTTATTTTCATATTTTAACTGCTTTAAATAAATAGATACAATTTTCATAATTATATGCCATAATTATCCTAGACAGACTATCAAACACGTTTCCTTGGCCAATTAAATATATATATCCTTGAATCCCTCAGCCTCCTCTTTAATTACCTTCCAACCACACAGGGCCCAAGTATCTATGGTACTTATAAGTCAATCGAGAAGCTGTTGTTCTTTATAAACAATATATATGTTTTACATTGTGCTACTATGTTTTTTGTATGCGCCTTGAGGCCTTGAAGGACAAGAAATATTAATATGATATTCAAATGATTAAAAACAGTCAGAAGAACAAAAAAATTAAAGAAAGGTCATTTGATGGTTATTAGTGCATGGAATTCTTAAGAGACCATATGCATGTACATATATCACACTCTCTCACAAATTTATGATAAAAATAAGACGTTGAAGGAAAAAAAATACCATCGCCGAGGTATTTGAATACTACAAACACTTGGTAGTTGGAATCATATAATCAAATATGACAGATGTGACTTTCCTGGAAGAGTTTGAGGATGGTTCACCCAGGATATTTAACATTAACACGACTTCCATCACGAGTGGCCTCTTCAATAGCTCACTCCTCACCATTGGCCTAACACTCGTTCTAGTGGTCATTTTCTTTGGTAGATTGAAACAAATTATCTTTTGGATTGATAGGAAATTAGTTTTATGCAGACTGACATTATAAAGCTTTCAGGTAGTTACGTTATGTTGAGTAATTGATATTGTTTTTAAATCTATGCTTCGCTTTACGTCACCATGAGTGGAATAATTTAATGGCTTATTTGAGCCTACTAATTACATAGATTCCCATATTTTGGATCAGGAACAAAATATCTGTTGTTGTCTGGTACTTTAATAAAGAATGACACTGGAAATAATTAAAGAGCATAAGTTCTAAATTTGTTTGATTGTATGAATATTTTAACAGAATTTTCAATTATAAAAAAATACGGTGTGTTTACAAGGCATATATTTATTTTTTGTGTGTTGGATTTAGTCAAACAAGAAGATCACGAAATAAAATCAAACAATTTATTAAAAACGTCTTGCAACTATGCCGCACATGATACAATTTATAGTGCTCATGTCAATAGAATAGTAAAATGTATACCTGCGGAAACAAATCATAAAATGCCGAAGAGAGCCATTTTAGTTATTCCTATTATTATCGTTATTGTTTTTATAGGTATGCACAAAAATCAATGTTATTGTATAACAAATAAAAAAATATATATTAATATCGTTTTAAATTCTGTTGAAAAAACACTGATTTTTTATTCAACATTCTCTATCAAATTAGTCAGGCTAAGCCAATTGGAAGTGTCCCAATATTGGCAACTGAACCAATAATCTTTCATTTATATTATTTTACAGTGTCATTTTGAGGAGAGTGTTGACTTTACTTGGCAAAGTTTTAACTTCATTCGGAGTTTAAAAGCAAAGCTCATTGTAGCCTTAAAATAGTTTGCAATGACCACAATACCGTGCACCAATTCCCGAAACAGTGAGTGTCTTTTTCACGCCTTTGAAAACCTAAAACTGTCTATTGTCACAGTTTTGAATGTGAAACGTAAATTTCAATCAATTTGATAATACGTTGTTTCCCGTTGATTTATCTTCTCGGGTGGTGACATAGAAGTCTCTTTGATCTACCTCATAACTTTGAGTAAGATTGAATTTTGTAGGTAAAAATGACCCAAAATATGCACCTGGATTAATTACTCCCCATAAGCTTAGCTTTAAAAATTATATGGACCGTTACAAATTACAATTTTGTCAAAACGACAATAACACTCTTTGTTTGAAACTCCAATGCTTCCATTAAAGGTCCAAAGATAAGTTCTCCAACTTAGAAAAAAACTGAAGAAGAGCTTCTTGATAATGGAGGTGGCGTGTAATAGCTTTGTAATTAATATATAATTATAGTAAATATTAGTGTACAAATAATATATTTTCGATACAAAATAGAACAAAAAGAAGAGGCTAAATTATACATATACCATTATATAGGGAATCTTATCCAAAGCTTTAATTTATGAATGAGTTGATAGTTAAAAGTATAAAAATTAATAGGATTAGCTTTAAGAATAAAACTTAAAAAGTTATATCAAGTAGAGTGAATAATTAAAATCGGATCAAGATTCGTATCTTTCAACTTAAAAGATAAATGGATTTGAAAGCATGAAGTCTCCTATTTAATACTCATTTTAAAGTGTTCCAATCTAATGAAAAAGTTTTATAATTTCAATCATGAATATTGTACACTTATTGTATATAGATTACGACCAATGAATCGTTAAAATAATGTAATTTTGAATCGGAACTTATGCGTTTGCATACCATTTATGAATAGTCATCAAAATACAAGAGCGTTTTGGCTGTTTACGATAGCCAATTTGAAATATTTTGAATGAAGGTCTATTGAAGCTTCCAGGTCCTTTTTGAGCACATTGGATCTGTCTATTGAATTGCCTATTCAAAAAAGGGATTGACTCTTAAGGTAAATAATACCACGAGCCTATGTTATCAAATTATTTTCGTGTGTAACGTTCTGCTCCTTTCATCAGCACTTGTTCTACTGAAAGATGATTTTTTATAATGTGGACTCAGATATGAGATATCTTGTCTGAGTTCTGGGTATTGTAAACCTAGCTTTGATTTTCATTCTATTAATTGTATAAAAGTAATTAAATCAAATTGTAGATGTCATTTTCCACATTAAATTTAAATATTCAATCACTTTTTGGATTTAAGTGGAGAACGTTGTTTGGTTTAGTATGCAGCAGCCTGTTTAAAAAGTATTTTATATTATAGAAACAATGATTTCTTATCCAAGCTCCAGGTTTTATAAAACAAAAAAGTGTATGGACTATTTCAAGATCATCTTCTTTTTAGAGGTTTCTCTCTACGCCCTGGACGTTTACTACAATCAGACTTTTGGGAACCTCAGTCAAAAGATAGATGTAGACTACGAGGATGAGGTTCTTGCCGCTCAGCTCTACTCAGCTATCCAACCTACTATGATTACTATGCTTCCTCCCAACGAAGCCTTGGAGGAAGGACGCCAGACTTCAAGGCGATCATAAAGATGATCAGCACTGCTCAAGAAATGTAAGAAAATAAATAATAATAAAAAAAATCATGGACAAAATAAAAATTAAGTATATTTGCCCAGTACACATTTGAGGTTCATATTTCAATAATATGTCGTGAGACTTCTGCACAACCTTAAGCAGATAAATTTCCATGCCTCCATTCGGACTTTAATTAGTCAAAACATTCCTGAGAAGATAACTAGGCTCTTACGGAAATTCTTGATCTTGAAATGAGGTAAATATTATAAAATCATGTTTGGGCTTTATTAAATATAAATTTTATATATTAATCGGTTTAAAGTGCAGTAGAACAAATAGGTATACATTCAATACATCTACCTTACACAATTAGGGAGATATCAAAAAGAGTTAGATTTTCTTTTTCGTGGTTTTGATGATTATAACATAATGGAATAAAAGTTTGTTAAGAAAAACAAGTAGTTGCATTTTAAATATTCATAATCATTTTAATATTAATCTTTTCCGAGCAATCTTGAAAATAAACATCCATAGATTGAAACGTAATGTAATATACTTTCATAATAATTTCATATACTTGAGTAAAACAAAATACAATAAATGATGCATAAAAATGTAGGAAATATTAAATGTACCCAAATTTTGAATTTTGTGCACGATCGCATATATATATATATATATATATATATATCCCAGGCATTGAAATACTGTATACATTTGGCTCAGAAATTGGATATATTAAACTGTGTAATGATAAAGTTTGACATTTTGCTGACTTTTTGTTTAACAAAATAAAGTCTTTGAAATAAACATAAAAAATATACTATTTCATATCAATAATTCAAAAATAACCTATCAGCATTTGAGTAAACAACAACACAAAAGTCATTTTTTTAAATTGTCAACTAATAGAAATCCATAGTATGTTATATATGAAAATTATTAAGAAAATAGTAGCGTGGAAGTAATACCCTTATGAGTAGTTATAGAGACTTACGTTCGATTATTTAAGCCCCTGATACCGGACAAAACTACAGATGATATAATAGTTTACAATTTTAAAATATGTACGAATTTAAAAATTATTATTTTTAAATGAAAAAAAATAACAATATATTTGTTAATGTTTTTTTACACTTGTATATTATTTTTTATGTGTTGAATGGATCCGTGTCTAATATAAATTGAATTTACTTTAAAGTTATATAATAACGTATATGAAACCTTAATATCGCCCAATAAATAATGGATTTAATTGTCATTTATTCACAACATCGTTAAAAAAGGCACCAAAAAATATTTGTTGCCTATAGGTATATAATGATAATATTCTTATAATGGGTTGAACGGATAGGATTTCAAAACTATGTTAATATGACTTTTAAATAATATAGATAAAGCGCTAATGTGGTTTGATAGACGAGGGAAGACTGTGGGACATGATTGGACAAAAAAAGCATATATTAATTTTTATTATTTTGAAAGGCTATTTTAACATTACAGGAGTGTTGATAGGAAATAGCTATCGAATATACGATCAAAGAAAAATATTGTTTATCAAATTACATTAGCACATTAATGTAAACGTTATTTATATTACTTTCAAGTAAATTCAACATATTTGTTACACCGATCTCTTCAACCCAATGAAATATCATGATTATTACCTATAAGCAACAGATATATTTTTTTAACGATTTAGTGAGCAACTGATAACAAACTACATTATTTTTTTGGGCGATATTAAGGTTTTATATGTATACGTCTCTATCACCCCCTCATTCTCTTAATGTATCCTGATTTTTTTCTTTGTTCGCTAAGTTTTTATAACAACGAAATTGATGGATCTTAGTTGGACTTGAGAACAAATTTACTTTTTGTTGTATTAATCTGTTTACTCTGACGTCAGATATGAAGTACATAATTGTATGTGCCTATCTAAGAACATTCTATGTTAATCAAGGTCAGTATATATTAAATAAAGGAATTGAAGGACTCATCGTTCTAAAGCCGGATGACTAGCCCGAAACAGTAAGCTACTTAATTTCTGACGTCACAGTAAATCTATGCATACAACTAAATGGCAAAGTTCATGGGAACGGTTCGCCTATTTTAAAAAGCTATTGTATTGGCCGTTGTATTAGTCAAGAAATATTATTTATATTGCTTGATAGTTCTAAAGTTCTACCAACTATTTTTTAACCAGTTATTTTCGTCTTCTTTTAATTACTTTGAGAGCCTTGAATATCAAATA
The DNA here is from genome assembly GCA_013387185.1 of Caligus rogercresseyi. Taxonomy (NCBI): domain Eukaryota; kingdom Metazoa; phylum Arthropoda; class Copepoda; order Siphonostomatoida; family Caligidae; genus Caligus; species Caligus rogercresseyi. Next base: position 23,569,869 of record CP045891.1, read on the forward strand.
CGACTTTTCTTGCTTGAATATATGTAACAACAAGAGTATATCTTGTTTGTTCCATACTTGTAATTGACGCCCTATGCTAAACTCTCACATTTGACGTGGCTTTATTGTTTCTTTAGATATTTAGGGAGCAGCGATGATTCGAATGCAGACTGTCGAAAACGATGGTTCTGTGAAGTTTCCTCTAATGACATCCTTCCGGGGAGCCGTTCTACCAAAGCCATGTTCCCAATTATCCGCTCACTAGCCGGGATGGGAGCTTCAGAATACCTAACAGAGCTCAATGAGGACATACAGGTGCGTAAACCCGCTGTAGATTTAGATGTCTATTTTAATATGAAATATCGAAAAAATAAAAAATCTACTCATACCGATTAATAAGTTATGATATCTGATAGCAAATTTCATTTTTTTGCTCCAAATTATCAAAGTCAGTGGAAACAACATCAGGATTTATGAGTCATAATTTCCTGGTCCATTACTTTTGGACACCATTATTAATATACTGAAAACCTGTACCAAAGTAACCATTTGAATGCTACAGAAATAAACTGTAGCCTAATTCCTGCTGCTAATTAGCCCTCTTGCTACTTATCATTTACTGAAACATAATTCCCACAATTTACTACAGTTTTGCTAAAAACTGTAGCCTAATTCCTGCTACCTAATAAGCCCCCTTGCTACGAATCATTTGCTGAAACATACTACTCACAATTGTTACAGTTTTGCTACAAACTGTTACTAAAATTTGTTTTTTTTGGCAAAACATCAAGTCTGTTTCTACACTCACCTATACCGTAAAATAATACAGTACTATTATAACGATACATGTTTATCAGACTTGTTAACGTTCGCAAAAAATGTCGTTCGTTTGTCGTTGGCCAAAAGTTATCGTTCGCCGTTCACCGTTCGTTTGTCCTTTGCCATTCTGAAAAAAAATAACGACTTTTTTTAGAAAGGAATTTTTTCATTCTGAAAAAAGTTATGACGGTTTTTTTCAGAAATTTTCCCCAGGAAATAGTAAGTTCTTTGTCTTTTTTGGCGCCAAAAATGAACGACAACAAATGAACGATAAATCAACAAGTCTGAAGTTTATAGATCTTACTATTACAAATAGCTAATGTATATCAAGCATTTTCAGTATTTCAACCATTTTCTAAACAATCAACATATAGAGAGTCTAAAGAATATAAATATACTCTTAATGTATTTAACATGTATCCAGGCTATTTAATTGAACAATACAGTGCCTAAAAAAGGCACCCTACCTTGCATTAACAAGTAAACTTAGAGATATAAGATATATAGAGCGTATTCCCTTCAATAGCAGAGAAACATCGTTTAGCTATATTCTGTGCCCAACATAAACAAAGTAATTTGTACTACGTCATCGTCATCATAGAAAGATTTATTTATATTTGGCACAATGACGTATTTTCTGAAGAATCTAATAAGCTCTCTATGTCTTTATATCTCTATGTATGTAAAGCCCGAAAGTATATTATCGATCGTTATTTTATAGGAGGTCCAAAACGTGAAAAATGATTCTGCGACCATTATTACCCGTCATGTTCCAAATCCCTGAAGGATTTCTTTGGAAATGCTCTGTGACTATGATCAGAGTGAAGAAAAAGAAGCTCCCATATCAACTCTTCCTATCTTCCCGCACCATGGAGCATGGAAAATTCTTGATGTTTTCAAAATGAAGAAAAGAAAAAAAGTGTAACAAAGCATTTCTTAATATACCTCATGAGTCTTTTATAAAAGGATTCTTTAATATTACGTATTTTGTATGTATTTCCTAATATTGTGTAAGATAATATTTAAACAAATATAGATTTTTTTAAAGATATGAATAAATTGTTTCTTTGCCTTGACCTTATGAAGTAATAATAGAGAGTGTTGTTGTTTTAGAGTGGTATCAATGCATACAGAGATAAACTGGTAATTACAAAATGAATTACTATGCCATTGTTTTTCTTTTCGTATTTACTCGATTATAATAATGAAATAAATATTTTAAAGCTTAAAGGATGATAAAAGTCATTGAATTTCAATGTAAACGTTTATTAGTAATAAGTTGTTTGCTTTTAGATTAAGTTTTGATATTTTTCAAGCCTTAAATATTGAGTGATATACAACAAAACCTAGAAAGAAATGACTTCACAGTTAGCATACAATCAAATTTATTACCTCCGCCGAAGGAGGTATTGTTTTCACTGGCGTTGGTTTGTTTGGTTGGTTTGTTTGTTTGTCGGCAGGATAACTCAAAAAGTGCGGAACGGATTCGATGAAACTTTGTGGAGTTGTGGAAATGCCAAAAGGAACAAGTGATTAAATTTTGGTATCTCTGAGTGCTTCTTTAAGATGCAAATGAGCTAAATACTAATACATATTTCAAGTTATCCTACTCTGCCAATAGATGTCGCAGTGCTGTGCTCTCAAAGAGGAGAGCACAGCACAGCGACATCTATTGGCAAATGACAAAAAGACCAAGTGATTCATTGGGTGGGGATCGGCGGAGGTTTGCACTCTCTGAGTCCTCTAGTTAACTTTAAAACTATCCCCTTACAAGCAAAAAACAACAACTAAATAATTAAATTAGCTGGAATATATTCCCATACATCTCTTTCCTGTTTTTTTTACGTTTGATTGTAGGTTTATTTTTAGAGAGTTAAAAAATGACCAAAGGTACAATGATACATATGCAAAAAATAATAAAAGTATAATACTTCGTACTCGTGAGATATCAGAACGACAATACACAGTTACGTCTGAGCAACGTCTGCAAATTGTACTGCCTTTTCATGCACGCAACGACCCTTTTCGATATAATTTTCGTACAGTACGGCCATTGTATGGCCGTCATAATACACAGACTTAACTGCAAATTAGTGGATCATTAAGGAATATAAATTCTACTTATATGATAATTATAGCGCGGAAATAGTGTGAATTGCATTACATATTTTATTTAAAATTCAACTTTTTAACAGAAAAACCCATTTGATCCCTTATTTAAAAAGTTAAATATTCTTAATTTTGGGGGATTTTTGATTTTCCCTTCATTTTCATAAATTTTAAACTTTCTACTTAGATTTGAGCACAGTAAAAAGTTTGCAAATCATTTTGTGGTTCCTCTCATAATTTGAAATATAAAACATGCTTTAGATGTCTAATGAGAAAAGCTTTCTCACATACCTAACAATTTATTGATTTCAATTATACGGTCATTCCTTTCATTATACTCCTTAAGGCCTTTTTTCCGAGAAGAATACCATGTCTCGAATCAAACATATACAGATAAACGAAATATTTGTATTGCTGAGAAGAATGTGCTCATAGAAATACTTTTAAAAGGAACACCCAATTAAAAAACACTGCTTTATTTTTACAATCGAGTGCTTATTTGGATTCATATATAACCATACAACTATATATTAAAGAAGTGACTAGATAATAGAGATATAAAGACATAGAGGGCTTATTGGATTCTTCAGAGGAATGCGTTTTTTGTGCCCAATATAAACAAATCTTTCAATCTCTATGATCAGCTTACGATGACCTAGTACAATTTACTTTGTTTATATTGGGCACAAAAATACAGCTGAACGATGTTTCTCTGCTATTGAAGGGAATAAGCTCTCTATATCTTTACAAGGAGAATATAAATTTACATCTCCTTGATATCTTTATGGACTAGACTGCTTCAAAACGAGTTTCTAGTTAAACGATCAAGCATTACACCTATAACAAATATTACTTGTTTGTTCACAATTAAAATTTCATTTATCCACATATTAGAAATACTCGCATATATGGGCGCCTACGGCGCCCATATGTTCGCCCTTCGGGTATGGTAGGTTTTAAGTCACATGAGATGCTTTTTTCTTTTTTTATTTCTCTAACTCCTCCTCCTTCTTTTCTTTTTTCCTCTCTTTACCTCGAAAAGTAGGTAGTTCAAATCAGACAAGGTCTGAAATTTTTCATTTCTGGTCCCATCACTTTGCAAATAGTTTTTATTAGGTCCGTCTTGACCCAAGGATTCCATAGGTACCTTCAAAGTTCAAATCTGACCATAAATGTGGGAGGAGATAGCGTGCGGACATACAGACGGACAGAGATTGGTGAATTAATATATAGATTTTTGACACTCTTTGACCACCTCGAATCAAAATAAAAAAGTATATGGCTACACTATAAATAAAATATGCCTTTAATACCAAAGCTTATTTAAGGTATATTATTTTCTCAGAAAAAAATAATTACCAGTTCATTTTATATATGTTCATACATTTCTAAGCAAACATTATGAAAAACGTATGTCAAGGTATCTCATTATGAAGCATTAGTTCTCAATATTTTGAAAGAAAAAAAACCTGACAACCTCATATTGATTTTCTATGTACACAATTTGCTGTCCAGGATACTAAAATTTTACAGCATCAAATAGATAGATAGGTTGAACAAATAACAAAATCAATTGAGAATCTGAACAGATTAACTTTGCGTGTTTTTTATGATTTGGCTCATTCGTGTGGATATTAAGAATCATTGTAGCAGTAATCCAGCTTGTAATCCATCAAGTTGATCCAGCTTGATCTTCCCTTGTCGGGAGAAGTCAAACCTGCGTACTTCAACATAATGGTAATGGACTACCTTGATTTTTTTTACGGATTGTAAGGAATTCATGTGGGATATTGTGGCAAAGTGATTGATTTTGGCATCAAAATATAAATACTACAAGAGGTCAAAAACAGACCTTCCTTCTCAGTAACCAGAAGCGAATAACTGATCCAGGTCAAAAGACCCTTGACACTGAGTGACTCTATCTTCAGATAGAACGTCCTCAACGGACCCAAAAGTTATGTATTTTTTTTCGTCATTCCATCGCCTTTCATGTCTTCAATATAAATGCTATTTTCAAATTATTTTGTGTATTTTATATACATAGAAACTTAAACGTGGAATTAAAGAATTGAAACAATCATTTTTGGGGTATTTTCCAGAAAAAGGACTATTTCAAAACGTTAATTCTCGTTTTATGTTGTTTATATTAAAAAAAAAACTATTTTGGAATCCTTGAGAACATACTTACATTTTACACCCAATTATTTGAAAATGTCATTTTCATTTAGGACATGAAAGGCTATCGAATGTTGAAAAAAAAATACTACATTAGTTTACTACATAACTTTTGGGTCCGTTGAGGAGACCTTCACTTAATTCGATTTCGTTCAAACTTTCACAAGATGATTTCTATGCACTAAGGTTGTAAAATCCTAGGGGGAGCTCGACTCTAAAATCCAAAATACGTGAAATAAGAACCCTTCTAATGTATTTATAAGGTCTTTAGTTCTTTTTGTCACTGAAGAGCAAACAAATACCCTATATTAAGCACTGACGTGACTTGGGCACTCTATATTAGCAACTATGAGGATCAACTTATCGCCAAAATGAGTTAAGAAAAAATAACATTCGTTATTTCCCTAAGCGTGAGAACTTTCTTTAATTAATAGTAAAAAATCATAATAGAAATCGCCATTCAGTGCATTCGTAAATTTCCCTTATTGTGGTCAATTAGGAGGACAATTGGTGTTTTAAAGTATTAAGCTATTATGTCTGAGTAGACATTTCAACAGCTGCGCGACGGATGCTGTATTTCTTTATAGCAACTAATTCATTATTACCAAATTATTGTTCGATATAAATGGCTAATTTGAATAAAAAATACGTATGTTAAGGGATAAAAATGTGTACGTTCAATTTTTAGTTGTTTGCTTTTGTATTGTTCTCTCTCTTTTTCTTTCTACCAATCACGTTCGATATAAAAGTCCTCGTTTCTTATCCGTCATCAAAGATGAGAAATGATTTTTTTTTTCGTGCATGCGTTTACATTCATTGCGTGGATACAACTTTATTATCTATTTTATTCAACTGATGATGATACGTATATATATACAGTCGTACAAGGAGAGAGACTACAGATGGAGAGGAGCTGTAACGGTGTAGGAGAGCTCTAGAACTTTAACGATGAATTTGTTCATTTTCGTGGTCCGGCTCATAGTAGGCAAAGGGAACGGGATGTGAGCGATATACATCCTTGTACTCCCTCTTCCCAGCCAAATACTCCAAATAACGCTTATTCATTTGCTTCCTAATGGCTAAGATCCTTTTCATCTGCAAATAAAGGGAGACGAATAGTTAGGCACAGATAAAAGTAATTTCCTATTGAAAATCATGAGGAAAATAAAAAGTTATATACATATTTACTTACAATTCCCACCAATAATGAAAGGTTTTTTTTATTAACATTAATTTGTCATTGATTCCGATTAATTTCTACCAGTATGATTTTTTAGGACACCTCTTCCTGAGCTAATGATTAGGGATTAGAGAAAAGGTTGTCTTAGAAAACTCACTGTTAAACAATACTTTTTCATTAGAAAACACTATTTTCTTTATTTTTCTATGTCCGATAATCAGAGTAATGATCCATTTATGAGAGCAAGCAAAATAACGCTCATTATTTCCCTGAGTTTGAACAATTACTAATATATATATATATATATATATATATATATATATATATATTATATAATATCTTGTATAAATACAGGAAAAATTAATAGTTATTTATTGAATAAATAATTTCCAGGGTAACCTTTGTATAGATTTGCTTAATATTAGTTGATGTGTTTATGTTGGTTCAGTCCGGATCCAAAAAAGCTTTCAATAAAATACTAATGGTTTTAGTAAAAAAGATTTCATAGTTGCAGGTGATCCAAATGATAACCTAATTTAAATTGTCATAAATTGAAAAATTGCTTTTTTGTTCACTTTGTATGTTAAAAATATTACCATTAAAAATTTCTACATCACACAAAATAAGCCAACAAAATTATCTAATACAGGGTTAAAATCTTGTGACAAAGAGGTTTCATTGCATTGCTATAAAATATATACTGAAGTTTAGTTGTAATAAAATTGGCTTTATCTTGATTCTGGCCCAATATATAATAAACCTATTGCTTTGAAGAAAACTAATATAAATTGACGATTTTTTAAATTTGTTTAAATATCCTCTACACAGTAACATCCAAATACAAAATGAATCAGTCTCTAAGGAGTCCTAAAAAGGTAACTATTTAATTTGTAGTCCTTCCAAATTACTTCCCAGAGACTAAGTGATGGTTCTGTACCTCAAGTAGTATAATGAAGAGCCAAGCCGAATGGAGTTATTATATGACACACGGGCTTTTTATTCCAAAAACGTTTCTTTCTTTCTTTCAATTGGTGAAAATATAAATAAAAAGTAGATTTATTTACTTTTTATCTTTGAAAATATTATATGATTAAAAAAAATAAAAATGCATCTCATGGTCCTATGCTTTTTTAAAGCTTATTTCATATAAATCTTTTTCTTTTCTAAAACAGCATTGTGAGTTTAAAAAAAAATTAAACTTTTTTTAACAAGTTAATTTTCTTAAAAAGAAACAAACTTTTTCATTGCTCTTAAGATGTTGTTATCACTCCATCTTTTTAGTGTTTTTTAAATTTTTCATTCGATATCTTATTTTTACTTACACACAGATTGAAACTCATATACGAAATTTCATCTACAAACTTTTGAAAGGACTAAGGGCTGTTTGCAAATTTTTCATTGTAATTTTTTGTGCAACATTCATTCAATATATATCGAGCATTAAAACAGTAGCTTACACGAACATAAAACTAGAGTTTTTCCAAAATTCTTGGAGGGACTAAAACTAAAGGCTTCAAACTTAACGGAATAATTTATTCTCTTAAATATGATTGTTCTTCTCATGGTCCTGATGTAAATATTTTATTTTACATATATGTATACTTACAGGAATAGAGCTTTCTGATACAAGTGTTAAAAGTAAATTAAAACGGTCAAAATGAGCGTGTTCCTTACAATGGATCGCGTGTGCTCAAATGTTCTTTTACAGAAAGTATTAAAATCTTCTTATGCCTCATACAACGCGAATCAAAACTCATCAAATTTGTTTCTTTCTATCTTAACCATTTATTGCAATGTAAGAGTCCTAAAATTTTCCTACAATACTTGGTACCGAGTAATTTAAATTAACATTAAAATTGGGCATAGTATCGATTCATAAAAATTAATATGTAAGAAGTTGATTGTCTTCCAAAATTTTTAAAAACATGTACAATGATTTTAACTTATCAATATTTCATTTGTTAGTGCTGTTCGTTCAAAGAAAAGTTTATAATTTTGTAAAAAACTCTTCTTTTTCTTGTAAAAGATATATTTATTAAATCAATAATTACGTAGTTTTATAGTGTATAGTATGATTCTAGTAATTGTTTACATGAATTCTTTGTTTAGCTAATTGAAAACAACAGCATATCAATTTTATAGATTTTTTTAGGTGTCGTTGAGGTTTAAATAGTAGCACTAAAAATACTAATGACTTATAGTCCAACTCACAAGAGTATGGGTTTAGTTTATAAAAGTATCTTGTTATATTGAAAATAAAAAAGTTGACCAAATCCCAACTTTCCCTTATTTATTGAGACAAGACTGCGATATTTATTTCATGTTCAAATTAACTTCTTTTTGGTGTGGACCTATATACCTACAACTAATCTGACTTAATGTCTTATGAAAACAAACATTGATAGACAATTCAATTAATGAGGAAGTATATTTAAAAAATGTCGTCAAGGGTACATTTTATGATTTTTCATCTCTTAGGACAGGAGAATTGCCGTTCGGGATAAATATCTTTGTTCTATCCAGTGGGATAGTAATTTATAAGTATAATGATATTTTATGGATCTGCGCAACTGTATAATGAGTCTTTATTTTAAGTCTACGTTACTCTTTAGTGTGTTTAATTCATTATACTTTTATTATAGGAAATAAATAATCATAGCTGCGCTATTGTAATAATTTACATTTTAAAGAAATCCAAACAAATGAGTAGCTACGTATTTAATCAAATATGACGTTAATACATAACTAAGTTGGTATCTATTTTTTCAAAGATCTTATTGTATATATATAATTGATGTAGTGTTGCCCATTGTATCAATTATGTTTATTTTTTCCTGTCGGTCATGACCTACCTGCTTGGTATTATGTGAGCACTCTAGGAAGTCTTCGAAGTAGTCCTTGCAGTGGTCGACGCCCTTGCGCATTCCATAGTATTCGTAGCACTCCACGGCACTCAGCTCGAAGCGCGTGCATTTGTTAGAACGAATCGAGTTGGGATAAAGGAAATGTCTGTGAGATATTCGTGAAAATGGGATTCAAGTGTCTAAGAGGGAAATCAGTCTAATGAGAACCTATAATTATTATAATAATAACATCCGTCCTCTCACCTCAAATTCGCTGCGGAAGCATTGGTCTTATTGGGCATCTGATGTCTGTCCAGGACGTACTCTCGATCCACAATGAAGGCGATGGGTGGTGCGTTGAGAAACCAGGGATAGTCCAGATGGGTCGGGAACTTCTTCTCAGAAATGAGCTCTGGGACACGGGGCTCGAAGGCCCACTTCCAGGACTCTGAGTTCAAAAGCTTGTCAGCCACGAAGCTCACCATCCTGAAATCAACAAGGAGACTCTTAGATTCTGTGCCCTATGGATGGAAACGATGAAGAAACCTACTACCTTTCGGCACAGACACTTTTAGACGTCAGCTGAGGGACATCATGACGTCACATGAGCACAGCTGACAGTTGGAGAAGCACTGATGATGTCGGTCATCATTGACAATCAAACATAGATATATAAAGATTTATATCTCTATGCAATCAAATACAAAACAATATAGAATATGAGAGTATTTAAGAGAGTAGAATTTTTATATTAAACTGAAAAGCATATTTTATAATAAATAACCATGTTATTAATAAGTAATCTTGCTTTATTATTTTTATACCTCAAGAAGCAATGTTTAAAAGCAGTAATTTATTTTTATATTCATGTCTAGGTATAAAAGATGCAAGCATCGAAAAATTATTAATGTATGTCACCTTATAATCTCTATTTTTGTTATACGGCCTTAAAAAATACCTAGAGATAAATCGTTTAAATGTCTATTCAGGACTATTTGAATGATAGAATGTAAATATAAAAAAACAAAGGGATTGCTCCAATGCTACAAATACATGTTGATACATATATAATATAAGTCTTAGAGGTCAAAATTTGCCTCATTCATGGGTCAGCCTCAAGATAATATTTGTTTAGAGTTATATAAGAGGATTCACATACGTCATTTTCGTTATTTAATAAGAAAGGGAATCAAAACAAATGTAAATCAGTCTTCTCATTCTTTTTGTTGATATGCAAGAAGGGAAATGAATGACGTATATGTCAAACCTGTGTTATCCCTACAGTTGTTCGCCATGGACTTTCATTACTATCGAAATAATATGTTCTAAGTTCAATTTTCATTGTGTATTCCTTTGAGAAACAGTCATGATCATCAGCCAAGTTCCAAGGACCCGTCAGGTCTCTTCAATTATATTAAGGTAAGTCGGCATATGCAAGTCTATTAACGGTTGTCAAAATGGTTTATCATTAATTGTTCTAGAAGTCGAAGTTTAGTCACAGGTTCGACCCCACAGAATCAAGGCCAGGCTGCCTTGAAGACTTCTTCAGAGAGGAAGCCCGAGTTCTGGGACTCTGTGATTCGTTCTTCTATCCAGTTGTCACCTCCAGAGATCCGCTCTGCCTGGCCAGAGCCGATTTCCCTGTTGAGGAGCTCAGGTATATTTTGGACCATGACAACCATGAAATGCGTGACAGATTTCGAGAGTTCCTCAAGACAGACCTCTTCAAGCCCCGCTACAACATGTCCCTTGAGGATGAGCGGGAACTTGCTCTCAAGCGTCTTCAGGCCGTCTGCGACGCGAAACTCATCTCTGTTATGGACTTTATCCACAACCCGCTTCGTATATTCGCCGCCCACGAAATGGCCGTGATTGACCCCGCCATGGGGACCAAAATGACCGTCCAGTTCAATCTTTTCGGGGGCACCGTTCTCAAACTGGGTACGGAGCGGCATCATCACTTCCTCAAGGGGATCGACACCCTGAAAGATGTTGGATGCTTTGGCCTCTCTGAGCTGGGCTACGGGAACAACGCCGTAGAAATGGAGACCACGGCAACTTACGACCCGAAGACGGATGAAATCATCGTCCATTCACCTACGACGCTAGCACAGAAGTACTGGATCACAAACGGCGCCTGTCACGCTAAGCATGTCGTAGTCTTTGCTCAGCTCTTGGTGAACGGCGTCAATGAGGGATCCATGGGGTTTTGGTCCGCTGCAGAGATGACAATCTTGGTCCCATACCGGGGGTCACCGTTGAAGACATGGGGCACAAAATGGGACTCAACGGGGTGGACAATGCCAAGATAAGCTTTGAGCATGTCCGAGTCCCCCGAACGAATCTACTCAATAAGTATAGTGATATCAATGAGAAGGGAGAGTTTGTTTCGAATATCAAGCAGAGAGGGAGAGCCCGCTTTCTGGCAATGGCAGATCAGCTTTTGAGTGGGAGGATTTGTATTGCGAGCGGCTGCGTGGTTGCTTCTAAGGTGTCGCTTGCCATAGCGATTCGCTATGCGTCCACTCGTCTCACTGTGGGCCATCTGGGAAGTCGGATACGCCCATCCTCTGCTATCAGCTCCAACAGAGGGCTCTCATGCCTCTCCTCTCCCACACGATCGCCCTCTCCTTGGGACTCAACAAGGTCAAAAACAGCTGGGCCTTTCAGCCTGAGGACGGTTCCAAGCATTTGGAGGTGGTGGCCATGTGCTGCGCCATCAAGCCCATGACGGCATGGCATTTGAACAAGGTGGTCTCAGTCTGCAGGGAGCGATGTGGGGACAGGGCTATCTATCCGTTAATCGCCTGGGGGTCTACTTTGGCTCTGCGCACGCAGGCATGACCGCCGAGGGTGACAACTCCGTCCTCATGCAAAAGGTGGCCAAGGAACACATGAGCTTGTTCAAGCCACATGAGTTAAACGCCCCTACCTCCTTCGATGCGCAATGCATTGACCATCTGGAACACCTTCTGAAAGCCAGAGAGAACACCCTTCACAGCGATCTCAAGACGAAATTAACCACCCCCGTCATGATCACAATGGTAAGATAGATGAGTTTCTGGTATATAACCCGAATTGTCATGGTTTAATGAATGCATTCGGTCTGGTAACAAAATATTTATTTATTTTCATCATCGTTTCTTGTCATTTTATCAAATAATTAAATATTAGTAACCGAGATATATGAATGTATAATTTAACAAAATAACTTTTGTTTATAACCTTATATGAAAAAATAGTATTTCTATTTTAACTCTAACTACTAGCTTCCCACAGTTTTATAAATTTCTTGTGTAGATAAGTTTCTGCAAACGCTATGAAAGTAATACTATTATTGCTTACTAATTGTTGATGACGATAAATCATATCCTTAATGGGGTTGAACTTTCGAGGATCATCTGTTTTTTTGGCAGTTAATATTTATTTATATCTTCTATTAATAGATGATAACTTTTGACCTCATTTTTAGCTCTCAAAGAAACTCCCTGGATTCTTGAAGGGCGTTGGTGATAAGATTCAAAGCGAGAAAGGAATTTATAACACCTGGATGCTTAAGGAGCAGGATCTGATTCAAGACTTTTCAAAGTCCTATGCAGAGCGCCTCACTTGTGAAGCATCCCTGGAAGAGCTCAAGAAACTTTCTGAGAAGGGAAGTCTTCTTGAGCCTATTTTCCGTCAAATCATTCATTTGCACCTTCTCTCAACCGTGGAGAAGGATCTCTCCTGGTATATCATTCAAGGGCTCATCACTCCTCAGAACGGAAATGAGGTAATCATTAAAATAAGTGTATTTTCCATCCATTTCTTACTCAACATTTTATTCATTTCAGATATTGGACTTAAATAGAGAACTGTGCCGAGAGCTTGCACCCAAGTCTCTTGGGATAATTGAATCCTTTGGCTTCGATGATGATGTTATCGCCTCACCCATCTCTAGTGACTGGGTCAAGTTTAACGAGCACGATAATAAAGGCGAGCTAACGACCAGCGAGGAATTCCAAAAGATTCTTAAGAGTTCTTAAATTCATTTTATCATCTTTTTAAAATAAACTATATTTTTCCCTAGTATAAAAAATAAGGCACGGATATCATAATAAATATAACAACAATAAAAGCCATCATTTTATTAACTATCCATCAGAGATAGTGTATTCCGTTCGCACTAAAATCCCAATCTAGGGCCTCAAAGCTCTGAGGGACGGCACTTACAGCATTCAATGATTGAATTGCTGCCTGCATGCCCAGCCCCACAGCCATGTCTTGGTGACCCCGAGTCTTCAGAAGGGACGCAGCAAAGCCCGCAATGAAGCAGTCTCCCGCTCCGGAAGAAGATAGGACTCTATCTGGTATAATGCAGGGGGATAATGCGTGGCGCTAATAGGAAAGCTACCACGCTTCAGAATGGACGGGTCATTATCGAGAGGAAGGGATCACTGCTGCTAGATCCTCTTCGGATGACTAGAACACCGTTCTCGGCCAGGGTTACCACTATGACTTGAACGTAACAGAGGATTTCCTGAGAGAGATCAATGCAGTAATTAATTCGCTCACCCAGATCTCGCCCGATTCGGGGCTGACTAAGATCATATTTCTTAAGAATAAACTCGAGCTCCCTCTCATTTGGACTAATGTATGTGATGGATGAGGCAGTTTCTAGGTTTGAAAAGGGCTTGTGTGCTTTATGAACGTCTGTGGGTTCGAAGAGCACTGGGACACGCCCCTCCAACGCCTTCTTCTTAATGGCCTCCACTGTGGCCAAAGGTATGTTCCCATCAAGTACAATAAGGGGAGCATCATCAAAGACCAGCCGCTCTATCATTTGAGGGCTATATCCTCGTGCACACCCATGTCCCCAATGCCGGACTGGACTTCACCCATCTCATCGTTATGACGCAGTAGGTAGCCGTGGATTTACCCTCCACAACAGATATGTGAGCATTGTCGGTTAAGTCTTTCGTGAGGGATGTCCCAAGGTTGTCTTGCCCTACTGTGGATACAAAGGATGGGAGGAGGTGTAGCTGAGAGAGGCCCTGAGCGATATTCCGCCCAACTCCTCCGAAATGCATTGCATCTTCCCTTTGTGAGTGGCGGCATCCAGGGGGAGCTGAGGCTCAAAAATTGAGCGATCAAATCCACTGCGGCCCCTCCAACAACTATAGGTGAATTTTTCTTAATGGAAAGCGGCAAATCAATGGATCGAGAGCTCAACATAGCATATTCTTTGGCGATCCGTGAGCCTACATCCGCATTATTCCTAATAAGAGCCAGATTTGCTTCTAAGGAGTCTCCCTTTGTAAGTTGGGTCACTTTAGAGAGCAAGAAAGGCGTAACTTCTTTCCCTTGGATCCCAAAATCTTCCATCTCCTGAATGGCCTCACGGATGGCACTCTCAACTTCCGGGACCTCGTGCTCCTGGGCTATGGGTACGCCCACAAGCATTCCCGAGTTTAAAGCCAGTTCTCGTTGTACTTTCATCATTTTTGCAATTTCCTTAGGACATCCCACATTGTAGGGGGCACGAGATCTGCTCTGCGACGAGAAAAATGCCGGAAAAGGGGACTCCAGGGAGGATGAGTAAGTCAGAACACAGACACCGAGAGTCTCGAGGACCTCAAGAGTCTTGGGAATGTCGAGGATGGACTTGATCCCTGCGGAGACGACGGTGATGGGCGTGGAGTGGAGCTCAAAGAGATCTGCACTGATGTCCATTGATATCTCTCCGCCACGATGAACTCCGCCGATACCCCCGGTGACGAATGTGTTTATGCCGACTGCGTGAGCTAGAAGACTTGTGCCAGAGACAGTTGTACCGCCGATGCACTCTGGGTGGCTCAATACGTAGGAAGATCCCTTCGTGATACCTAAAATGTTTTAAAGGATATTAAAACATGTTTAGTACGATTATTTCATTATAGAAAGAATCCAATACAGTTATCTTATATACATGAGGTATGTAAAATTATTTTTCATGAATAGAAAACATTTTATTTAAATTTGTATTCTTATTTTCTGTGTATACCCTTTGTTTTCCTGGCCAAAATGACTCGTTCTAAAGAAACACTCCAGTAAATATCACTCGATATGACAGCTTCTAGGTATAATTTAAGTTTTGAACAATTATTGACTTAAAATGTTAACTTTAAATTCCGATTTTGGAATGTCCTATTTAGGAAAATAGCTGATATTTATTAAAAAATACTTAACAGTCTTTAATCTTAAAATTAGAGACTGTACAGCATTAATAAATAAACTAGTAGGCCGCTAAACAGAAAAAATGGAATCCCTTAGGCTTAATAGTACTCGATTATTGACGATATGCATGCCAATATTATCAAATATATGAGTATCAATTAGGGCTGTCAAATTGCTCAAAAATGACATTCGAATATTCGTTTGAAAAATAATCACTAATTCGAACGAATTCGAATTTTTTTTAAAATAATTTCCAAAAAAAGAGACGACGTTTTTTTTTAGAAAAGATTTCCAAAAAAGTGACTTTTTAGAAAAGAATCTCCAAAAAAAAGTGATGACGTTTTTTTAAAAAGAAAAGAGTAAAAGTGTTTTTTAACATTCGAATATTAATTTTCACGTTCGAATTCGCTTTTTGGGATACTATTTGAATTCGAACATCGAATATTCGTTGACAGCCCTAGTATCAATGTACTTAAAATGTATAATCGGTTTAATTGTTTATTTAATATAAATAACAAAAATATATTGAAACAAAAAGTAATATATTTTCTTTAAATGGCAGCAGCTATTCATCTAAAAGTATATTTATCACTAAGGAAAATATGAAATGGATATATAAAATATAAAAACCGCATTTAAAACTATATAAAGATAATTGATGATTACGTAACAACGCTTTTATTTTATTGATTTTTTATATGGCATCAACGAATTGCAATCAGTAGCATAATTTTGTCGAAATATTTATATTTTTTTACTATTGAATATTAATAACGTTTGAAAGTATTTTTAAATGTAAATTGACGAACATTTCGGCAATTATGTATATGCAATATATGTTAACCAATCCATTTAAAATGCTTTCGTACTATACTTTTTAATATAAATAATGAAGAACTACGAATATGTAGGCAGTGATCAATTGTGTATAACCTTCACCAGCCTTGTCCTAACACTAATAGTACTTTATTATTTATTTAAAGATCACCTGGGGAACGGCGAGCAATTTACCTACTATCCACATGCCTTTGGGTTTTTTATTCAACAGTAATAATAAAAATAATAATAAAATGAAAATACATACACTACAAATCCAAACATCTTATTATCAATCTGTTCATTTGTTTTATGACTCTTTGAGTAAGATAAGATATTTATCCAAGATGATAACATTTTTGTCTCAGAAATTCATTTAAAAAAATCGGCCAAAGACTTTTATCAAAGAATGTCTCAATAGTTAAAAAAATACAATTTATTACAGATAAAATAAAAATTCTTCTCAAAAAATAAAACATGCATTAACATTATAGTCCAAATTAAATATATTTATTCATAAATGTAATAACCTATATGTAAAACACTCTTTAAAAAAATGAGGATATCTTCATAAAATAATCTGGGCTGACATTTGAAAGTATATTGAACTACGAAAAGGCATACTTATATATATATATATATAAGTATATATATATATAATCATATTATTGTATTTTTTGGCTTTGTTAGCGTAAAAAACTACAAGTATCTAAATAAGGAACATAATTATCATTAAAAAACCAGTGCCTTAGAGTAGGAGAGTCTGGACTCATGACTGATGAGTCATAACATAAAGCTGACAAAAGCCATAACAAACAAATTTCATATCATAAATTGATAGTTGTTTGAATTTAATATAAATCTAATGTTATTTTTATAAATCAAGGGGATGCATATTAATGTAAAAAGTTGGAAATTGAGTAAAATTTGCGATATGATTGTTTTTATGATTTTGCCACTATTTTTTTTTGCAGAAATAGGATTTATATGTTGAATAACAAATTATTGCATGTCTGATTCTATTAGTAATGTGGGAGCCCTTCATCAATCGCGAGACCTTTTTAGTTTATATATATCTAGGATCAATATCGAATTAGGTTTCTTGTAATACTTTACCCAGAATAATAGCAACAAATGATTGTTCCGGATTCCAATCAGTTTCAAGAGTAGAATGAGACAATTGGCAGTAGCCTCATTCTACTCTTGAATTGTGCGATGTACGATAGGATTGCCTTTAGACATAATTTTTTTTCGATGTCAGTATGTGGGATGCTTTCAATGTGTTTTTGGCCTCTGGAACGACCATTTGATGATAAAGTATTACAAGAAACCTAATTCGATGATTGATCCTAGATATATAAAAACAAAAAAGGTCTCGCGATTGATGAAGGGCTCCCACATAACGAATAGAATCAACATGCAATAATATTGTTATTCAACATATAAATCCTATTTCTGCTAAAAAATAGTGGCAAAATCATGAAACAATGCAATTTATAGCAAATTCAACTCAATTTCCAACTTTTTACATTAATATGCATCCCTTTGATTTATAAAAATAACATTAGATTTATATTAAATTCAAACAACTATCAATTTATGATATGAAATTTGTTTGTTATGGTTTTTTGTCAGCTTTATGTTATGACTCATCAGTCATGAGTCCAGACTCTCCTACTCTAAGGCACTGTAAAAAACGACATATTTTTCTAGTCCAACATTTAACTAATAGCAATTCTTCTAAAATGGTCGTTTTCTACTCTAAACGTGGATTACTCATAGTAGCAATAGCGTCCAAGATTTTATTTAAAAACAAACGAAAAAAGCTACAAGAAACTTCCTATTACATTAACAATTTAGCATGTCAACGATTCATATAATGTAAATCTAGTTTTTTGTTCAAGGGTATGATCGAGGAAGTACTAATTTTCTGTGACTTAAGGCAGATTCTGTTATAGAGGGATCCCTGTGAGGCTGTGACACACATCAGTATTTCTCTACCTCAAAAACCAAACAAATATAAATGCAAAGTTAGTTCATGCTCATCCTCAATCATTTGCAATCGACATTTCCAAATATATTAATAATATATTTTGTAATAAATAAATATTATATCAGCGTGTTTCAAGCCAATTTAATTAATCTCGAAACACGCTGATATATTATTTATCAATAATGTACTATTTTTTGTTTAGTCAAATTAATTCAATCCCAAATACTTATTGACATTGTCAAACGCCATGCACGACCACCTCATCTTCGTACCTTAATAGCCGACTGGGCTTTTCCCAGTATCTCAATTTCCTCCTGGGTCATTCCCACTCGAACCTTTCCGCCCAGGATCCCAATGGTGGCAGAACGGCTCCATGTGAGCGGACAATGCTCTCCACTTGTTGAGCCATGCCTATGTTTTGTGGGTAAGGCATTCCATGGGTTAAGATGGTGGACTCCAGGGCCACAACAGGGGTCCCCATTCCGTAGGGCAGTGCCCACAGATGGGGAATGTCCAGGAGAGAGGAGAGTGCCCTCCTCATGGCTGAAGAGTAATGGAAGGGAATGAAGGAGAGAATGCCGGTTGATGGGAGGAGAAGGAATTAAATTATAATAATAATCAAATTACACAAGTCGTGGCATAGTTGTTTTTCTTGTGTTTACAAAATTCTGATGCTATTAGCGACGTCAACAAACAATTGACAAGATGAAGAAAAGCAAGGCAACCTCGTTCTACGAATTGGGAAAAAGGCTCATATTAATACCAAAGGAAATATATGTAAAGCCACAATACTAATAAAATAGGGCATTAATACAAATTCTGTTAATCAAAAGTAGTCAACGCATTCTATTGGATTTTTTAATTGAAAGTTGAGAAGTAGACTTACAAATATATATAATATTGTCATTCATTTATTTCGACATAAATACAGTAATACATAGTTGATTAAAATTTATTATTCAATTCAAAGTGTTATTCAAAGCTGAGAGGTTAATTTACAAGTGAATATCTTAGTCATCCATAAAATATGCCATTAAAGCCTATACTTCACTATATTTACTATTATTTTATTATATAAATATATTTCTTTGGACCATACATATGCTTGCATAAGATATTTTAATATTTGGAAAGATGATGTTGCAAAGATTGGGGTTTTTGTCACAATTAATTAGGCTTGAATTTATACGCTCAGACATTGTAATAATAAAATAACGTTAGCTTTCTTTTACTGAACTTTCGTTTGGAGAAACAACGTTCGATTTTGTGTTTTGTTCTCAAGCCTGGAACTTAATGCCGTAAAGAAGCACCAAAAATATTTTTTCGTTCATTCTTAAAGGAATATATTCCGTTCCTTGAGTGTTCATTTTTTTCTTCAAATGCACCAACCAGTAAATAATAAACATTAACTAAGTTTATGTATTAATGTCTTATTTTATTAGTTTGATTTTTATTATTAATATGACGTTTATCAATGTATAGCCACTATACAGGGTGATTCACTTAAATTGAGACTCACATATTACAAACTACAATCTTTGTATTAAATTTTACACAAATAATTTTTAACCAAAAATGATAGCACAATGTATAATTTACAAAATGTATTTCATTAAATTTTCACATATCCTTCTTTGGCCTTCACTACAGCTTTGAACCTCCTCACGGTGGAGGCAACACAGGCAGGAATCTCTTCCTCAGACAAAGAGGCCCAGGCCTGAATCAGCTTCTTTTTTAGAATATCCACCGATAGCCAGGACTTGCTACACACCCTGTCTTCAGAATGGACTATATTCCAAAGTCCATTGGGTTCAGATCTGGGGAGGAGGTAGGCCACAAGTCTTTGGACCAAAAGTCTGCAAACATATCAGTGCAGAAGCTTTGAACCAATTTGCTGGTATGAGATGGAGCTCCATCTTGTTGGAACAGTAAAAGAGCCGTAGAATACTCTCTTTGTACCCATGGGACGACCTCCTCTGAAAGAAGATGTAGGTATACTGCCTGGTCGATCTTCACGCCCTCCTCGACAAAGATAATTGGGGCCTTCTTCCCCTCCGACGTCACTCCCGCCCAGACCATGAATGAGGGTGGCTTTTGCCCTCTGAAGAGAGTCCTTAGCTGCACGGGTATGTCTTCCTTTTTTCTAGATAAAACCGGTCATTCTGACTGTTGTGGGTGGCCTGGACCGTGAAAATCTTTGTCTGAGGAAGAGATTCCTGCCTGTGTTGCCTCCAGCGTGAGGAAGTTCAAAGCTGTAGTGAAGTCCAAAGGAGGATATGTGGAAATTTATTGAAATACATTTTGTAAATTACACATTGTGCTATCATTTTGGTTAAAAATTATTTGTGTAAAATTTAATAAAAGATTGTAGTTTGTAATATGTGAGTCTCAATTTAAGTGAATCACCCTGTACATTGATAAACGTCATATTTAAAGCATACTACTAGTTTACTACTAATAATAAAAAATATTTGGCTTTAATATGCAAGATAAACTAACAAAGTAACTGATCATCAGAATATTATTCCAGTTTTATTCCTAACCATTGTTATATTTTTTTCTATTTCGCCTATTATCTAAGATATCTTCAAATCATATTTCGATCTTATATGAAGCTCAACTCTTAACTACACACAACTTTAGGGTACGGTTACTTTGATCCCCTACCTGAGCTAGAAACAAAGAGAAACCACACTTCAACACGGCCATGTGCTAACATTCCTCACAAACCTCTCTATTATGGTACTTATTATATAAGGATCTGGATCCGCGAGTCCCGTTGAACATATTCATGAGCCGAGTCAGTGCTAGGAGCGACCACATTGATGAAGGAGCTCCCAAACGTCTCGTCTCCTCCTCCGATCATGAGGGGGAGGATGAGACGAGACGGGGCAAATATAATGACTGGAATCATGCCACCCGTCCACTCCCATTCGAGAAATTTGATCCCAAGCAATGATGAATCAATGTAAACAATAACAAGAACAAGGCAGGAGCACTCTGGATGACGAATACTTTTTTTCCTTCTTCTTCTATAATAAGTACAATAAGAGAGAGGTTTGTGAGAATGTTAGCACGATGGCCGTGTTGAAGTGTGATTTCTCTTTGTTTCTAGCTCAGGTAGGAGATCAAAGTAACCGTACCCCAACTTTAAATGAGATTGAAAATAAGAAACCAATTGCTTCGTACATTTTGTAATGCTAATGAAATAGTATACATTAACCAAATATTTGTACGGATATTATATTTCAATGATAGCGTAGCCACACAGACATAAACTCATTTTTTCAACCAAAAAAACTGGACATTTTATGGAAGGATAATTTATTATTTTGAGTAATATATTGTAATAATGCAAGTAGGGTTGCATCCAGGTAGTTAAAAGTTGTTGCATCAGTTTAATATATCAGTATATTTGTGACGTCACATGGAATGCCATCTTGACCTCTCAATTTAGAAACTGGATTGGTCTCCGATTTTTTAAACACAGTAATAGTGATGTAATGAATGACATTGTTTGATTGATTGATGCGTACAAATCAATAATACTTTTAATTAAGATGAAGTACGTAAGATAAAAATAAAGTGGCTATTAATAAAATATGTTTTGCTGTAGAATTATATCTATGACATCATCAAATAATTTGTCAAGAGTATATTCCCAGTTACATAAGAACCTTTCATTACCAACAATACATAGAAGTTGAAATATAGATTAACCCCATTCTACAAGGCTATCACCTTTCAATCAGTACTTTTATTTATTGATGACTTTTAATTAACAATCTTGATGAGTAGTATCATAAATCATCATTTTTCTTACAATATCTTTTTTTATTATCACTGTTGTTGATGCCGGAGTATTCATCATGACTTTGCTATTCCAAGATCGACTCAGTGTCATGCTTGCAAATCCATCTGTTTGATGAGGCGTGTAAGTGCCGTTATGATAATGTTTGGTTAAATTTATTCTGTTTAATGATAATATTTCTAACACATTCCTCTTTTTTTTATCCTTATCATCATTGGCCTAAAACTTCATCAATGACCCCCATTGTTTCTGTTGGATGGTAGTTAATGATAAAAAACAGAGCTCAAGGTTCAATTCAATAATTATCATACTAATATTATTAGAATTGAGTACAGCAACACAATTTTAGATATATGTTGTGCGTATCATTGATTGCATGCACTTTTCTTTTTCAAGCATTCAAAGATCCCTCTTACGTTCCGTTCCCTAGCCTGAATATATTAGTGCATATTGTGAGGGCTATTCATTCTGTTAGTGGAGTAGTCGTTATATTTATCAATATGATTTATAGCTATGCTGATATAACAAAAGAATAATTATGAAATGAGTTCGTGCATAATTGTATTTTAATAAGATATCTATTTTGTACGACTAAAAGAACTAACATTTTTTCTTCTTCTTTTTCAATATCTACAGCTTACAATTTCTAAAATATTACGTTGAACAAGGTCTTTTTTGTGTCCTGACACATACTAGAGATATAAAGAGTTTATTACTTCTAGGATGTTCACACATCCTATCTTCTTGAACACGGGAATGTCAAGGAAATGTTAAGAATCTCAATGATAAGAATATAATAGAGACACACATATAATAATTGTAGCGGTATTTAAAAATTCATAGAAAAGGGGAGTCCCTGTCGGTCAATTAGCCCTTTTGCTCTCCTTTTTATCTCTTTTTTCTTTCGTTTTCTCTGTTTCTCTGGGAGTGTGTGTGTGTGTGTGCGTAGGGAAAGAAGAGTGTCTGCCTCTTTCTCTCTTTTTCTTTTGTGCTCTCTGCTCAGAGCCGCCCTGATTCGCTACAACTTTTTATCTCTTCTTTTCTTCTTTTCCTCTCGCCTTTTCTCTTTCTCTTTCCCTGTTTCTCTCTCTGTGTGTGTCTGTTTGTGGAAGGGTGCAAGTCCAGAGGCCTTGACTCAGTGTTGTTGTGTGTTTGTGTTTCCTTCTACCTGTGTGTGCCTCCTCCTTCTTCTCCTTCTCCTCCTCCTTCTTATTCTTCCCGGAGCTTTTTTCTGCAATTCCTTCCTTCCTTCTTTCCTGGAGCTAGGTTCAAAGATCTCTATCCCTAGAATGAGCCGCGAAGGAGCCCTATGGATCGGTGGGGTGAGTTGGAGAAGAATCTCTATTTGTCATCCGTGGTTTTGTATCTCTCTCTTGTGTCTGTTTGTTTGTCTTCTAGCTGGAGCCCTACATGGACGAGGAGTTCATTCGAAATTCCCTGTCCCTCATGGGAGAGGACAAGATCCTTTCCATCAAAGTGATAAAGAACAAGTTCACGGGTGTGCCTGCCTCCTATGGATTCATCAACTTTGAGGACGACTCCTGCGCACTCCTCGCCATGCACAAACTCAATGGGAAAATCATTCCAAACTCCACGCCGGTAATTTCATGAATCAATCTAGGAATGAAAGAATGAAAGAACGAAAGAAAGAAAGACTCTTCCCTGAACTCGCACGGACACATCTACATACACACACACATAAACACACACACACACACTCACACACCTGCAGTAGTCGTCGTCACTTGTGACCAAGGACTTCCAGTCCAAGGTGCAGGCCTCTGCCTCAACCTCAACGTCCCCATTGTTGTTGTTGTTGTTATAGACTTGAGGATCACATTTCTTCCCTTCTTCGACGCTGCTCCTACTGCTACATATGACTCTGCCAACATGACTCACTACTATCTTCATCATGAATGCTATGAGAGAGACAGAGAAACAGATCTGAGAGAAAACTCTTCTGTCTGTCTGTCTCTCTCTCTCTCTCTGTGTGTGACAATCTGACAGATCTTCTGCCTCTCCTCCCTGAGACTTGAGACTGGATGACATGAAAGAGCTGTCAAAGCTCAGAAATGAAGCTCTACTCTGCATCCTCTAAAGCATCCCTTGTGGAATAGAGAATAGATCCAAGGAAAGTAGTAGGAATGAACCATCAAGTCTCTTGGATGCTTGACGAAGGAAGGGCCTGTTCGCATCCTTTTCTTATGGAGTCCTGAATAAGTTAGCATGAGCAGAACGTCATCCCTTGTCTCTCATGCCCACAAAGATATATTTCCGAGTGAACCCCCCCTTTCAAATCTTCTTTATTCTTCGCTAATATGAAATGATTGACGTGAGCTAACAAATAATGCTGAAGCCATGAATCCGCCCCAATATCTTAATGAAGTGGTGATGCTGCTCCCTTCCTTCATCGTGTTTCAGATTGTTTGTAATTTGAAGGTGAAGGCGGATTAGAGTGACACATCGTGTCTGAGTTGAGGTGTAGAGTCTGATTCCCTTCGCCATGTCCGTGTGGTATACTCCAAATATATAATCCACACCCCTCCCCCATTTCGTCTCTTTCAGGCTGTTAGGTTTAAGCTCAATCACAATAGCACACGCCTTATGCCCGGGGAAAAGGATTCCTCCATTTGGGTAGGGGATCTCACGCCGGACGTCGATGATCTCATTCTATTCAAATTCTTCTCCAGTCGATTCCAATCCATCAAATCTGCCAAAGGTAGTACTGCAAAGAACGCTATTCCAGTGCCTTGAGTATTATTATATTTCTGCTTCTCATTTTCTTTGTTAGTGGTGTTGGACCAGTCTGGCTATAGTAAAGGCTACGGATTCATTCGTTTCGGCAACGAGTCAGAGCAGCAGTCGGCTTTGATGTCCATGATGGGTGTCTCCGGCCTGGGTTCCAAACCCATCAAAGTGAGTTTAGCCATTCCGAAAGCGAAGCAAGCCGCCTTAGCGAGTCAGGTTCAGCAGCCCGCCACCTCCCAGCTGGCTGCGTCCATTGCGGCCTCCATCAACGCCGTCGCCCCCAACGGATCCCTTACGCCAAACGCCGCCGCCTCTTCCTCAGCTGCCGCAGCTGCCAACGACTACGCTGCATCACAACAGTACTGGCAAAGCTACAATCATTACTGGTCACAGTACGCCGCATGGAGCCAACAATACTCGCAACAATACTATGACCAATCAGGCTACTACGGGTAAGAATACGTGTGCCTTGTATATTATACCATCATTTTCTCTCTCTCTCTCTCTCACTCACTTACATTATTACATTACCAACTCCTCTTCCAACGATCAGAGCCAGTTAGATAACAACCACCAATGAAGAAAAAACCCCTCAACACCAATAAATCACCACCAACACCTTCAACATCTACAACACCAAACATCATCCACTTGTCCTTATTGCGAATGATAATGATAATATTAAATAATAATAATTATAACTATGAATATTTGCCTGGTTCCCAGACACTCACGCTCTTGGGAATAAAATCCATCCAATGATCAAAGGGGACATATTTTATAAGGATGAAAAGAATGAAAGATAAAAAAGTTTCCTAAGTTGTTTTTTTAGTATCCTCGTCGTATTCATTATCATCACCATGTTCCATCATTTGTTCATTATAATTATTTCTTATTTTGAGTATTTATTTGAATAAATTATGTTAAACATACACGGATATACGTCATGCTCTCTTCTCCCAATCCTTTATAATAATAACTTAATAATAATAATAATATAGCAGTAGCAGTTGTGGGTGGTTCCTAGTACAAGACTGACAAGATTTCCTCCTTCTAGACACGATGAATCCTCTGCTGGGCAAATGGAGGTTGATCCAGCGTCCGCCGCAACTGAGTATGCCGTTGCAGTACAAAAGGATCCTCATCAGTCGTCTCACTCCTCCTCTGAAGCTAAGACTAGGAAGGCCAAGTCCAAGAGCCTAACCCAGGAGACTCCTCAGAAATCATTTGTAAGAAAGCTTTCATCGTTAGGGCTCTTGCACCACACTTAACTCTACCTACCACGACCACCTGTATATCTATCTCTTTAAAGCAACCCTCTTCCCTCCTTAAGTCCTTCCTCTTTCGGTCTCTCACACAAGAACACATACACACATACATTTAGAATTATACATTAAAACACTCCTCCGGGTGCTTGATCATTTTACTAATATCATCATCCCTTCATTCATCCCAGAGAATGAGGAGTTGTTCTTACGGCTTGCCTCTTCTGTTTTTATCTTCTCCTCTCTTTCAGATCACACTGAGCCTCTGTGTCTCGAGAAAATGAATAAAGAGTTCATTTGGGCTTCCGAGGAGCTATGGGAGGCCGTGGAGGCATCAACTTGGTGGAATAATCCTGCTCAAATCGAATCCCCTCAAATCTATTGTTGAAATGACAGCATCTTATACTTTTTTCGTCTTCTCAAAACAAAGTGTTTTCATTCAATAAATTTGATTATATGCAGTTATGCTCATTTTAGTGTCAGGTACTGCTTGTGTGTGTGTGTGTGTGTGTGTGTATGTGTGTGAAGGATGCATTGGGGGTGTATAGAGGATATCCGAACTTCCTAGAGTAGTTAGATATCCTATGTGATTATCATTTGTGCTCTGAGATAGTTGATTATTACTGTGTGAGTAATTAATTTTTTTCATGCCTAAGGAATACCTAGAAAGTAAGTTGATTTAATTGCTCACTTCATGAGGCCTACTTACTTCCGTGCTCCATTGGGTTGTCAAGGGCTGATAAGAAAGCGTGTTAATATATATATATATATATATTTAGGGCATTTAAAATCAAGGTTTACACAATAAGCAAGGCTGGACATCAATCTTATTTATTCCAATTGTTTCATAAAATGGAGTTCAGATTTGCTAAAAGAAAATAACTTTAAAAATCAGATTGCTAATTCATAGTTATTTTCCTAAGATGTTGTTGAAGCATTTATGTGAATTGCGAACCCTTAAATCACTTTTGAAAGCGGTGGTTTCCAACCAGACCTACTTTACCTATAATTAAAGGGAAAAAAGTTCGGGAGAAAGTGGATTGGGTATGAATAATATATGAGAGTATTTGTAATTCGGATTAAATACTCAATGTACTTTCGTAAAATGTAAAAACAACAATTAGAAGTAAAGAGTAAATATTAAAAAAACCCGGAAAAGAGGCAAATGAATAATTCAACAAATGAAGCTTTTTGTATCTATTCGATTTCTATTTAAAAACATATCATTAAATAATAAATAAATGTATATTTATTTTCACTATAACTGTAATATTTGGCAGTTTACTTGGGAATCCTGGGTTTTATTTTTTTGTCCCCTCTTTCCTTCTAGCCTCTTCAGTAAGATGATTTCTAACCATTTATGTGGCTCCGAATCGGTTCGGATTTGTTCTTAGGGTTACTTTGGTATATATATATAGGGTTACTTTGGTGTATATATATATATATAATTTGTTCTTCGGGTTACTTTGGTGTATATATATATATATATATATATATATTTTTATATATAATATATATATTTATATATATATATATATATATATATATATATATAATGCCAAGCTAGAGGCTAATAATTCGGATGTAGTTCACATTTCAGGAATATATCGATTCTTGTTCTAGTACTTAGGACCAATAATTTAGTTGCTGTGCTATTCATATTTTGCCAACCTATAATGAATTTAATTCTTTAAGACATTTTTAAATGTTTTCTATATATGCATACCAAAATATTAACTTAAGGATAAACACTTTTAATCTAACCACGGGACAGGTGTAGCTGATATTTAAAATGCAATATGTCGAGGGAAGTGTTATAAATTCTCTATGTTCACATGTCAGGACTATGTACGTGTAAAACAAATAATGGGGGTAATGCAGTCAAATATTGGCAATTGGAATAACAATGATTAAAAAAAAGGTTTTTGAAAGCTTAGGGACATACAAAATTGACGTAGTTTATAAATATAAGACTGAAGAAAAGTATTTATATTGAAACTTTATCTATTAATTATGCCTCATGAGTTAAAAGTAAAAAATGAGTTACAATATTTTAACCTATAGAAGTCGGTTTAAACAAGAGGCGAGTCGATAAAGGTGGATTGGGTCTCGTATGTAAACTAAATTATACGTTGAAAGATCATTTTTGCTTCATTCGTATAGAAGAGATAAAGTAAGTTAACAAATTCAACCAGTTTTTGTTCGAATGTGAGTCCATGATAGAGTCTGATAACGTAATCATCCACTGTCATCATTTTATTAAATAAATAGTGTCAATTGTAACACTATTTAATTATTGAAAAATAATAACGTTGAACTATCAACTATGGAACACAAATACCTGTTGACATTAATTTGAGTAAGTGATTACAAAATTGGATGACTATTTTAGGTTGAGTTAAGTGGCTGGTCAAATTGGACCCTTAACATCAAGTAAGTACATTTTTGAAAACGAATTAGAATAACATTAATTTCTAAATTAATAAGTATGAGACTTTAATTTTTTAAATCCTTTTTATCCTATTATAGAGATAAAAAGATATAGAGAACTTATTCCCTTCAACTGTATTTTTGTGTCCAATGTAAACAAAGTAATTTGTACTACGTCATCGTAAGCTGGTCATAGATATATAATCTATCTCTATGATCAGCTTACGATGACGTAATACGAATTATTTGTTTTTATGTTGGACACAAAAATACGGCTGAACGATGTTTCTCTGCTATTGAAGGGAATAAGCTCCCTATATCTTTATATTTCTATGCTGTTACCACGTTGAGTGTACTTTTAATCATGTTGGCTTCTAAAAATCAAAAATAACTATGAGAAAGTTGATTAGTCTTCAGTCATATTTTTAAGCAATGTTATTTTAAACTGTGTGAATATATATTTTTTTTGTTAATAAAGTTGAGCTACTATTTAATTGACAATTGTTTAAACAAAGGCTCGCATCATATCCGAAAAGGCTGTACATATTATTAAAAAAATAATGCACACATGTGCTCATTCCTCCATCATTTTGTCTCTGAACGGATAAAAAAGTAATGTTGTGATATGGACATAATATAACTATAGGATCAATCAATGTACTAATCTCAGTTCATTTGAAATCCCCACGCTGATGTTGAAAATTCTGAGTCATCTTAAATTAATAATGACTCCCAAGTTCAGTTTAAGTTTAAGGGAAAAAAATATTCCTATATTGGTCCACATATAAATTTTATATCAACCATAATTCAATTATACATTTACATTTTTTTGGATCAAATAAATTAGTCTTTCCTCATGATTTTACGAGTTATCAATAATAAGTGTCTTTCTCTTGACAATGTATGTTATTTTAATGTATGGAATACATAACTTTAAATAAATGGTGTTGTAAAAAAAAAATCCCTTCTTTTTTTTTTACACTAACACTAACAGCAGTTACCAGATGGTAATCGTATATTCTCATATCAAAAGATCATTTTTTGGGGGAGAGTACGTATTTGCTTATATCTCTTAAAGTATAGCGATTTTTAGAACACCAAACATATCAAATGAAAGCTTGGTTAACCAGCTTTAATATTTTGGTATACTAAATCATGTCAATTTAATAAGTAGAGAGTTATATGTACATTAAAAAAGCCTATCTCGCGTACAAAATGACGCATATAATGGATTATAAATGCGTCAGAGACAAAGTAAAATTTTGAGAGGATACCTTGACGCACAATCTAAGAAACACATTATGATTTATTTTTTTCATAATCGATTTCTTATAGGTCAATACAGGCTCTGAATCATATGATGTAAACTCAGATTGTACTGAATGAATTGATAGAATGCAACCAAGGTCATTTTTGGATTTATCATCTAAAGTTTTACTAAACTTAAAAGTACTATTTTACTCTGAAGCGAACAAGTCATCTTCTACAGGCGAGTGAAGTTAATTGATACAAAAAAGCTATGAAATAAGCTAACAATACACACTCCATTTTTTGCTTTGTTTTTACTGAAAACTTTGTTTTATTAAAAAACATCAAACATACGTCTGGTAGTAAATTAGATTTCCTTTAAATTAATAATATTATTGAAGTCTGTAACGTCCACCATTTTGAAGAAATTTGCGGAAAACTATATTTTTACTAAATTTTTAAAACTTTGACCTCGTTGCGCGACCTCGTAATGTTGACCGATTTTGTTCAAACTTTGTATGTCGTCTTCTTTTATCACCAAGAAACAGAAAATCCACAATGTTGCTAACATTTCAAACATTTGAAAAATAAGAACAGCCCTAATATATATATATATATATTATATATATAATATATTATATTATATTAAATATATATATATATATATTATAATATATATATATATATATATATATATATATATATATATATATCTATTAATATATATATATAT
>CP045891.1:23600312-23618012 GCA_013387185.1 Caligus rogercresseyi
TTAATCATTTGTTATCTTTGTAGCGAAATCACTCATAATTTTTACCTCCTCCTTCCCACATCATTCGTTAATTTTTATGATTTTAAAAGTCTAATACTTAGGTAAGGAGATTAACGTTCCCAAGTATCGACAGGAGTTGTTAGCCATCCACAATTCAGTCTCAAAGCATCAATAAAAAGAGCGATTAAGATAAGGTCTAAGAAGGTTGTCTGAGTAATGTCAGGAAACATGGTTTCCTTTTCTGTAGCTCTCAGACTTTTCGGTCTTTGATAACTTTACAGCGACCTTTCTTTAGTAGTCTTTTTCATACTTTCGTGTGAGCTAAACGATACAAATACCACTGTTTTTGGGTGAGGTACCAACAGTGGTTCTTTAGTTTATTGAGAATAGAATTGCTACTTCACTATCTTGACGAAAATGTTGAAGCATGTTTTTGAAAAGATGAAAATCGTTTATTGATATAGGGTTATCCAGTAGCTAGTATAAAAGACCAATAATTTGTTTAATCTCTTTACCTTGGAAATATTATAGTTGGAATACTGCAACTCTCAGAGAACATCTACATTTTCATAGAGCAAATATTTCTCGCCACCCAATTGCTTGGGGAACATAGCCTAGTTTGGTCCATGGGATGCCTCGAAGAGGTTTTGTACCAAGTATTATCAGACACAACTCTGCCACTTCTCTATAATTAGCAGTAGGACT
Organism: Caligus rogercresseyi; assembly: GCA_013387185.1. NCBI lineage: Eukaryota > Metazoa > Arthropoda > Copepoda > Siphonostomatoida > Caligidae > Caligus > Caligus rogercresseyi. The sequence goes on from CP045891.1 coordinate 23,601,018, forward strand.
GGTCTTTTCTAGGATTTTTTTTTGATATTACATTTACCTTTATTATCTTCCATTCTTACTCCACTAGGCCTAAATTTTGGGGTTGCTTTTGTTTATATGTCTAAAAAGTAATTGATTTATTTTATTGTTGTGCATCATATATGTTAGAACATATTCTTATATAATTTATAATTATTCAAAAGACATACGATAAATATTTGATTTTAAAAAAGTATTTTTTCCTTTGAAAGTGTAAATCATGTGGCTTCAAGTTTAGAAATAGTTGTGGTTTTTCGGGCATTCTTTAGCGAAAGGATACTGAGATCGAGGTTACGTAATAATTTTTTTTTGGCCTTTATGTTCGATATAATTTCATTTTTTCAGGATATAAATAAGCATTATAGAATTAAAATTAGTCTATCGAACCAAGAATCTTTTAATGAGGTAGACCAAGAATGACCATCCCCTCTTAGGATTCGAACCTGTGCCTCCAACATTTTTTTTTTTTTTCCTTTTTTCAGTTCGTAAAATTCCAAAGTAATTGCGTTAAAAAACATAAATAGACATTGTAATCTAAAATTAATACTTTGGAGAAGAACGACAACAATTAAACATAGAATAAAATTAATCAAAACATAAAATGGCACAATATATAATTTAAAAACGCTTCTCCAATATTTTAAATAATAAATCACTTTGAATATTTCAAAATCCGACGTAAAATCTTTAAATGAAGTAGGGAGCTTGATGGGAAGTATCGTACCTCCTCTGAAGCAAACGTCCACGAGTCGTTTCGAAGAGACGGAATTTTCAGGGAAAAAGCAGTGTATCTGGCTGCAGCTGATAGCAAAATTGCTCGTAGTCTGTTGGTTTCACATACTCTCGCTTCGTTAAAGAGCTGGCAATCCGTGCTTTGGCGCTTAACAAAGCAAAGTCCACGGCCTAGAGTTGTCGGAACGACGTCCTTTTCTTTTTGAAGCCCAAACAGCACAACTGCCTTTATAATTCCTCCCCACAACTATCCAGACCTCTGACGTTTAAGGAAACGAATTTCTTCAATATAGAGACAGCCTGACAATCCACGAAGGCATGTAAGGTGTCACTATAAAGTCTCCCACAATCCTTGCAATGCTCCGAAAAGATTATGCAATTAGAAGAAATTTGTAGTTGGCTTGTGAATGTCCTCCCGTCGTGGATTCCAATAAGGACTGATTTATTCTCTGCCTCCATGTTTCAGGAAGCTTTAATAAACTGAGAAAGAAATCAGTCAACCCCTAGTTCGTGGCTCAAATTGGGAAATGCCATTTTGAGGTGCCACGGCGTGGCATTAAATGACCGCAGCGGCCTTTCTTAGAGGGAATTTAAACCTTCCATCATCAAATGGATATAATAGAGACTGGAGTGTATGGATAAAACTTGTTGTTTAGAGCTTTTTCTTCCAAAGCTGCGGAATCTCCCAATTTTTGAAGAAATAGGGTCTCGAGTGATTTTTCCGAATGATGTCCACTGTTGAATCACTGAGAAATTTGGGCTCACACTTCCAACATTGAGAGTTGAACACGCCTTAACGCACACGGCTATCGTACTCCCTGAATTTTTATGGTGCTTTTTTATGCTCATACATCATAAACAGCCGATAAATAGGACTCCAAAATTATGGAAGTCTCTTTTTTTGTTCACGGTGGTAGCTAGTCGATGGAACTTTGAAATTGCATAACGCAACCTCAACCTGAGGGTCTTGCCGTTTTTCGCAGCTTAATATTACCCTCGAATTACTCATTGTCTTCCCTTACTTCCTCATTCAAGTGTTAAAATGATATATACTATTGTTGTATTATTACTATTGTCTATCTTTACTAAGCCTTTAATTAACGTTGCCTTTATTCATTCGCAAGGAGGGGATTTCTCTAATCCTGCATGCATGTGATAACGTAGAATAAACTAGTTTTTTCTGGATAAGTTGTGGAATAAGGGTTATACAATTATTACACGCATGTTCCAACTAATCAGACTTGTTGTTGCGTCAATTGTTTACACTTGATTGTATTCGTATATTATTGCGCCATTGAGATATAAGATATAGAGAGCTTATTCCCTCCAATAGCAAGAAGTATCGTTCAGCTGTCGTCTGTGCCCAATATAAACAAAATAATCTATACTACGTCATCGTAAGCTGATCATAGAGATGGAAGATTTATTTCTATTGGGAACAAAAACGTATTCCTCTGAAGAATCCAATTAGCTCTCTATGTCTTTATATCTCTATGTATTGTGCTTTTTCCGCAGCTGACTGATGACGCTTAAAATGTATATTTATCCTGTAAGCTGATTAGTGATGGACTGTAATATCAGACTAGGTCGAACCTCTGACGCGAAAAACTGTCGTTCGTTTTACGTTTTCCAAATTTGACGTTCGTCGTTCATAGTTAATTTTAAAATTGAATTTTGGTCCTTCGTTTATCGTTCGTTTTTTCAAAATAAATAATCTTAGGTATTAATTAAAAAAGCAGGCAATTTGTTAGAATTAGTTCATTAAGATCAATTGATCGGGCGCATAGTGTTGTCTATTGGGCGAGATTTTGAGCCCGATGGGTGTGCTCTGCAATGTGCAAAAGTTGGGAAAGTTGATATAAAAAAATGTTCAATCAATGTTATTTATGTTAATCTAGCAAAAAAGTGAAGACTTTTTTTACAAAGGAATTATTTAGCTTCAAAAAGGAGTCAAATAAGGACAAACATATTAGGCTATGGAAAGTACTTTTCCTATTTTGGCACCAGGGATAGACATTCATGAAAATAAATTGAATAAGAACAAACCTTCTAGTTATTGTTGGATTATTTTTAAACGAACAATATATTTTTCATTGTCGTTCGCCAAAAAATAGTCTTTCGTCGTTCGCGAACGATCAAAGATGAACGACAAATCAACAATTCTGCAACATAATAAGTGATTCTTATTTTAATAACAGTACAAATATTTAATCCCTGGGATTACAACAATAATAAGAAAACTAGAGGCATATATACACTCAGAGAGTGCAAACCTCCGCCGTCACGGGGTCCTTATGAGCCTTCTGAGGCGGATTTTTCACGACTGGGGCGGCGTAGAGGGACGGGGGAGGGTTCCCCTCGACGGAAATTCCGAGAGGAAGACGCTCCCAGCATCCGATTACACAGCACAGCAGCGACATCTATTGGCAGAGTAGGCTAACTTGAAATATTTATTAGTATTTAGTTCATTTGCATCTTAAAGAAGCAATCAGAGATGCCAAAATTTAATCACTTGTTCCTTTTGGCATTTCCAACAACTCCACAAAGTTTCATCCGAATCCGTTTCTGTACTTTTTGAGTTATCCTGCTGACAAACCAACCAACAAAACCAACGCCAGTGAAAACAATACCTCCTTCGGGGGAGGTAATAAAAAATATATTAAAAACTTCAAAACAATATTATTATTTTAAGATAATACGAGCACCTATTTTTACTGGTTATACGCGGATGTATATGATGGAATAAGCTGTTATCTTCTGCAACAATGTAAAGGTCTTTATGATGAATTGCATTCTTTGAAGCATTGTATATGCATTGTGTGTTTGCAGGGACACATATCCTATACTCTATATTTAAAAGTTCAAGATTTTTATGATGTATCCTTCAAATATACCGATCGTCGAGTGAATTTTTCATTCTTACAGAATAGTCTTGTGTCCGTGTAAACTCAAAATATACAACATATGGTATCTAAATTAATATATACATTTTTGGTGTTATAGTACTATAATACATAGTCGATATCACGTATAATCTCAAGGATGAGGTCACTGAAACATTTTTGGCGATTATATAACATAAGAAGTTATTCATAAATTACTTTTATTAACGACTTTGGATCCCCAATTAACTAATAATATTTTTTTTTTGTTTTCTAAAATGAAAACTTTTCTTAAAGAATGTTTGTGAATGTAAGATTTTAAGCCGTACCATGAAAAGATTACATGTTTTTTAATGGTTAAGATGTTTGTTTATTAAAATCCATACAGTGTAAAAGTATAAGAATACACTAGAAAGTAAGAGAAAAAAAACACAATCTTAGGACAGTTACGTAAAAAACAAAACATAAATGAACATTATAATTCAAAATTACTGTAATAATATAAAATGAGATATTAAAAAATATTTCTTACATGTTATACATTTTCAATGTTGATGTTTGAATTTCATTTTTTATGTAGTTTTAATACACAGAAAAATATGAAATATATTTTCAAAAAAAAATGGAGTCAATTGAAGTTATTTTAATGACTTCATTTAGTGAGAGAAATTGCACAAAAAATATAAGTTAACGTAGAAATTTTAAATTTTGTCTCTAAGTATAACATTCAAAAACCATTTTTAACACAGAATATAATATTAAAAAATCAAAGATTGTTTATTATTATGGTATAAAGTATTTTATATGCAAAAAGAGGATACTTAACGTCAAAGAATATCATGAAGTCCTCGCCAACTAACGACTTTTCCTCTAAATTAGATATTTTCACTATAATTCCAAGAAAAAAGCCTTTTGGGCAACATGCAACTCCCCAGAGCTTGGAATTGGAAGTCGTTAGTAAAGAAACTTCATCATCCATGATTTTTAAAAAGAACGTCTAAGAACAGGAAAGTTTTTCTTCTCACTTCTTAGAGCACTAGGCTTCATATATCCCCTATTCGTGGCATCTTAAGTTAAGTACAAGGCCCGGAGACGACGATGACGCTTAGAAAATCTGCCAGCTAAATCTTCCGCAAACATGGAAAAAAGTAATCATGGAATCCACCAACGTGAAAGATAACAAAAACAAATTACAACACAATGCCAAATTTCTACTGGTTGTATCTTTTTCAACTTTCCTTGTAAAGACTGCAGAAAAATCTATAATTCGACCATTCACACTTTCGCTGATTACTCTACCCTGTTGTATCTTCAGGCTTTCGTCACCCTTAATTAGAGTCATCTATATAGCTCAGAATATGAGACTAAATTTTATCAACCTATATCATATTTGGTGAATCTCTTAAGGCAGGGTTCGGCAAACTCGCGGCTCTAGAGCCGCATGCGGCTCTTTAGAGCCGCTTTAGTGGCTCCATGGAGCTTTTTCCATGAATGTTAGAAAATGAAAAAATAAGATCGGTGAATAAAATATATATGACCAGAATATGCACTGTATGAAAATGATATACGGAATTTTTTTTTGCGGCTCCCGACACATTTTTTTTTCTCTTGCTCCATTTTGGCTCTTTCAACATTTTGGGTTGCCGACCCCTGTCTTAAGGCAATAACGGCATCCCCTGAATCCAAGACTCTGAGCTTTGCATTTGCTAGTTCTAAAACTCATCGCAGAGTGGATAAACTCCAATACACTCACCCGAAACAAATCGTTGGAAAAAAATATACAGGGTCTTGCAGGTAAATCCGCACAAAGTTCAATACCCTCCAGATCCAAAATGGGAACAAAAGCGATACCTATTTTGAATAAGAAAGTTGTTTATTAGACATAAAGCAAGATAACTATTCAATTTGGCCACCCTCAGCCTCAAGGATGTCCTCCAAACGACGCCTGAACCTCTCACAGTCCGTGGAGACCTCCGCAGGATCCAGCTTGTTTATCTCCGACTTGATGGAGGCCTTCAGGGACGCCATATTGTTGTGGTGTGTGGGGTACACCTCCCTCTCCAACTTCCCCTACAAGTAGTAGTCGCATGGGTTCAGGTCGGGGCTGTTGGGGGGCCAGGTGTTGAAGTCCCAGAAGTTGGGCACATTCTTCTTTAGCCAGGACTGCACAAGTTTGGCCGTGTGGGCGGGCGCCGAGTCCTGCTTGAATGTGTACGGAGTCCCGGAGGCCACAGAGTCCATCCAGGGGATAACGACAGGTGGACCCCACGCTTCCTGGCGAGGATGAACATGGGCGTCCCCGGATTGGCCTTGATGGACCTCTGAGACCAGCCACAAATGTGGGCGTGCAGATTCGGTCACTCCTAGCTTGTGCTCATTCCTCTTGGACATCCCTGACTCCTCCCACTTCTTGGTGATGTCGTAGACCGTTCCCTGGGGTACTTGAGCAACTTGATGATGGCTGCAGGACGGTGCCCTGCGCACAGCAACTCGATGACCGTGTCCCTCCAGGTCTGCTCCATCTCCGTATCAGTGTATTTGTTTTGTTTTCGGGCGCAATTCGACAGTAAATTCACGAAACTTCCCACATGTGCAATATCTAAGCTCTACTTGCACTCCTTATGGATCTGGACGAAGTTGAACTTTGTGCGGATTTACCTGCAAGACCCTGTATTTATTTCTTCGGCTGCAAGATATGGCCCTTTTTCCTGAAAACTCCACATTTCTAAGCTAGTGACGTTAAGGAACTTCAACGCGGATATCATGAAAGTTTTTCCACAGTGGTCCTATATTTCTTAATTGTCGTTTGAGACTCATTTTTAGAAGATATAAAAGAACTTCAAATAGAATCTTCGAAAGAGCTATGCAATAAAAGTTGTTCTTATATACCGTTTACAATTTTTTTTTCGTGTTGACCACATCCATTTGAGCACAATTTAGATTATGATGTGATGGGTCTTGCCTTAAAGCAGGGCTATTCAATTGGCGGCCCGCGGCCAGATGCGGCCCGGACACGGCCAACATTTTTGGGTCAACATACACTTGCGAATCGAGCTTTTCTCACGTGAATGCAATTAAGAACAGTTATCGGTGTTCCCTAACAGACAACAAAATTCACCAGTGCCTTAGGATTGCATTGACATCTATGAGCCAAACATCAGAGATCTTGTGCAAAACAAGAAATGCCACTTCTCTCACTAAATTCACCGGCAGCAGTGGGCTAAAATAGCCCTGTTCTGTTAGCAGCCAGCCTCATGAACAATGAGAAATGTTGAGTTAAATGTTCTATTTTTTGTTTGTTTTAAATAAGGAGATGGAACAGAGAGTTGTTTGTGTGCATTTTATAGGCCTATTCAATTTTGAAAGCTAAAAAGGTCATATAAAATAGGCCTAATAAAATAATAATAATAGGCATAGTAACCATCGGCCTAATAATACTAATAGTAATACTACTAGTTAAATAAATAAAACATAATAATAGACTTTTTGAAAAAAAGTGGCCGCGGAAATTTTGCGGCCCAGCTCAAGTTTTTGGATTCCAAATGTGGCCCACTTGGAAAACTAGTTGAATAGCCCTGCCTTAAAGGTTTAAAATGTTTATTTGTATTATATAATAATAACCTCACTTGCTATTTTATTTATTATTGTACGTATGATATATGTATATACATATATATGTATATATCAGGCTTGTGAGCGTTCAGCTTTTTTTACGTTCAGCGTTAAAAAAAAATAGCGTTCCGTTCAATGTTTTTGCGTTCAGCGTTCCGTTAGCGTTCAAATATTTTAAAAAGTGACGACGTTTTTTTTTAGAAAAGAATTTCCCAAAAAAGTAATGCGTAGTGAGGACGTTTTTTTTAAGAAAATAATTTCCAAAAAAAGTAATGCGTAGTGAGGACGTTTTTTTTAGAAAATAATTTCCAAAAAAGTAATGCGTAGTGATGACGTTTTTTTAGAAAAGAATTCCAAAAAAAGTAATACATAGACCTTTCTTTAAAGAATTCCAAAAAAAGTGATGACGTTTTTTCCAATAAATGTTTGGAAAAATTGAACGCTGAACGCAAAAATATTTTTTTACATTCAACGTTCAGCGTTCAAAAAAAGTTGTGTTCCGTTCAGCGTTCCGTTCATTGAACGTGCGTTCAGCTGAACGCCGTTCAATTTTGCGTTCCGTTCACAAGCCTGGTATATATATATATATAGGGTGATTCTTATTTCACGTTTTTTGGATTTGTTAGTCCCCCTAGGATTTTCCTTTAGTGCATAGATATCGAATAAGAAATACTTTTAACCGTAGAAAACAGATAAAAATGAAAAAAATTATATATCTTAGCACCAATCGATATCATAAGTGGGTGCATCATGCACATAATAAAAGAAGAGGGAAAAAATACTGGACAGATCAACTAATGGGAATCATCTTATGTCGCTAACATATTAGCATTTGCTTACACAACTATTTTAATGACTTGATTTCGTGAGATAAATTGCTCAAAATACTATAAATAAAACTTGTAATTTAAATTTATGTCTCTAAGTATAAAAGTCAAACATAATTTTTAATACATAATATTGAAAAATCAAGATTTTAGTGATGATCATAGTAAAATGTATCTTTATTAAAAAAGAAAAGAAACTTCAGAATAAGTAATATTATTAATTATATAAATAAATAAAATGAAAAAAATACTATTTAGCACCGACCCATTCATAACTTGATGCATCATGGACTCAATAAAGAAGAGAAGAAAAGTACTGGACAGATAAACTAATGGAATCATTTTATCTCCCGTTTAAATTCGATAAAGCAATGAAGAGAAGGAATAGATTACTATTATCTTTTGAGCAGCAAACTCTAAATACCATGTCTCAATGATTTGAAAAGGGAGAAATGACCTTAAACAGTAACCTCGTTTAAGGGAATACTTTTACGAAGCACAACAGAGAATGACACTGGACTAGGATTTTCTTTTTTTTTATTCCCAAGACTACTTATTTGTAGCCCTTTAGCTATGAGGAAGCCATTTTAAGTCCTTATACGTCATCAAAGAACTCTTCAAGTAAAGCATTTTTCTGTTGTCTTTCCAGTTATTATCATAGGTAGGTGGCTGGAACGGAATGGAAGAATGTATCCACCGGGACAATTATGCCCTCGCCAGCCTTATAGAGGCCATAATATGCCATAAGGAGGCTGTCAACGGCCGTTTATGTTTCTTGAGGCCAGCGGAGTACCGGAATAGTCCGGTACTCCCGGTGGCCACTCCGTCCCTGATAGGTGGTATACATTCTGTTTAACGATAAGGCATATTGACTATTTAATTACTTAATCAGTGCCATCAAAACTTCAAGCAGACATCTAGCTTCATGTCAGCGCTTCAACTCATGGACAGGCCCCAAAATTAACGAATTATTTATGAGCGTGTGTGTATTTTCAGACAAAAACAACAAAAATCATAGTATGCCTGGATGGATTGTCAGTATTTAATCAGAGAGGCATATTGATAAGTCTTCTTCCCTTTATCGTTATGAGACCACCCATGAGATCATTTTTGAGTTGGAGAGATAAACGACCATATTTTTTTAATGAGCCCTAGGCAGACTTGAGAGAGGCGTCTATGTATATCGAGAGACATTCATAATTCAATCACAAAGCTTGGCTATATCTACTGGAATAATAGTTTGAGATTTTGTTTAAACTGAGTCAATTGAGTTGGTTTAATATAAGCGATACAAAAATATGTTAGAGTAGTGATAAAAAATAGGTTGGTAACCTAACTTTGTAAATGATTAGCCATTTTAGATTAAAAATTTCCATAAGATAAATTTCTTGAGAAATATTTGGTTAAAATTATAATTCTTGCCATAAGAAACTCGATAAAATCGATATTTAATATATAATGAACAAAGTAACTAAAATTGGAAGTAAAATAAGATTCACAAAAGCAAAAAATAAAAATAATAGAAACTAGAGGCATATATACACTCAGAGAGTGCAAACCTCCGCCGTCACGGGGTCCTTATGAGCCTTCCGAGGCGGATTTTTCACGACTGGGGCGGCGTAGAGGGACGGGGGAGGGTTCTCCTTGACGGAAATTCCGAGAGGAAGACGCTCCGGCACCCAATTTCACAGCACAGCGACATCTATGGGCAGAGTAGGCTAACTTGAAATATTTATTAGTATTTAGCTCATTTTGCATCTTAAAGAAGCATTCAGAGATGCCAAAATTTAATCACTTGTTTCTTTTGGCATTATCAACAACTCCACGAAGTTTCATCCGAATCCGTTCCGTACTTTTTGAGTTATCCTGCTGACAAACAAAACAACCAACCAACAAACCAACGCCAGTGAAAACAATACCTCCTTCGGCGGAGGTAATAATGGAGATAATATATTACAACTACAAACCAAATAATTATTACTCTTTCTAAATGTTCCATGTTTCAATATCGAACGAATCAAAGGACGTGAGGAGTTTAAGGGAATCTTTAAGTAAATTGAACTAAGTTGTCTTCTATCAAGCGATCTTCTGTCACATTGAGCACACAAATTCACTGTCCTACAAAAATGCGCTCTCTTAAGGACTGTTGTGGCCTGAATTAAGAAAGTGATCACGTGATGTTAGTATTTTATATGATTTCCTAATCCAGGCACTTACTTAGGAGCTAAGTGGATGTTGTTCCTTTCTAGTTTCTGTCTTCTCATCCGTAAACACTCTGAGGTGTGAATTAGTCTATAAAACATAAACATCACAAGCAAATAATCCAGAAATGTGTTTGTGTCTTACATGAAGTAAACTTGACATTACTCCTTTACAAAGACTTGAAGAAAATGACATATTTAGAGTTTCTCTGTTTATTTAATAATAATAAAATAATTCTACAGCGTCTTCAAAAAGCATTTGAGACTCGTTAAAAGAAATCTGTTTTCGATGTTTTTTAGGTAACGAGAGATTCATGCTGTATACCAGTGCTGGAGTAAACTTAAGTATTATATTTTAACTCTGAAGGAACTTGTACCCTATGTATTTTAGAATTATGACCACGTAACTCTATAAAAACAAACACCTACCTTTTAAGCGCGAATGATAATTACATATTTGGGTATGGAGTTGCATAGTTTTTTTAACAAGTTCGATCAAATAATTGTGTGGAAAACGATACTTTATTCAATTAATAGATGCTGTTTGGAACATTTTTATATGAAAACAATGTTTCTCTAACTAATTTTGTTCATAAAGTATAAGAAAACTAGGAATATTAAATAAATACACTAATACTATTATAAGGATGTGAAATAAGAACACTATTCAAATTGAGTTGTTCACAATAACTTATATATTCTTTGTAAATTGTTTATAATTATTTAATTTTTTCAACAATTGTTCAATGAAATAAAGTCCTTGTCATAATACAGAACTCAGGGCCAGATCACTTTATATAAATAAATAAAAACAGAAAATTCCTTCAATCCAATAATTGGTCGTTAACTTGTGGTCATTCTTGCTGCTTGTTAAAGTAATTGGATTGTTGTTGATTGTAAAAGATGGAAAAGTACGCATTTCCTTATTTTTAGTTACCATAACATATTTTATATTAAATATATATTTTCAACAAAAAAATTTATCTTTTCAAGAAATTAAGTTATTAAGAATGAGTTAATAGGACCGGATCTATAGATAAATTATTTTTACTCTATTTTATGCAATAACATATTTATTTAAATGTGAATAGATGGAATATAATTATTACCTAAATATGTATATCAATGAAGGAAAATATAATAATCTCATAAAATCAATAAAAAAGTTTTTGGAATAATTAAAAAGTACTCTATATATTTTTGAAATCATCATTTTCTGTAGAATTATAAAATTGTTTTGAACTACTCCTTGATATTTTTAGCCGGATGGGAAGTAATTGTTTTAATCAGCTGGAAAGGTTCCAAATCCATCAATTTGATTCATGACATTGAAGTCATGAACTCATTTAAGTCTCTTACGCCCTAATAAAAAAAGTAAATGTAGCAGTCTTTGTGGAAAGACAAGTTATCTTTCATTTGTAGAATAATGCAGTTTTTTGTACATTAATCTTCAGTAGATATGATGAATTGTAAATAGAATTGAGCCACGCCTCATCCATTGGTCCTTAAAAAAATGCAAGGTACATGAAATCATGACTCAGCATTTGTAAGATTCTTATTACTTATGAATTATTACCTTTAATTTAACTTGTAAGCAAAATAACATTTTAGTATCCAAGTGAATTAATTTCTTGCAAATATTTTTGTATTAAGCTTTCCATATCAACTTATCTAGAATCTTTGAATCGGGCATTTTTCAAGAGGATAGAATGCACATAATTAAAATCAAGGCCTATATATCTGAAAATTAAATAAAAAGGATTAGTTAAACAGATAAAATACAAAACCTTGCAGATGCATTACTTCGATGCACAAATCGAGGGCGGTTCTCTAAAGTAGTTTTTATGTATGTTTGGTTCGGAAACGGTAAAACGACTCAGTGTTTTTGCAATCCACCGGATATTATGTGGAGTGTATAAAGAGAAATGGTGCACAATAATAGAAAGCTTATATCTTAACCCTTCCGTCATCCTTTTGTTGTTGTGATGCTGTTTGATAATAAAAGAGACTTATCTCAGTTTATCACTCCCACACATTCTTGAGTAACAACCTTATTTTTGGGAAGATCCGATTTTGGACATTGATTTTGTATCAAATATCTCATTAGTACTATTTAAGGTTCTAATAGGAATCATCTTTAAAACTATAGGGCATTTTCACAACACAAACAAATCCATTTCCTTATCAAATAAAAATATAAAATTAACATTGATAATAACAAAGTTCAGATAGTTTGAATTGGCTACTTTATATGATTATTATAATAGCTGTAAAGAAAAGTACTCTTGGTTAGTTAAGCTCTCAAAGTGCAAGAGGAGACAATAAACAAACAATGTTATATTTTAAAATGGGTCCCAATCTCAAATGAGTAGATATGATAACAAAATATTATTACGAAGGTGAAAAGGACGATTTATCAAGTTACGTACATTGTTAAAGAGTCGTAATCTATATTTCTTACATCTTTGATGAAGATATTATAATTATTTATGCCAACTATAGTTATATTTTGCTAGTTCACCTCTTTGGTTCGATAGAATTGCGTTCGACTGAATATAAACTAGAGGACTCAGAGAGTGCAAACCTCCGCCGATCCCCACCAAATGAATCACTCGGTCTTTTGTCATTTCCAACCCTCTACGCACTGTCCCTTATTTACACTCTAGAGGTACATGGAAAGAAAAAGAAACTGACGTCATCAAAGAGGAGAGCACAGCACAGCGACATCTATTGGCAGAGTAGGCTAACTTGAAATATTTATTAGTATTTAGCTCATTTTGCATCTTAAAGAAGCACTCAGAGATGCCAAAATCCGTTCCGCACTTTTTGAGTTATCCTGCTGACAAACAAACAAACAACCAACAAACCAACGCCAGTGAAAACAATACCTCCTTCGGCGGAGGTAATAAGCATTATAGCGTGTAAATTAGTCCTTCGAACCTAGGACCTTATCTATGAGGTAGACCAAAAAAGACCATCCCCTCTCGGTATTCAAACAAGTTGAACACGCCTCAAAACAATAGTGTTTATTAGGGGATGACAGTGCTTCTGCATTCCTACAACTTTTATGGATAGGTATCAAATAAGAGATTCTATCATTTCACAAAGAGACATTCTCTCTATATCTTGTCACACATAGAGAGTAATTTAATGTCAAGGGAGTGGAATCGGGCCTTCAAACCAGGGATGTTCGGTGAGACCATGGAAAGTGAGGCGATGACGTCATTACAAAGACTTATAGGTTCAGAATTAAACACTATTGCTGGAGGGTGTATGTTTGTCAATCTGAGTGATGGCGTATATGTCTAACTGCACAGGACGTGCCTCCTTGGACCCATTTACTGCTGTCAACTTGTAAGCCAATCAAATAGCAAGCTATGAAGAACATGAGCGTTTTATAATATGTAGAACATTATTTCCCTTTGGAATCTTGACTGATAAAGGATTACGAAATAAAATTGTTGAGCACTCAGAATGAAAACAATTATCTTTTTCAAAGGGTGATCCCACGACACTTTAATTATGTCAAGCTTTTATGAGGACTTCATTACATAAAGTCGTGAAATGGACATCATCAAACAATAATAATATGATCATAGTCATCTTCAAGTCCATTATGGAGATAGTTCTTCCAACAATGAAAGGAAGAGTCACACGATCAAATTATTATATTTTTTGATGAACTCCTTTGCTAATACAATTAAAGTGAAACTTCTTCGTTCTACTTAGTAATACAATGCTTCAAACTAGGGACACGTTTAAACCTCAATATATAGACGTTACTTCATGACTTGTATTTTATTTCCAAGATAAAACCATAACCATAGGATGAAAAAAGTTAGCGTCTTACTGTTTAAAGGCATACTTAACTGAAAACATTATTTTGAATGGGATTTCTATATAGTTTACGTATGTTCTACTTTTGTACACCTTCCATGTTTTAATGACTCAAGGTATTATGTTATTATTTTTTGGACCGAAAGCGAGGAAAAAAAAGAAAGAGAGAGAATTTGAGAAATGGAAAGAGGGAGAGAGAGAGGTAATTAACTTATACGGTCCCAAAGAGTCTCTGAGTCGAAAAAGAGGGACGTCAAGAATTGAAGTTTTGGGCCCCTGGATCATGAAAGGAGAAGAAGATTCCTCATGACCTATTCTACCCATTTGTCTGCACAGATCTATCCTCCACCCCCTTAGGATCTTGGATGACTTAGGAGACTCCACTCATGAACCCTATTTTACACGTCTCTGGACTAGTAAATTTAAAGGATGAAATTATCTCAGGAAGTGTTAGTCCGAACAACAATGAGGGAGTCCTCCTCACCCTTCAAGTATCATGATAAGGCTCACGAATGGGAATCAATTTTTATGAGATATCATTCTCTGATGAACCTCACCATAACAGTCTCTCTTGGAACCGTGGATTTAGAAGGAGAATTACTTATGGCTTCACCCTTTCTTTACTCCCTTTCTTGGGGTACGGTACAATTCAGCGCCGCCGATTCAGCGCCGCGATCAGCGCCGTCGATTCAGCGCCGTCCGATTCAGCGCCGGCCGATCAGCGCCGTCCGATTCAGCACCAGCAAATTCAGCGCCGGCCGATTCAGCGCCAGCCTCAATGACTTTGATTTAAAAAATTCAGACCTTTTTTCACAGAAATTATGTTTTCTTAGGAGTACAATGGTCAAACTTGGCACAAGAAATTGTTTGCAGAAGTATTCAACAACAATGGGGTATTTTGGTTCAAACCACCTAAATTGGTAAAAATACGAGTAAAAAAACCCTCAAATGCCATTGTTGCACCTTGGGCCCTCGGGTTCCGCCAGCCGTAACAATGGGTTTTGGGGTTTCAAACCCATCGCAAATTGTTAAAAATACAAGTAAGGAAACCCTTAAATGCCATTTTGTGCACTTTGGCCTTCGGGTTCCGCCAGCCGTAACAATGAGGTTTTGGGTTTCAAACCCATCGCAAATTGTAACAATACGAGTAAGGAACCCTCAATTGCCATTTTGACCACACCTAAGTTCTCGGGTCCGCCAGCCGGAACAATGGGGTATTGGGGTTTCAAAACCATCGCAAATTGTAAAAATACGATAAGGAACCCCTCAAATGCCATTTTGTGCACTTGGGCCTTTGGGTTCCGCCAAACCGTAACATTGGGGTATAGGGGCTTCAAACCCTTCGCCACTTGTAAAAATAGAAAAAAGGAACCCTCAAATGCCATTTATGCACCTGGGTCCTCGGGTTCCGCCAGCCGTAACAATCGGGTGTTGGGGTTTCAAACCATCGCAAATTTTAAAAATACGAGTAAGGAAACCCCTCAAATTCTATTTTGAGTACCTGAGTCCTCGGGTCCCGCCGGCCAAACATTGTGTAGGGGTTTCAAACCCATCGTAAATTTTAAAAAACGAGTAAGGAACCCCTCAAAATGCCATTTTGCACACCTTAAGTTCTCGGGTCCCGCCAGCCGGAACAATGGGGTATGGGGTTTCAAACCCATCGCAAATTGTAAAAATACGAGTAAGGAACCCTCAAATGCCATTTGCACCCATAAGTTCTTGGGTCCCCAGCCGCAAAAAATGGGGTATTGGGGTTTTAAACCTTCGCCAATTATGGTCGATCACCTCTATTAAATACTTTTTTTTGAACAATGTTGCGTGCTTTTACAATTTGCAAAAAGATTTTTTTCTTGAATTATAATAAAGTAAAAGCATTTATATATATTACATAAAGTAATCACATTTTCTTTATTGAGGATTTTTGCACTTTTGTGGGTTTAGATTTAGTCCATGTTTAAAATCACACAAAAATATTTTGAAGTTTTTAAACAAAAATAAATAACAAATAAATATTTTTAACTCGCCACTTGCAAAACATTCTATGGTTTAAGAGATTAAAATTGAACAGAGTGGTAAGATCTAATGTGGGCGGTTTTGCAGGACACCTGCAATTAGGATGACGTCCTCTGATAGCACAGCTGATTTTTTAGCAGGACAGCCAACATATTAAGAAACATTATTCAGTTGAATTATCGCATATGGAAATCTACAACCTGTAATCTGGAACGAGCAAGAACGCAGGTGTGCCGTTATCCAGATGACTGGATTATTATCAAGACTCTCTAATTGACTTTTTTATGCCAAACAAGATTAGTACTTTTCCTTTCATGTTAATTCAATCCAACTTCCTCCTTTTGCAATAACAGGCTCCACACGATGCTATAGCTTCTCAATAGCATTACTTTCTAAACCAAAGATTCCCAACTTAAAAAAAATAATGACAATGAGTAAGTCATTTGAGAAATCACGTCGCGAACCTTCCCTCAATGTTTCAAAATACCATTGGGAAGGTATACCCCCACTTGGATCCGGTCTAATATGAGTTTTAGTTACTTCATACTTTAAGTCTTTTGATAAGGTTATCTTATCAACCCAAGAAACTCGGCTTTAAAAAGTCATTGACGTTATTATATTGATCAAATACTTATAATAACAATGGAAATTGAACCAACCTCCTAGTACCCCTGGCGTGAAGAGCTTGAACTTATCAAAATAAACAAACAGATCGGGAGCCCCATTGTTGGTGGATTTTAAAACAAACCCGGTATTCAAGGTTGCAGTTGGCATTTGAGGAGTTCCTTATTTGTATTTTTACACTAGGCGGAAGATTTAAAACTGCAAACCACTTTTGTAGTGGCAGGACCCGAGAACTTAAGGTGCCTAAAA
>CP045891.1:23618112-23623112 GCA_013387185.1 Caligus rogercresseyi
AAAATATTTCGGAACCTAAGTTTATACATTATGACATGGCGGGATGTTGATTCCCATGTATTGTTAGTTATAACTAAATCGGAATCTATGACAAAACATCGGTCTAGAAAAACCTTCATTTATCGGGATTGTTCCATGGGATATAAAAGAGAAATTCCTCGGGCTCCTGAGCGTTTTGTACAACCCAGAGGATACAAGCAGGCACAGTTGTGTTTTTAATAGATCTTTAAAGCGTTTTTGTTGTTATACTTCGAAAAAAATTCGACTTATTTGCAACTCCCTCGATAAATTAAATTAAAATATGTTTTGAGCCTGACTTGAGTCAAGAGTTGAGAGTCAAATGCTACACAGACAGTTCTTACGACGTAACTCTATTATAAGGCTCTGCACAATACAAATGTACTAATGAAGGGTCAGCTGAGTCCATAAAATAATGTACAAGCAGGGAAACTGTCGCTCAGGGTGTTGAATAATACTGCTATTTCTTAGAGCTATTACAGCCTTTGGAAAGAACTGAAATATCCTAGTTGATTGACATTATCTCTTGCAGTTACTTCTAGTTTCATCGCATTTTATAATGAAGTATTCAAATGACAAACAATTAAAATTTATGAGAAAAGATATAGAAGCTCACTGCATGCCTTCCACTACCCTCCGAGTTTTCTTAGGAAGCATCATTTAATAAATACATTAACATAATTTATTACTGGTGCAACTATATATTTAACTGATCGTTTCCCTGCAGTGCACTGCAAAACAAAATGTAGGCATGGTATTAAAATTAAGTAACTTAGATTAATATTTATTAGATGCACGCCTATAAACAAGACAATAAATCATTGCAATAAACATTATAAATAAATAATTAATAGAGTTGTAGGATCTATATACTTTACAATGGAGCAACAATTATTTAGTAAGTTTACCGTTACGGTACACTTTTTTTTGTCCAACATACTAGGAACATTTATGTACATGGTTTAGATCTTCCCTTGGTATAAGCTCCATTGATTATCCACAATCGCATACGGAAGCTCAGCTTATTAAAGGATAGAGATTATTTTAGAATATTTAATAAATTTGAAATTAGCTCAGGTCTATCAGTCAATAAAGATAAGACCTCTATTTTACCAATCGGTTCTTGGAACCCAGTCTTTTGTACTCAAATCCGTGCTTGTAAATTGAAACCTACAATTGAGGTTTTGGGTATGTATGGTGTAGGACCGGCGTGTATGAAAAGAATTGGTCAAGTACCAGCTGTATCATAATGCAAAAAATCTTGTCATGGAGAAAATTTCCGTCTTCAGAAAAGAATTGACCTCTACAACACAAAAGTAGTTCCGTTGGTTCTCTACAAAGCTTCTTCGTCGCCTTTGATAGCGGAAAAAGCCATCTTAGATGAGAACAATTGGCTGGCTGCATTATTTCATAGGATGTATTTGCCAACTATTAAAGAAAGAGAGGTCTTCTTGGAGGAGGTATAGTTCAACTCGCTACGATAATTCCCAAGATTTATTTAAAAGTTTTCCTTAATTTAGCGAAACATCCTTCTTGTGAATGGAGGCGTTGCGTTTCATTTAATAAAATTTATCACTGGCTTATGTTTGGCTCTGAGCTAACAAACGGCATTACCTCTAGCCTTTCGGTTACTTGGGGTTGTGCCCAAAGAATCATTTGGAAAAACACACCAATATTTGAAAAGGACTCCGTTGTTGATATCATAAGATATAATTCTTCAAAAAGGCATTTCTTCAAGAACTTAGGAACTCCGGAGGATCTTGAGAAACTCGCAATCAATAAGGGTATATTAACTATCCACAACTTACATCACCATGACTCTCTTAATCATGGAAGATTTCGGTTTCCCTTGTTACGGGCGGCAAATCTCCATAATGTGCTAAAGCCCTGGTTTTTAAATTAACTCCCCTGTGCATATGGGATTGTCGGAGTGCAATCTCATTTGTGATGCATTCTTAAAACTCCTGGATCTTCCGAGAGAGTGGAGTAATCGTATCCGGCATTCTATTAGCTGTATAACGGACGGAAGACAATTTACTTCACAGTTATTGATTTCGGCAAATCTCCTCAAGTTTTCCCGCCCTTGCAAAGACTGTGGTGTTATTTTTAACTCTATAATTCACGCCTTTGCAGAGTGTCGATCGGTAGACATATTGGTGAGATTCATAAAACTAAATGTAAGGGGCTTGGATGCACCTAACGCTGGAAAGTACTGCAAAGCCTCTATTTTATTTGGCCTTTCAAGTCAAAGGGCTTCCGCGAAGACAAAAGCTATAAACAACGCCTCTACTTAGTGCCAAAGCCCTAGTGGCAAAGAGCCTTACATTGGATCGTCCCCTGCAGCCGCTGGACCTTAGGGCAATATGCATATCCGCCTCCGCTCGATATGCTGCATTGGACCTACGGATCCCTTCGGTCACGGACAACTCGTGGACGCTAGCTGGCGATTTGGTGAAATATGTCCCCTCCCGTTCCAACGTCTTAAGAGATGCTTTAAAATTACTTTTAAAGAAATTTAAAAAATTTAAATGATCCTTTACACTTTTTAGTATTTATGTTTTAATAGTTTAAGTTTTACTTTTGGAGAAATTAGGTAGTATGTTCATGTATGTTGCTATAATTATGAACTAAAATGTTTATATATTGTATTTTTACTTATTAGCATCAATTTTATATATTGTTTGTATATAAATTTTTACATGAACTGTTGAATACAAATAACAAAAATCGATCTTGAAGATACAACCACTCATTTTTGCATTTTATACGAGAGTCTCGCCATATCAATACAACCAATATTAAGATTTTGCCACATTAAAGCCAGAGTAGTAACACTGATCACAGCGTTTATTTATCTTAGCTTCTTGCCTCGAGAATGAACAGAATTGGACAGTCTTTATCTAAACGTAGTAAGTTATATACACTATATCGGAATCAATCTCCTTTCACCTATCATTAGTTTTTATAAGTCTAGTGACATAGATATTTATGTAATTAGTGCCTAGACTTTGTGAGTATTTATCCTAAAAGAAACTTAATGACAGGAAGAAAACTTTAAACATTGCTGCAACTCTAAAAAAATTAAGTAAACGAGAAAAAGACTCAGCACATTATATTTAGAGATATCATATATCAAGAAACGACCGGGACACTTTTTTTCGCCGGGACCCAGGCCGGGACTTAAATTTTTCAAGCCGGGCAATGCCAAAACCGGGCCGGACTTCACTATATTTTCGTTCTTTCGTCATTCTGTAACTGAAGACGTTTTTTTAGAAAACATTTTATAAATAAAAGTGAGGACGTGTTTTTTAGAAAACAATTTCCAAAAAAAAGTGTGTAGGGTTTTTTTTCTAAGAAATTCCAAAAAATGTACGACGTTTTTTTTAGAAAACTTTTCTAAATAAACTGACGCCGTTTTTAGAAAACGTTTTCCAAAATCTTTTTTTAAATTGTAAAAATTATTTTCTAAAAAAACGTCATCACTTACAGAATGACGACATGAACAAAATAGAAAGTAATAAAGTTCCGGCCCGATGACTTTTAGAAACCGGGCGTTCAAAAAACAGCCGGTAACTTGTCGTTTCATGATATATATTATATTATATAATTATATATATATATTATATATAGATATATATTATATATAGTATATATTATATATATATATATAATATACATATATATATATATATATATTATATATATATATATATATATATATATAGATATATATATATATATATATATATTATATATACATATATAGATATAGATTTATATATTATATATTTATATATTTATATATATATACGTATATATATTCATCATATATAATATATGTATATATAAGGAAATATATCTCTGCGTAATAGTTCAGCCAAGGGAGAAAACGTCAGCGTCATCTAATGGAGAACAATCACTACATATCTTTTATCCGTTTGATCCCTTTCGGCTATGGAAACATTATGTAAATAAATGAGAGGAATCTCCGAAAAAGTTGAATTAAATATTACCAACCCCATATGATGGCACAATCATCCCAAAAAGGAATGGCAATTTCAAAATTATTGATTGGTTCCATCCACCTACTGTATCAACCGCCATTTTAGAGTATTGTGTTTTGAGTGCCTCTCTTTGAAGACTGATTAAAATAGGCGTTTATTTCATGTCTGATTTCACGTTTAGTGAGTGTGTGTGTGTTATGGATTTCCTATTTGCCCATTACTATTGAATTGATAGCCAATACATATATGTGATGCAATAATGAAATTGTTATATAATTAGAAAACACGTGGGGCTCATGAGGCTTCATTAATGTGAAGCCCGCGATGCCAAAAGTGGAATGGACAAACGATCATGAATTCTCCTCCTCATAAGTCATTAAAAGAGGTGCAACATAATGGAAAATAAAAGCAAGGGATAACTTCCGTCTTATCAGCATAAAATTAGGCTTCTCATAGAGTTGGGAATAAAGAAATGAATCAATGTCATTGGATTTTTTTACAAAGTTAATATCAACTCATTTTAGCATATCTTAACAATATTTTTTGGGTATATTTGATTGGCTTACAATTTGGTGGGGTGTAAATGAGTTCAAGGGTATTTTTTCCGTTTACAGTATATATGATTACAGTAAGAATGTACATAAGCACTAAGTAAAAGGACACCCACCACACTAACAGGTCGGCTGATAAGTCCGAGACTAATTAAGAAGAAAAACATGTTCTTGACAAAATTCGTTTTATTATTCAACATAGTTGCCTTCGAGGGCGATACAGCGATTATAGCGATCTTTCAATTTTTTGATTCCACTTTTATAGTAATCTTTCGTTTTATCCGAAAAATAGGCTTTGTCTCGGCGATTACTCCATCATTGTCCTTAAATTTCTTGCCTGCGAACATTCTCTTCAGGTATGCAAACAGGAAATAGTCGCTGGGGGTCAGATCTGGAGAGTACAGTGGATGGGGAAGCAATTCGTAGC
>CP045891.1:23628112-23633882 GCA_013387185.1 Caligus rogercresseyi
AAGCTTTTTTGTGTTGTAGTATTTTCCTCGTTCGTCTTTTTCTCGTGGGTATTTATCACCAAGAAACAGAAAATCACAATGTTGCTAACATTTCAAACATTTGAAAAATATGAACAGCCCTAATATAATATATATATATAATATATATATATATATATATATATATATATATATATATATATATATATATATATATTATATTATATATATATATATATACAGGGCTTTGCCGGTAAATTGGGACTGTTTCAATGAAAAACGAAAATGACTGTAATTAGGCTATTAATTAATATATTTGGATGAAATTTTAACAGAAGTTTAATAAGGTAACATACATCGATATTATTCTATATGCCCCCTTTGGCCTCATTACAGGCTCAATTCTGGCCATGAACCTCCGAGCAGCAGCCACCACATCACTGGAGATATTTTCTTGCATTTTTGATGAGGAGGCCTTCAGTTGGTCAACGCTGCCATGAGAGTGTTCGTTGACCCTTTCTTGAAGGACACCCAGAGAAAATAATCAAGGTTCAAATCTGGGTTATTACTAGGCTAGTTTGAGCCTACACGAAATTGGGAACTTTCCTGGCCAACAAGGTCTGTGTGGTCTTGGACCCATGGCATGGTGCAGAGTCCTGGATGAGTACACATGTCCAGACCTAACTTCTCATCCATCCAAGGGAAAATAACCTCCTCCGAAATGTGCACGTACTCCACAGTGTTAATCTTGAGGCCGGCCTCAAAGAAATGGGGGGCATGATGCTGCCGTTGCTGGCCACGGCACACTAACCATCACACTAGCAGGATTTTTCGTCTTGAGGACAGGAGGGACAGCAAAGGGTTCAAAGGCAATCACTCTGGAATTCTGCATGTTGATCTCGGCGTCAACAACAAACTTATTCTCTTCCACAAAAACAACCACTTAAACAGCACATGATGTTTGAGGTGGTTCAACAGCTTGGGGCACCACTCAGCCCTGATGGCCCTGACCTTGTCTGTGAGGATATTTCTGGTCCTCTGGGCATACGACTTCATCCCCAGGTTGTTGTTAATGGCCTTTGAGATAGTGGAGACATGCACACTACGGTTCTTAGCGAGGGGGTCATCGGAATTGTCGGATTTGCCGTAATTGACCTTTTAAGGCCAGCC
This sequence comes from Caligus rogercresseyi, assembly GCA_013387185.1. Lineage (NCBI taxonomy): Eukaryota > Metazoa > Arthropoda > Copepoda > Siphonostomatoida > Caligidae > Caligus > Caligus rogercresseyi. The sequence goes on from CP045891.1 coordinate 23,629,262, forward strand.
AAGAATCTGGGTGACCTCTTGGCATCACTTCTCTGCTTGTGGTCCTTCCTCTGCGTCCTGCCCTCCTCCTTGAAGACCTTTAAGACCCTGAAAACTTTCGACTGGGTAGCTTGGTGGCCTTTATGATCTCTGAAGCTGTGCATCCGGCGCGGGCGAGAATGATGATGGTGGACCTTTTCTCTTGCTTCGTGGCTCTCACTCACACCACAGTAACTCAAGTAGTGTCAAACGAAAGAAAATTGTCAGCTGATTCCAATGATGCAGGAATTGGCGCAAAATTCAAATCAAATGTTACTTAAATTTAACCCTGAAAACAGTCCCAATTTACCGGCAAAGCCCTGTATATATATAATCTAAATACAAATATATCTGAGATATATTATCGAAATACAATTGCATAATTTTAGTGAAATGAATACCTCGAGTCACTTATTCACAAATAAAAAACGTCATGGGATGCTTTTTTATTATTCCATAAGTATTCATTTTATGTGCAAGTATGTATAAAAGCCTCAAACACGATCCGATTGTTGTTTGCACTCCATGAGGTACATACAATAACACATTAACTGACTTTACTACTACGCATTAGCTAAAATACAACATCCCAGTTCTGTGTCAAGGGACTCTAGGGGCAACCGTGTGAGATGTAAGGTGATTGGTTAAACGAAAGCAACAAAAGAAAAGGAAAAATCAGTTGGCGATATTTTAGTATCAAATAGGGATAGGGAAAAGGTGAGTTTTTTGAAACGTGATAGGTTGAAAATATAATAACAGGAGTTGGCACTATGTAATAAAGTATATGGTATATATAGATACAAGACTAAGGTATATTGATTTGCTAGAGTTCTACAGACACTTCAATATTTTTTATTGGTTTTGGAAGCAAACAGTATTTAGACAGTATATAACAGCTAATTAATAACTGAGTCTGCATACATATATATCCAGAGTTATATTTAAAAAAAGAAAATAACAAAATGACAATATATATATATTTATATATATAAATGTGCTCACTCTGAAACTAAACGTTTGAACTAACCTTCCTAAAAATAAATAACGAAGTCAAATTTAAACATTATTTTGTTTATTCAGGAAAACTATAGATTACTCACATGGGCTAATTCAAGGAAATTTCAGTGATCAGCAAAGTATAGAAGATTGATGATTATCCCTCATTTATAATGTTTAATGTTTTGTTGGCTCTGCAATACAGGATTTTCTCTAAAAAAATATTATGTCCTCTTAACCATTCTTCTTAATGAGGCATATAATATCTGAGAGAAACACTGTATTTACTATTCGATTGATGTATCACATTTAATAATTTGATATTCCATTACACTTTATTCATTTAAAAGTCTTCCACTAATATTCATTCAATTTTATTCTAATTGTTATATTACTGTTTTGATATATGTATATGTCCTTAAGATTAAAATATAGAATTCGACAACAAAAATTAAAATGTACCTGAATGAAGGATTTGGATCGTATTATGTAGATGTGATAACGCTTAAGATTAAAAACAACTAATAAAACAACATGAAAATGTATCAAACATTCATTACTTTATTTGTATCCAAACAATATCATATCCCCCAAAAAATTAGTAACGTATATGTAAAATCCTTTACTCAGACTTTTCATGAAATACTGGTACAAAAAACTTTACCTTTATGTTTTTAAATTACCTCAAGCGATATGCATATATTACGAAGATGCAATACAAGTTGCGAAAACTGTTTTTTAATGCAAAAAGTCATAGGTGAAAGGCATAAGGTTGGATTCTATTTTCAGCTATATTTTCTCGACGGAGCTTTCATATAAAAATAATGTACATTTTCTTAGGTTACATAATAATTAACATGAAAGAGTTCTTAAAACATTAATTAAGGGTTAATTTGTGGCTTATACGATGAAATATATAATTAAGAAATAGCAGTATCTTTTGGCTTACAGTATGGCCTCTTTCAGAGGGCAAAATATAGATTAGAGAGTTTTTTGACATAATTTTTACAACTTGAGTTTTAGGCCGTGCAAATTTTACTGATCTTATTGGTATAAGAAAAAGTTACGGAATCCAAGATGCTCAATTCTGAAATATTTAATATTCTTAATATTTTTAAAAGAATATTCAGTATATAAGATAAAATCCCTTGAACCAAAAAGATGCTTCAATATTTTTTACACTTCTTCATGTTTGAAGTATACTAAAATACCATAAGCATTTAATTTGAAGATTAAATAATATCAGCTTTTAAAGCATCAAGAGATGCCCTATTTGAGTAAACGTCTTATTTGTTTGATGCTCAGACTTTGGTGTATTCTAAAATACATACCACGTCATCATGGGAAAAAATTAAGTCTATACGGAGTATTTATTTTTTATTTTTATTTATAATTCAAAATTGGCGCAAAAAGTCACAAAAATATTGATTTAAAACCCAAAAATTAACCCGTGTCTGAGAAAAGTGTGGTAGATATTCCAGCTATCGTTATTCAAGAACTTTGAGGTTCGAAATGTGGAACAAATCCATCTTCGTCATCAAAGCAATAGAGCCATCGATCCCTCTCGACGCCGTCCCAGACTTCCTGGCTTCGAGAGATGTAGGCAGTGTTGAGTCCATCAACGTTCACTGGAATATTGTACTCTGAAATTCAAATTGATTGATCACGGATTAATGTATTGGGACTTGATGAGACCAAAGACATATGAAAGTTAGTATAACAGAAAAATAAAAAAAAATAAATCGGGAAAAATGAAATCAAATCTTTTAAAGGTATGTCAGTGTCATATAATATAGTTGTAAGACTGGCTTCGATTAATGGGCAAGCATAACTTTTATTGAACAACAACTACTTTATAGGAATGCCACGATATATATTATTTATTCACTATCTCTGTCATTAAATATGCCTGTGGTTTTACCTTTAAACTCTATCAATTCATAAATAGAGTTGTAGATGAGGAAAATGAACACAAATCTAACTTAGCTTAAGCATATGCTAAATATACGAGCTAGAGAAGGGATGGAAGGGGTCAAAAGCAATTTATGTGTATTGACGAATCCACTTTCCTGTCAAAAACACTTATTGATTATGTATTAGTAAACAGGTGTATTAATCAAATCAATTTCAGGATTGGAAGTGTTGGGCTTTGTGTTTAAACGTGAGCTAATTATGTAAATATTCCAATAGGAAGAAAAGTGCTATATTATACAAAGTAGGACCGTTCAGATCTATTATCGCGACACCTAGCGGCGTACTCATTTTTCTCTTCTGTCCTTTTAAGAATGATAAATCTTACCAATGATTCGATTGCCGTCTTCTCATCTTCATTTTCGCTATCAGGAAGATTGTCTAAGAAAGACAGTCCATCAGCACTTCCTTGTGTTCCGGCAACGATTCGAGGCTAAAGGAAATAACAATGGTTATGAATGCGGTCTAGATAAAAAGCACTTAAATTTTATGAAAAAATGCTCGTTGACTGTTCCATACAGATTACTTCAAATAAAAGTCATCCATAGAGTTAATAATAACTATTAGTGACCTATAACTGATGCAGCGATGAATTGGCATAATGGCGCTTATATTAATCCATAGAACAAAGCATATTTCAATCAAATTGATTAAAGCCGTTTTCTTGTTTCACTAAGTAAACTCTCGCCCTCAACATTGAGAGTTGAAGTGAGGAATTTTGTGTCTAACTGAAGTGTAGTATCCATTATTAGGATAAAAGTTAGCGTTATAACGTTAAAATTGGTCACTTGAATATAAAACTTTGCAAGGAAGTTCACCCAAAACATATTTCCGTTTCGAGAGACAAGCCCCCGCCCTTTTATGGGGAGTTGAGCAGCTAACAAATTCCCTTTTTTACGTAACTTTTCTAATAGAATTAATAACAATTAAGAAATCACTACATAGCTAAAATTAGCCCATCCAACTTTTTGTTATCTTTAAGGTGAGGCTGGTCAATAAGATCCTTCTCTCCGGGAAGGAGGTAAACCAAGCGCTTTCATTTTTTTAACGTTTTTTTTGCGGTACTTACGCGTGAGGACCAGCCGACGAAATAGCACTCCCTTTTGTTGCTCTTTGAAGTCGAACAACGTAGGCTTCTTCCTGAACCAGCGTTGCAAAATAATGTTTGGGTGCCAACAAGGTTATCTATAGAGAAAAATACTACTTGGTAAGTATTCCAGAAAAGAAACGTCCTCTTTGATCCAAACTTACTCGAAGTGCCTTGTTCCCTAAACCAAGAAATCCGTTCATGTGAATAAGAGCATTCCTTTGGTCATTTGGCTCATTGAAGCGGACGTAGCCTACAAGGGCATCCGAGGGTTTATCTGAAGCATGCAGGGATGGAGGAAAAATATTTTTTGTAAAGAACTTAAAAAAATACGGCCAGTACACAAGAAAGGAGTCCAAATGATTTTTTTAAATAAAAATAGGTTAACCAGGCAATAACGTTTTGAAAGGGAATTCAGCTATTTCGTTCGTAATATTGAAGACAATCAGATTTGGAAATACCAATTAATATTTGTTATTTTGGTAAATGCATACGCCTGGCAGTTTATTCTGCTATAGATAATTTAGTATTAAAAATACTAGGTATACC
>CP045891.1:23633982-23660913 GCA_013387185.1 Caligus rogercresseyi
AAGGTTTATAACTTAATCAACTGTTCTTAGGCTATTTTTGGGTCGATTTTTTTTAAATCACATTTTACAATTTTACATTCTTAATTTTGAAGAGGTTTAATATCCCCACTGCTGGCTTAGGATATTAAACCTCAAAATCATAAGTGTGGTTGCGGCGGGACTCACGGTCCCAAGGTGCATCATATTGCACTTGAAGGGTTGCTTTTTAGAGAAGAACCCCTCAATGTTCAATAGAAATAACGTAAGTTCATAATTTTCAATGAGGTTCCACAACAACCCAGGAAGGGTAATAATTGAACACAAAAAAACGGTTGAACGCTGAACGGAACGCAAAAAAGTGGTGAACGCTGAACGGAACGCCAAAAAAGCTGAACACTCGCAAGCCTGATATATATATATATATATACATATAAATGGTACATAAATTTATATAAAATCGATGACTAATGCACAGTAAAATCTAAATAAGCACTTTAGCTTAAAATTTTAGCATCCATGCTCAACATACATATATTAAAAACTTTTAAAGAATCAAATGTCTAGATAAAAGCAAAAACGGTTAAAGACGTTTCTAAAATACTATACAAATCTTTATTAGATTATTTGATAAGAATGTGTATTTCCGGGAGAGTACTTTATAACACTTGCCGCTGGGGTCCATGAAGATTCACAAGCAGAGGGAGTGACTTGAATTTGTCCTTCTACTCCTTCGATACCAAATTTCCGGGGTTCCCTCAGTTTAACCAACGGACTCCATTGAATCAATGGCTCATTAAAGCCTCCACCTGATGGAGTCTGCCCTGGCCGAATTATGTTCCTGGAAACAAGGATTCGATGGAAGTCACTAGTTATATTGAAAAATAGGTTAACTCCTCACTATACCAGGAGCAATATAGCGACATGATTGAAGGAATATGGTATATTTGAGGCATTTACGAAGGCTTATTGACCTTCTAAAAGTAACGGAATCGAATGTGAAGTCATCATACAAATTAAATAAATCAAATATTCAGATATGAAGACATATTTATTGTTAGATTCTCGCTCTTTCTCTCTCTTTAGTTCTGTGTGCCGCTATCCTCCCGTCAATAGATACTCAGAGTTACATATGTTGCTTTGCCACTCTATGCTCTCATTGGTCAACTCCTTTGAATAATTACATCAATCCATCTGGAGAGTCTACTGAGATTAACTGCTTAGGGCGTATGCATAAATTTGATGCAACAAGGCATCATCAGAGCCAATAATTATTGAAGGCTGGTGAAAAAGGTGCAACCCATGAAATCACTAGACCAGGCAACAATATTATTCTATGAAATTAGTAACTTATATTCGTAATTTGCACGGATTTATATATTGAATTTATGACTCATAAAATGCTTGCAAGGAAGCAAATCATGTTTTTATAAAGGTCATGAACAAAATAGTGTACATAGGAAAAAAAACGTTGCCCTTTGATTGTATTAAGCCCCTATAAATGGTGAACTTTGTATTTATGGCTACTAATTAAGTAGGTTTTTGAATATATGTACCATGTATATATAATAATTTTTTATTCCTCAAAGATATTTGCATTGAACATATTTAATTAAAAGTTGGCTATAAGAATTATCACTTTTTGATTGTTCATTGATTCAATTTGATAACATTTTTTTCGGGGCCCAGCGGACATATATTTCGACAAATGAAACCAAAGGTTTGTGCAGAGACGTTGTGATAAATGATCAATAATAACAATTATATAAACGAAATAAATATTTAGAAACATTCAAATTATATAGAAACAATCATTTTAATAAAGTAACTAAAGCATTTAGATAAAAATTTATATCCGTAATTTTATTTTAATATTAAGAAGCAATTGGGGTGATAAAAGAAATGTCTTTCTTTTTAGCTGTTCGTATTTTGTATAATATGTTGTGTACTTTGGTTATGACGGCGTCACATTTGGCATTCCTTGTGAACGTCAGAAAATCTTTCTCAGAAAGATCTTGAAGAGGTCTTCGAAGGAGATTTGGATGACTGGTAAGTCTCTGTTAATGCGGGGCAGTTCCAAAGTTGTTTCTGAGTGTATTTACAGAAGACACCATTGTCTTTACAAAACTTGTTTACCTCTTCCAGTGAACCGGTCAAAAGTCGATACTTGAACCATTATTTTTTTTGAGGATGTAAGAAATGTATTTTTCATAGCAGCGACACATATTTATTTTATGGGGGACGCTTCACGATTTTGCGTGTTATCCTTGCGTAGGGGCCATATTAATCTGTACCGTTTCAATTTTAGTATAGGTACTGGCGAAGCAAGTACAATTGGATAGACATATCGATGACCACTGTAGACTTAACTATTCTTTCAATGTGGAGAGAAGCAATCTAAACATGATAATAAACAGTTATTGAAGGTGTGTAGTAAAAAAGGTCCCTGACATACATCATCAAATAAAAAACATAGTTTTTGCCTGTATTTTTGTCAATTTACGTCTATGATTATGTGAATGATCAATAGATTTTTAAATGTTACTCATCGAACCTTATACATATTAGTTTATAAAGGATTGAAAGGCTTTAACTCATCAGATATTTATTTTAATATAAATTCCTAATTTAGAGAGGATAAGAATCGAGAGAGACCTTATATTAAAAAAATCTAAATACATATTTAAGTAAAGCATGCTACAATCTCTACGTTTATCGTAGAGAAAAAAGTTATAATTAATTGCTATCTTAACCCTTTACACGCCAACGTTCCCATTTTGGAAAATACTTTTCAAGTGTTCTGCATCGCGTCATATTCAATAAAAACACCAAATTGAATGAGTTTATATCATAAATTAAGGCTTAGAAAACAAATATTTTATTTGTAAATAAACGAAAAACTGATTGTAATACTAATTTGAGGGCTTTGAAAAAACCGAGTTTAACAAGTTTTTGACTTATCTTTTGATAATAACAAAAATAGGGTAAACTTGGTATTATTACTATTTCATAACTATTTTCAGGAGCAAAATACTAAACATTGAACATTTTTTAAATAATATTAATATTTTAGTAGACTAAAATCGACTTTTAAAATGATGTTCCCAAAAGGGGAACGTTGACGCCTATTGGTACTCATTTTCATGTTCTACGTCAGTGTCGGCAATTATGTTTGGACGCGGGCCATTTTTTTTTAGACAATGGCATCGCGGCCATATGCTTTTTTTTACATTTATTATATATATATATATAAGATAGATTTTTTTATATATCAATTAATGTCATCTCGCGGGCCAGACAAAATAGATGACGGACCAAAATTGGCCTGCGGGCGCTATTTGCCGACCCCTGTTCTACGTGTTTGCATATAATTCTTTGTTTCCTTTCAGTTTACGTACGTTAGTACATATAACTAAAAGACAAATGTTTTGTTATGATTATTTTATAATGGATGACCGAGTTGAATAGTAAGTTATTAATATTTATAATTTATTACGATTAATTTTATGATTCAAATGATTTAGAGAATCTACTAAAATATGCCCCATGACTTTCTCAGTTGTTGCTATAGAGGAGATCGAAAACATCAAAATAAGGAAATCGAGATTGTTGGTTCTAGGTTTTCCAACGATAGTGAGCAGGATATACCTAGTGACGAAGAAAATGACGACGAATATCAGCATCAAGACTCCATTCTTGTTGAAGTAACTGAAGACATTGGCAATTATATGGCACTCCCAATTAGACAAATTTAAAGTTTTGAAATCTTACCCTTGACATGGTAAAAGAAATTATTTCCAGTGTGTGGATTTTACGAAAGACTTAGCGTGGATAATCTATGATCCCATATTGTGGATTACTAGATGCAAATATTATATGAGAAGCAAGTCAGTAAATTTGGATATAAAATTTGGATGATATGTAGCTCCTATGGATATCCATAGAATTTCGATATTTAATCCGGAAAACACAAAACCAGGAAAACAATTAGAGTGTATATTTCTGAAATGGGTGGGGTAAATATTGCGACTAGTTATACGTGCTCAAAAACGGTGTTGGAATCTTTTTATTATTCCACTCAATTTGTCGGTCGTGGAGTATTTAAGTGTTATTCGTTGGCCTACCAAACGATAAAATGAGCCATCAACAGTTAGGAGGTCTATTGACTCTGAACAACATCAAAGTAATCGATTGCCTCTTGGAGGACGTACTTCTAAGTCCACCAGAGTTATAAAGACTTTACAGAATTATTTTTTTGTAATCAGTATTCCAGAAAGGTGTGTCTTATATTAGAAAAACATTATAATTCAATGTACCAAGTGTATTAGCAGATTGCACCAGGCATGTAGTCCTTTTATTACCACAATTAAAAGTTCCATTGTCGATGAAAAATGTTGAAAAAGACATATATAAAGGAAATAAAGAACAATATTAAAATGCACAAAATTGTATACAGAAGCGCCAACGTTCCCAAATGGAACATACCAAAACATGACTTAGAATTTAGTCAGCTAAATTTCGTTTGGGTACATTCAAATAAGGTTAAAGGATGATATATTTCAAATTTGAAGAAAATCGGATAACAATTCACGGAGCCGCGTTTAAAGGGTTAAAGTAATGGTTTTTGCTCATGAATTTGCCTCGTGTGATTAAACTATGCATATCTCGTATCGAAAAATAATTCACTTAGTTATCTGATTAGTCATATTTCTATATCTATTATACTAACTAGCAATATAAGACTGATTAATTTATATAATTATTTGTAAGAATAATATTTTTTAGACTGAAATCAAGACATGTTTCAATGCAGAAATATTATATTTGCTTGCCTAACCTTTACTGTAAAGCGCAATGTGACCTTTTTGTCTATATTTACATTTTGGGTTCCTATCGATTCCATATCTTAATAATAAAATATATTTGGTAGATCCTTTTCAAAAATTGGGTGGCTGTTGAGGTATTGATTTCAAACTTAATGCTAAGACGCAAGAACTCAAAGTACATGGACTAAAGAATGATGTTGATCCAACTCTTTATATCTAATTTGTCAATATAAAAAGAATAAAAGAATTGCAAATTTATCTATATTCTTGATATGGTGAGTATTTATGCATAAGAAAAATAATTGGAATTAGTAAATTTTCTAAATTTTGTACAGAAGTATGTTTCGTTTTATTGAAAATGTCGATTGAATTTCCTTATCCCAAAAAATTATACGATTGCAGATAAAAAAAAGAGTTTTAGGCATACATTTATTGTTGTGCCCCCCTGAGTCAACTATCCATTTTCATCATAAAAGTCGTATAAAAGATAGGAATCAAAATAAAAGGAAATATTATTATGAAAACATTGGTCAAGGAAATAAAATGACTTTTTAAGATTTTCCTTTATTTATTATAAGTATTGACTTTTCTTTTGAAATATGTTTATTTCATGCTTTCTTCTAAGATATCTTCACTACAGATGGACCCATTAAAATATATAATATATATTTATTACAGATTTGAAGATTTATTTCATAAAAAGCTTAGAAAAAATATAATATAACTGAATGAATAAGGAATGGTGTGGTAGAATATTTAGTAGCCACTGGGGACTTCTTCTTGAACAACTGGTTCTGGTTGATAATTATCAACGGACTGTACTCATTGGACTCGTGAGCATAAGCATCACCAATAGCTTGGGCATTGACATCATCAAGGATAGCTTGATTGGCATCACCGTATCCACCAGATGCAGCATGCAGATAGAGTGCTCTTGCTCAAACCTTGGAGGACCGTCTGTGAGCGAGTGATTCGGCGATGAAGGTTACGGAGATTAGAGGGAGTTCCGCTTCCGTCGCGAGAAATGGTGTCCAACTTCTTTTGGAGATGATTTATGTTGTACTTGAGCTCGTCAATTCAGTGGCTGCCCAGTTTTCGCATCCCGAAATGTTGAAGTACTTTGGAACTCCCGTCTCACACTGAGTGGCCCAGTCGATGAAACAGAGGCCGTCAGCAACGTTGGCGTAGACACCAGGATTTCCTTCAACCCCACAATCAATGCCCCAAGCGATGATGCCGGCTTGGACATATTTGGGCTCGACGTCTCCATATCCTGAGCCTCCTGCTGTTGCTAGAGGACAAACGAGGGGGCCACCACCGTCTCCCTTGCAGGTGTCCTTGTCCTTCTCGCCACCCGCACAGACAAAGGACTTGTCAAGCTCAAAGTCCTCTCCAAGACGTGTTCTCCTAAGGCGCCTCTCACACTCAGTTGAGTTGACCATGTCCATTTCGACTGCTTCATGATGACTTGATACTCGCCCAACTTTCCAAATTTGTCCTTGCCCCAACCAGTAGCAACGCAGTTGGTCTGGTCATAGCTGTTAATTCCAGCAAGGTTGTCTGGGAGACAAATGGTGTCAACATGAGGAGCCAATTCAAAGTCGTCTTCCATGAAGAGAATGGCAAAGTCATTTTTGAGATTCTTAGGGTTGAATTGAGGATGGATCTTGACGTTCTGAACGAAGCGGTCTTGGTGCTGGCTGGGCTCGATTTCTTGTTGGGTATCCCACTCACCACATCTAATTTTGAGGTTCTCCTTGGGAACTTTAGCAACACAATGAGCTCCAGTCAAAACAACTCCAGGGGCAATGAGAGATGCACCACAGACATATTTATTGATTTCCTTCCCATAACTTGAGTCTTCCGTCTCCAAGACAGCACACATGTGAGGCCACTCCCCGAATTGGGTGCTACCCTTGTACTTGTCATTTTGGATTCGAACGCCCACACCACCAAAGTTTCTTCGACCACATTGGGGCTCATAGGCCCTGGGACGAGGAGGTTCAGTGACGGGCTCTTGAGTGGTTGTAGCTGTGATCTTGGGTGCATTGGTGCTATATTCGGGATGGCGGCAGCACACCTCAAGGTAGCCGGGACACTTTGAGGAAGCAGGGTCAAGAACGGCAGCAAAAGAGGATCGAATGTCGATGAGGCCCCCTCCGTCCGTGACGATCTCTCCATCTTCGCAGGTGTAGTAAGGCACGCATTTGTAGTCCTGGTCGGCGTAGTAGGCGCACTCTCGTAGGAAGTGTCGATAACCTCAGAGACATGAGATCCACCATCACCGTATTTGGGCTCGGCAGGAGCGTTAATTTCTCCAAATCCATTGTTATTGGAACCAGCAGGGGCATTAACTTCTCCCACTCCACCATAATTAGGATCAGCTGGGGCATTCACTTCTCCAAGACCGCCAAATCCACCTGAGCTACTTCCTCCTCCGAAGACATCATCGATTAATCCGGAATCATTAGAATCAGCCGGGGCATTCACTTCTCCAACACCGCCAAATCCATCGGAACTACTTCCTCCGCCGAAAACATCATCCACAAGACCCGAGCCGCCAATACCACCAGTCTCTGTGTTGTCCAAGACTCCATATCCTTGTGGCTTAGCATGTGATAAAAGAGCAGTAGTTGAGAGGAGTATAAAAATAAAGGCTCTCATTGTTGTGATTGTTTGCTTAGTTTGTTCGATTGGTGAACTGATGATCATCCAGAGTTTAGTCGTCTTTTTTATAGGATCAATACAACTTAAAATTGTTGGGGAAATCTAAATGCATGGGAGTTCATTTTTCTCCCAATTCAAAAGAAATATTGGGAAATATAATAAGAAGAACATACATTAAACTGATGATATACATAAAAGGAAAAGGCTGGCCCGATGGATGTTAAGAACGGGTTTTTACGCTTTATACGTGTATCTTGTGGGTTTGCAATTCTTAGTAAGTGGAGAAATACGAAGATACTACGCATGTTTTATTCCCTACCTTATCCAAATATAAACAATCAAAGCAATGATAAATAAATATAAATTATTTTCATAAAACACTTTTTTTCAAGAGAAAAAAAAATCAAAGATATTATAAAAGGAATCTTTTATATTGGCAATAAAGGAGCCAAGACCTATTTATGAGTTATCTAGCTCAGGGAATCCCTATATTCCATGAACAGATATTAGATGGACATATCCTTGATTCTAAGAGATTTTCAATCGGATAAATCTAATCGTAGATCAGTATTATTTTCTAGAGCCCAAGATTTATATAATATCAAATCTAAAATTCATTTTTTTCATATATATAATTTTATAATCCGTATTAGGATGCTTGAATTTCTAAACTGCATTAATTATATAAAAAGAAAAACCACAAATAATCGTTGTAGTTTAAATGAAATATATTTGTTTATATTTTATTAGTAGCTGTTATAACAACCGAATATAAACACCCTTCAAGTTCTAAGTTCCAATGTTGGAATTAATATTTATTTCAATTAATAATTGCAAGGATACCAAGAATATATGGTGATTATACTTTAGAGCAAGTAAAAAGAGATGTTTTTCAACTTTATAAGAAAGACCTAATTGGTGATTTAAAGTACACATCAATTAAACAATCCTTATTGCCTTATTTTGGGATTTCTGAGTTGGCGTTCTATAATTCATCTATTATAAAAAATATATTTATCTTTAAGTTCAACATTTTTAAAGATTTTTTCTATTATTTACTTTATATAGTAGGTCCAATAATTTTTTAAATAGCTGTCCATACACAACATAAATATAGATTTGTAGTTTAAAATATATTATCTTTTTTGTATCAAAGATCTTTAAATCTTAAGCGATTGTAGTATATTCAGTTCGTAAATCAAATATCATAAAATCATAATGGTTTCTTAGATGTGCGTCAAAGGTATTTCTCTCAAAATTTTATTCATAATCGATTTCTATAGGTCAATACAGGCTCTGAATCATATGATGTAAACTCAGATTGTACTGAATTTCTGAATTGATAGAATGCAACCAAGGTCATTTTGGATTTATTTCAAATTTTACTAAACTTAAAGTACTATTTTACTCTGAAGCGAACAAGTCATCTTCTACAGGCGAGTGAAGTTAATTGACACAAAAAGCTTGAAATACGCTAACAATAACACTCCATTTTTCTTGTTTTTACTGAAAAATTGGTTTATTAAAAACATCAAACATACGTTGGTAGTAAATTATAATTGCTTTAAATTAATAATTATTATTGAAGTCTTTAACGTCACCATTGAAGAATTTGCGGAAAACTATATTTTCACTAAATTTTAAAACTTTGACCTCGTTGTGCGACCTCGTAATGTTGACCAATTTTGTTCAAACTTGTATGTCGTCTTCTTTTATCACCAAGAAACAGAAAATCCACAATGTTGCTAACATTTCAAACTTTTGAAAAATAGAACACCTAATATATATACATATATATTTGGATTCTAATTTCACATTATTCGGATTTGAGAGTTGGGCTCCTCCAAAAGGTAAAAAGATTTTACCTTCATGTTCACAACCTGATCAGATCAGGTTTTCAAACAATTTGGTGCAAAATGTAGGTAGTAATGATATATTTCAGGGGAACTTAAACTCAAGAACAAAGCTTCGTCTATAAAAATTCCTAGCTCCATGCCGAGCTACTAATAAACATAAAAAAACACAGCAATCTTGTGATCTTAAGGATTTCAATTAATTTTGTTTTTTATCTACATACAAAATTACACGAAATATTAAGGTTTTGAAATATCCTTTTTAAGGAAAATATCTCAAAAATAAATATTTCAAATATTTTTATATGTATCTGCTATTTGTATATTTTTCATGAACTGTGTCAAATAAAAATAAAAAACATCCGTTGTGTTCCTCTCGTATTTCTTCTACTGTTATAAAAACAAAATCGAGTGTTGCTGCGAGGTTAGGTGAGGTAGAGTAACTACAGTTTAAGATTCCTCTTGTAAGTACCGAATTTGACTATAATGTAAGTATAATCACAAATATTTAAACAAAATTTTATATTATAAAATAATCACGTTTATCCGTAGACAGATGTTCCTGACTGAATTTAGATATGCTTATCCATATGTATATAAAAATTGTAATGTTTTTCCACTTTATGGATTGAGTGCCTCTCAGTATTTTTTTTTCTAAATCGAGGCGATGTAATCGATTATATATTTTTGATTATATATTTAAGAAATGTATAAGTCAAGCATAGATATAATCATAAGGTAATAATATATATTCGAAGTATTCAAATATATTATATTATATACTAATAAAGCTATTAAGGATTGATGATCAGAAAAAATATAGTGTTTTAGGATTTTACAAATTTTATTTATTTTATTGTAATAAAAAGTGTGATTCGAGTTCTAAGGAAATAATGGTTTTAACATTAAATACACAATAAAGAACAAAGTAATTTGTGATACTTTTGAAAAAAAAAAACATGATAAGATTTTAGAAGGAAATGTAAACATTAAAATATAAACTTACTTTTTGATTTAAGAAGTTCTTAAATCGTATTAAGTTGGAGCGTTTGACTATAAATTGAAAGATTGCATCATATTCACAATGTGAACCAATAATGACATCGACTAGACAGAAGTATTTCCGATCACTAACTTATATTCAAACATACAGTTAAACATATAATTTTTTAATTTACTTTACCGTTTTTAACCCTTGATGAATTTTTTGGGGGGGATTTTATTTTAAATTGATGATTTTTTATTATATTTTTATATCTTTGGAAAATGGATTTTTAGTGAGGCTCCAAATCTACTTGGTGAACAATTGAACCCATTCACAAGTTTATCAGTGCTAATATCAAGCCAATGGGACGCTTCTTTCTTTCTTTCGCTTTAAATTCCACTAATCCTTAAACATAATAAAATAGGGCTCCAGTCCACATCCTCATGAGAGGTCTATGTAATATAGAAACAAACGTTATTATAAAAAACGATATAGATACACTTGATAATATGTATTTAGAGGATTGGAATGCCAGCCATAATATTGGTTGCCATCGTTTTAAATTTCGTGAGGCGGGTCCAATCTAAGGTATAAACATGATAGTAGAAAACCGATCTTCAAAGCAAAAAAAAAACAAAACAACGATGAGTGAATGTAAGTCGTACCAATCGTCTATTTTAGCAAATATTATGCCAATAGTATCAGACATTTTTGTTACCTTGGCAGACTTAGGTTTTGTCGTGTAGTAAGAGGGAGGACTTAGATTGAGATATTCTCAGAATATATAATTCCTAGACTATAAAATGTGAGCATGACTAAAAATATATACAGTTTACCTTTATACACCATACTACCCCGTAATGTGGTTGTGTTCTCTACTTTAGTGTTATATGTGCGTTTTCGTGTGTATGTCTATCGTGGATGATAGTAATAATTATAAACAAACAACAAACCTTTATACACCAAAAAGCATGCAATTAAGATATTTAAGTGAACTTGCTTATGTATGCACTGTTTTTTAAAATAAATTATTACAATAGTTAGTGTATGTATTTTTATCAGGGATTTAAAAAAATCATTATGTGGTAGAATATTTTATTATTAGCTCCTGCATTCAATAAGTGAAGATATTTAACCAACAAAATAATATTAATTATCTTTAAAAATAATATTATTTACCGGCAAGCATTGCACTCCACTTTTATATTTTGAAAGTTAATATTATGCCATCCAATGATGACGCTATCCGTTTGTTATGATGACCTCATAGTTGCCTCAAAATAAAACCTTAAAATATCTATATTAAGTCTGGATTTCATGTTTGACACGTGGGAATGAGGATCATCAAGTCTGTGGGTCTTAAGACAACAAATGACTTACAAAATGGTAGGGTAATTACAGTAAAAAAAAGTTGCTAATCAGACTATCAAAGCGTTATGCGTTATTAACATACAATTCTATCCAATTTTATCAGGAGTAATAAAGACACCTTTCAGAAACTTATATAATTTTAACACCAAAAATATTTATGGGAAAGAAATGTAAACTATATATGTTTTGTGAAGATGACGTCAGAGTGCATAATTGTAATACCTACAGGTTCTAAGTTATCAATAAGTAGAATTGGTGCCTTTTCAAACAATAATAGTTTATCTTGAATGATCTTAACTACTTTTATGGATTCGATATGCCAATGTAATCCTCGTATTATCACCAATTCCACAAACTCCTTGAATGCTAAATGAGGTTGACATAGTGTGTTTTTATAAATATAATTCCTGGTCAAACGCATTATCAATTTTGATTAACTATTTTCTTATTAATTCCTTATGATTGTACACAATTTCTTAAAAGAGTTTAACTTTAGCAAAAAAGCAATAATTACATACTTATAGTAGACTTAACGGTTCACCCAAGCAGGAATGGCGAGTTGTCTTCACTTCAAGTCCAGGATATTTTTTACTGATGTTTGGGACAGAGTTTACAAACGGAAAATTGAGAGAAGAGTCTGCATTTTTGTCGACAATACAAAAGATCCTCTGGACTAGCACCCCTCTGTTTTTAGGTTCTTCAACGTTAGACATAGTTAGACAAAATTTTAAAAAACCTTTTTATTTTACAAATCTCGCTGGACCAGGGGAACTGGAATGGAAAGCATTGTCTAAGGAAATTATTTCTATTCACGACCTCAACGAGAGCCCGTGTTTAACAGTGGAAGATTTTTATACCCTTAAAAAGAGCAGCTACGAATCATCTTCCTCCTATACCATGGCATTTGAAGATGTCTTTTGCAACAATACATTAAAGGAAGCAAATGAAATTTGTGATACATATTTAAGAGAGCTGAAACTTCCTGTCTCTTGGAGGAAGAGAATCTTTTCTTCCATCGCAAGATTAAGGACGAGAAAAAATCACCGCTCAACTCCAGATTTCTGCGAGATGCTTGTTTTTTAACACACCTTGTAAAGACTGTGGACAAGTGTTTAATACAGATGTTCATGTTTTTGCCAATTGTCCGATGCTCCACTTCGTAAGGGAGTTTGTAAGAATAAACGTGAAAGGAGTTAACGGTAAAATAATCACAGCAGTACTTTTGTTTCGGACTGTCCATTAATCTACAAAGATCAAAAATTAATAAATAAAAATTATTAATCAAAAACTCGAACTCTGGACATAACTTTGTCCAGCATTCGTAGTTATCTGGCTAAAAAGATGACGGATAATGAAATTATCAAAACGAAGACATCAAGGTATTATAATTTCTACGGCAGCACGATACAACGCTTTCTCAATTAGGATTCCTGGTACCGACAACATTCCTTGGAAGTATGGGAGAAATCTGGTGCGTTTTTATCCCTCCAGTTCCAATGGGCATCTACAATTTCTTCAGCGAATTTTACGGGCTCACAAAAAATTGAACAAGACACCAATGTGAACTCTCTTTCTTTAAAAAAATAATATATTGTTAACTGAATATTTTTTTAATTACTATACCTACTTGTTTTAACAATATTTGGGGAAACTTATGTTTTTAGATATGTTCTCTTATACAATAGTTGGTGTGACTTTAGATTAGAGATCTAATTTTAAACTAAAATGTTTTATTTATATATTGTTATATGTATATCTCTAACTCAATAAAGTCTTAAAAGCAATAAATAGTTAAGACAAGGTTTGATGCGATATTATCATTCCTTAAGCTGGATTACATCCCTATAAGTTTTCACATGTTTTAAAAATATAGCTCAGACATAGTCAAGGTCTTTAGACGTAATGTTCCCTCTATGTAGGTAGTAGGTATGATGCACTCATCTTCCAGATCATACGTAATCCTCTGATCAATTATTCCATTTTCCTTCAAATCTATTGAATGGGGGAGACAGAAACTGATTTTAAGGTTATAATACATACATGCAGATACATACAGGGTGATTCACTTAAATTGAGACTCACATATTACAAACTACAATCTTTGTATTAAATTTTACACAAATAATTTTAAAACAAAATGATAGCACAATGTGTAATTTACAAATGTATTTCAATAAATTTTCACATATCCTCCTTTGGACTTCACTACAGCTTTGAACCTCCTCATGTGGAGGCAACACAGGCAGGAATCTCTTCCTCAGACAAAGATTTTCACGGTCCAGGCCACCCACAACAGTCAGAATGACCGGGTTTATCTTGAAAAAGGAAGACATCCCGTGCAGCTGAGGACTCTCTTCAGAAGGCAAAAGCCACCCTCAGTCATGGTCTGAGCTGAGAAGAGATTCCTGCCTGTGTTGCCTCCACCGTGAGGAGTTCAAAGCTGTAATGAAGGCCAAAGAGATATGTGAAAATTTAATGAAATACATTTTGTAAATTACACATTGTGCTATCATTTTTGTTTAAAATTATTTGTTGTAAAATTAATACAAAGATGTATGTAGTTTGTAATATGTGAGTCTCAATTTAAGTGAATCAGCCTGTATACAAATGTATGTACGATGAGGCAGTCTGAACACAAGCACCATATCAAATGACTAGCAAAAAGGATATCCTTGAATCTAAGAAAAGGCGTATATAAAAATCACTGCAGTGTTTTGCCTTGTATGGCATGTATGAGAAAAAAAGCTTCTGCTTCTTCTTAAATGAATCCTCAAGAGAACCATGAAAACGAAAGGAAGAACAAAATAACGAAGAAAACTTTTCTCATTTATATAATTAAATTGTAACTATGGAAACTAAAAGCATGCCATGAGAGTAAAGTTTAAGGGTTCTCAACGAAGAAGAGGGGTATCCTAAGCACCCCCTCACAACATTTTCCAAGTAGGTCTTAGTTATTGTAAAAAAACCTTATCTTGTTTTCCATATAACTCCATAGCTCCACTAGCATACATATAAGAACAAGATGCAGAATATAATAAATTACTCGGAGGAAGCCAATTATTATTACACTACTTTGGAAGCCATTTTGATGATAGTCTGAAGGTATATTTGAATGAAAGAAATACATGAAAACATTTTAAATTGAGCAGCCATTCAGTGATTTCAACTTTTTAAACAGCCTACGACTGGAAGTATATATTGGATTCGTCTAAAATAGTGAACAATTATAGTCTCACCCTATTCTTTCATACTTAGAGCTACATATTTTTCATTCATAACCAATAATGAGCAGTATATGCCACAATGGTGCAATAAAAAGATCATTTCAATTTTGAACTATCGGTTTCTTTGAGGGTATCTTGGTCCATGTATCCTCAATTGCAGTAAGGAACTGTTATCCATGGGTTTGCTATGGCATTTTCTCCAGCATTTCCAGAGGATTGCAGTCTATAGAGTTAGGGGTTAAAAATTATTCCGACCAGAAGTTATTGAAATAGTTAGTTCCCACTCCTTATCTGTGTAAGATGGTAAATTATTTCTCTGGTAGCGAATTGGTATTTTCAAATAACTTTTCGTTTTCCAAAAATGGATCTAAGTAGACAATCTTTGTATGAAATACAACTTTAAATTTATCCGTAATTACATTCAAATCAACAACACAATACTCAAAGGGACATACTTCTAACAATATTTTTTAAATGTCAGTGAAACCACGAGAAAGAGAAACTGTTGAGCTTCTAAATTATAAAGATAATGTAGACAAATTGATTGATTTTGTACGCCAATGCGGAAAGCAGTAGTAAACCATCGCCGACTATGGTTTGGCACACAAAAGAAGTTTCTGACGCTTGGATTAATGTTGGAGGAGTTTTGTGACACAATTCAATCATTCGGGGATTGTATTTCGACTGGCATCGAACAATGTCACATTTGCAATTATCAAAACGATATTAGAATTTTCAAGATATCCCGAAAGAGCAAATTTGCACTTGCCATCACGTTTATTCTTTTATCACGGAAAGGAGCAAGGCTCTTTTTATTCTATTAAATACTAAGGTCCTTTCTAACCATTCAATTGATGATACATTCTATCAAATCATGTTCATATGTTATTTTTAAATGAAGGGAGTGGATTACACCAAATCTTAACTGATGGTTTTCTTCAGCGATGTAGCCTATTATCGTTTATTGAACTTGGCCAAGTCTTCTTAAGGTCTTGCAAATTACTTAGATCGCTTATTTAACCCCACCTATGAAATTCTTACTAACGCTCAAGACGTTGATAATGTTGTTATGTGCTGGTTTACGACTTTACTCTTGTAAAACCGAAACACACTCCACACATAATTCTCAGTTAAACTGTTGATCAACGAATTGAATTGAAAGTCTCAGAGAGAGTGTTAAAAGAACTGTTAAAATATTCCTATTCCTACAACAAACCTCTAAGGCGTCTAATAAGAGTGCTTATTTTTTTAAAAATTCACTTATCAAGATGGACAAGGAATATTAATTTAAAACGGTTCAATTTTCTAAGTGCATAATTAGTGGTATTTTATTTTAATCCTTCAAAATGGATATATTAGGCATTATATATAATATATATATATATATATATATATATATATAATTTATATATATATATATATATAATATATATATATATTATATATTATATTATATATATATATTATATCAATATATATATAATATATATATATATTATATATATATATATATATATGTATATATTATTAATAATATATATCGGTTTGAAGTTTGGTTTCCCATAAACTTATCAATAATGATTTATTAATAAATATTTCCTTGGATGCGACAAGCATCAAAATCATATTAGAAGAAACTAAAAAATACTAATAACTATTTATCTATTGGTAACATTGTGTTTTATCCTTATAAATTCGCAATTGTTTTTGATTTATGTATATATATATATTTATGATTATAACTTGTGCTAATATTATTTACTATCATATTTGTATAATGAACGAGAAAACTTTATATATTTCAAATTCACATATTTTAAGTATATTCAGTGCGAACCGATATTAAATGTGTCGCTAACGGTCTCTGGCAAAGAAGAAAAACATACTACTTATCATAACAATATATTCACAACTAGAGGATCAGAGAGGGCAAACCCCGCCGATCCCCCCCAAATGAATCACTTGGCCTTTTTGTCATTTGCCAATAGATGTCGCTGTGCTGTGCTCTCCTCTTTTAGAGCACAGCACAGCAACATCTATTGGCAGAGTAGGCTAACTTGAAATATTTAGTAGTATTTAGCTCATTTTGCAGCTTAAAGAAGCACTCAGAGATGCCAAACTTTATTCACTTGTTCCTTTTGGCATTTCCAACCATTCTACAAAGTTTCATCCGAATCTGTTCCGCACTTTTTGAGTTATCCTGCTGACAAACAAACAAAACCAACCAACGCCAGTAAAAACCAATAATTTTTCTGAGGTTAACAATCTAAAGATCTTTATTAATAAAAAACCTCTTCCGGAACCACCAATTATCAAACGTGTCTTATGCATTTGGCAAAAACTTGCTGAGTCATCAAAGCAAAAAGATATTAATGAAGTCTTTTCTTTTCTAATTACAAATTATAGTGCTTTGTACTTTAATGACAACATTGTTTGTGTAACTAAAATATCTAAGTACTATTCATCAGTTCCTTATAATATTCAGTAACATTTGCAATTTGCAACACCTTATATTTAGATATTCAAATTCAAAAGAATGTGTCAATAGTGCAAATATTTCCTATAATAAAAAACCGTTACCAACTTAATATATTTTTGCATGGAAGCAAAATACAAAGGCCTGTTTACTTGTGAAACTTATATCAAACTAGAGGCATATATACACTCAGAGAGTGCAAACCTCCGCCGTCACGGGGTCCTTATGAGCCTTCTGAGGCGGATTTTTCACGACTGGGGCGGCGTAGAAGGACGGGGGAGGTTCCCCTCGACGGAAATTCCGAGAGGAAAACGCTCCCGGCACCCCATTTCACAGCACAGCGACATCTATTGGCAGAGTAGGCTAACTTGAATATTTATTAGTATTTAGCTCATTTTGCATCTTAATTCTGTACTCAGAGATGCCAAAATTTAATCACTTGTTCCTTTTGGCATTTCCAACAACTCCACAAAGTTTCATCCGAATCATTCTGTACTTTTTGAGTTATCCTGCTGACAAACAAACCAACCAACCAACAAACAAACCAACGCCAGTAAAAACAATACCTCCTTCGGCGGAGGTAATAACATTAAAAAATATATAGTATGAAAGCAAAAACTATTTTCTATATTTTTTTTGATCAATTGAACATTCCATCTATATATATTACATGTTTTGTAAAATGGGTAAGCATATCATACCGAAGTATATGTTTGATGGAGAAATATTTTTATTTCCGAATTCCTTTTCAACACAAAATGTTGTGCACATATTTTATTTGAACATAAAATCAGATACCTATTTCTAATTACTGCATTTGATTTTTCGTGGTTACTCTAATAACACCAAACTATATAGTATTTATAGTTCATAATAATAATTTGATATTGGTGCTATTATGAGCTACAATGTACTATTTTGAATATATATAAATTATGATATAAAGTTACCTAGACTTTTAAAAAAAATATTATTAATTTTTATCCGTCCCTGAAAGCAGTTACATTCATTATTAATTATTTCGTATTTAATATATCAACTAAAAAATATTTAAATATTAAAATGGTTCAAACAAATTAAGTCCAATAGCATATACTGGAATATGGTCTAGAAAAGGGTATATATATATATATATATATATATATATATATCAGATATATTTTATATGTTTTTCTCTTTTATTTGACAAATCGTTTTTTATGTTGTATAATAATAATAAATGTAATTCATACATTTATACTAGTTTTTCAACATTCTCGACTAATATATTTGTATGGAGAAATGCAACTTTATTAACATATTTTAATTCCATATGTAGATAGCATTTTCAAAAATATAAGGTCAGTGTTTCAAACAGCAAGACCAAATATCAGTTTAAGGTGGTCATTCGTATGATTTCTATTAGCTATTTTGGATCTTAGTAATAAAAAAATACAATTTAGGGAGCGGAATTTAGGGAACTTTCAATGTGAAGCGCGTAGTGGAGAGTAGAAAATCAATATTGACAGTTTTTTATTCAACAGATCTTAGGTACGATGGAGTAATTGTAATGCTATATGTTTTCTATTTATATCCTCACAAATGCAGCTAATTGAACAATATTCCTAGGCATGGATTTATTTTCTTGATAAGGCTAATATTAAATGTAATGGGTAATCAAAATATTGTGAACTTGTGCATTAGTCAATTTAGATATTGACACAATTAATACATTTACTATAAAAATATGCTGTAAATCCTCTCAAACGAAAAGTGCATTTTCTGATGAATAAAAAACATATTTCAACAAAGATTTTTTAGTTATGAAAGAAAGCGTTATTTGCTGCTTAATAATTGAAATGTAATGTTTTTTAAATTTTTCTTAATACGCTTAGTAAATATTACCGTTTAATATGAATATTTAGTATTGATTATACGTTTAATGAAATGTAATAAATACCATAATAACTTTTATGGCAGTATATTTATTCGTGTGATGTTTTTTTTTTTTGTTAGAAACATTTTATTCGGTTAAGTGTGAAGACCGTGACGGCGGAGGTTTGCACTCTCTGAGTGTATATATGCCTCTAGTTTGGTATGCAACATAATTTGTAAGACACCTAATCTTTACAATCCTATGATTACATTTAACTATTTTATTTATAGCAAATGTTCATTAAATTATCATACATATTATTAATGGCATCATTATTTAATGGCATGTACATCCTTTTACGACCACCGATAACGTCGTCCGTCAATGTGCACCGATCTATGCATATTTAATTATCTACGCACCCCCTCCATTCTCTTACAAACATATAACATGGATATGAAGATAAGAATAACAAGTCAAAAAACTACTTCCCAAAAAGTTTTTCAACCCTATAAGATCCTTGTTATTCAATGGCACCTCCACTATTAATATGGGGAACCTAGAAAGTGATAGCATTTTTTAAAAAGAAGCTGTCGTCAGGGCTGTCCTTCAGCTCCACTTCTTTTGCGGCTGGACTGTGGGATCTCAGTAATACAATTGCAAAAAAATACAGGGGTTTTGGAGTCAGCGTGGGGTCGACGAAATTTTTCTTGGACATGTATGCTGATGATGTTACGCTATACTTAGAGGCAAATTCTGAAATCCAACTAATAAAAAGAATTCAAGTGTTACTAAATTTTTTAAAGCATTTGGAAGAAAGTCGGGGTTACTCATCAACTATAAAAAAACAGTGGTGTTACCACTAGGAAAATGGAATCCTGACCCAGGGACTAATATAGCCGACTTGAACGTAAAGGACAGTGTGGAAATTTTGGGCATCTCATGGGGAAGGTATGGTCATTTGGAATCCAACTGGACAAAGCTTCAGAACTTTATGAGTTTTAACATTCCTAAATGGAGGAAATTAAACATTAAAAAGAGAATAGATATTTATAACTATCTAATTATACCAACTATACTTTACAGAGCTTCAGCCATTCCTAGTTTAGCGGAGAGGGCTATCAAAGAAGAAAATTGTTGGCTGGAAAAACTATTTTATAAAAAATATTTACCTGCATTACGAAGACCCAAGAATATGCTGGGAGGAGGACTTTCGGCTCTCTCAAAAATTATCCTCAAAATCTATCAAAAGGTTTTGATTGATTTATCAAAGAACCCCGACGTTGAGTGGAGGGCAAAAATATCTTCAAGTTGGGCATACAAGGTACTCTGTATTGGCACGGATTTCTCCAACGGCAGTTTAGAAAGGTTTTCACCCTTTTTTGCAACTATTCAGAGGATCGTTTGGATTGGAAAACCAAGATATTGCCAATCCCCAATTATTGACATCATTCGGTTAAATAGTAATAAAAAATATTTTTTAAGAATTTGGATACCCCACAAAAACTGGAACAGTTCGCTATATCTTCAGACCAGTTCTCTCTACATGATATATATAAAGAGTCAATTTTCAACTTCGGAAAGTTTATCTTTCAGTTGAAAAGAGCGGCAAAAAATCATCTTGTCCCCGTCCCATAGCACGTGAGGATGAACTTTGAGTCCAATGCAAGTGAGGAAGCGGACAAAATCGCAGATCTCTACTTGAAAGAATTAAATTTATCTGAGTGTTGGAAGACAAGGATCTTATCCTCTACTTCTAAAATTGTTTCCGGAAAGCGATTTACGGCACAATTCCAAATATCCTCTAGATCTCTGTTCTTTTATACTCCGTGTAAGGATTGCGGCAAGATTTTTAATTCAATTATTCATGCTTTTTATGGTTGTCCCTTCCTCAAAATTTTAAGAGATTATATAAAAATCAATTTAAATCATATTAAAGACGCACATATTGCTCCTATACTTCTCTTCGGTCTTTCTTCTTCAAATCTTCGCAAAGCTTCTGTCAAGACGAGAGCTATGGAATTATCTCTCTCCAGCTGTAAAAGCCTACTGGCCGAGCACTTAGCCTCGGGGGACCTCATCAGGGAAGAAGATCTGAGGAGGATCTTAATATCTGGGGCAGTTCGGTATTCGGCCCTCAGCATCAAGATTCCATGGACGTCGGGAGAGCGGTGGAAGCTTGCTGGAGAGGTTGTGAAGTTCTACCCATCCTGCTATGTGAATGCAACGAAGGACCTCAAAATGCTATTACGTTTTTACAGAAAATTATGATATTTATTATTTGAATATTTCATTTGTCCTTTTGTTTTTGTTTTTTCGTGAGATGTTTTACCGTTGTTTATTTTATTTCTGTTATTAATGTGATACGACTTTTATTTTGTGTAGTAACTTTAAACTATAATGTTTATTTATTTATGTTCTCATATGCAATTACACAAATATCAAGAAAGTCAAAAAAAAAATATATATATATATCTACGCACCCCCTCCATTCTCTTACAGACATATAACATGGATATGAAGATAAGAATAACAAATACTTGCAGGTGGCTCCAATGCCCAACCCTCATAGGTGATTGTAGTTTTTAACTGGTTAACACTCTTCATTTTGCACCCGGATGCAAGTATCCTGAATAAATATGGCTGTGTCTGTTTATGCGTGTCGTCCAAGACGTACAACCAGTTTCAAGGGTTCATACATGTTAAGCCTTGGAAATATAAGGTTAAAAAATATATCAAAAGTATATTTTCAGATTTCTTAATCAAAAATAGCTATACCTTTTGGGATAAAGTTGAGAGATCATTTCTAAATCAGAGCACTAATAAATAATGTTATTTATATTGTAGCATTCGTGACGTCACAAAAATATCCTTTTTTAACAAGAGCATAAGTCAAAGATCTCCTCTTTGACTCACCTTATTTATATTCTCCTTGAGTAAAACCAGTTTCAAAGGTTCATATATCTGAAACTTTGGAATTATACGGAATACAGTATATTTTTCAGCATTCTTAATCAAAAATAGCTATAGCTTTTGGGGATACAAACATGTGCCTTTAAGAACGTTGTCTGACAGTCATTATTCTTAGTCATACTTTTTATTTATGTTTTTGTTATAAATCCATTCCAAAATGTTGCTTCATCTTAAATAAAACTAGAGGCATATATACACTCAGAGAGTGCAAACCTCCGCCGTCACGGGGTCCTTATGAACCTTCCGAGGCGGATTTTTCACGACTGGGGCGGCGTAGAGGGACGGGGGAGGGTTCCCCTCGACGGAAATTCCGAGAGGAAGACGCTCCCTGCACCCGATTTTACAGCATAGCGACACCTATTGGCAGAGTAGGCTAACTTGAAATATTTATTAGTATTTAGCTCGTTTTGCATCTTAATTCTGTACTCAGAGATGCCAAAATTTAATCACTTGTTACTTTTGACATTTCCAACAACTCCACCAAGTTTCATCCGAATCCGTTCCGTACTTTTTGAGTTATCCTGCTGACAAACAAACCAACAAACCAACGCCAGTGAAAACAATACCTCCTTCGGCAGAGGTAATGAATGTAAAATAGTACTGCAATAATGCAAAAGACATAAAATCGCGAAATTTGTTAGCTGCATTTCTAAAAATGGGGTCTGCCATATAATTTATTCCTATTTATTTTTACACTTCTGATACAAATAGATATAGATTGCCTTTTTTCTCATGTTCGTTCATTATGTAAATAAAATAAATGCATAAAACCCAGAGCGATATTGAATATTCTCAACAAACAATAGAATTTTTGACTCACTCCTGTTATTTTGATACAACGATTCCAATAATATTAAGGCACTTTCGAAATAATTTTGATTCTATTTTTGATAGTACCTTATTGAATGGTATGTTTAAATGTTCACATACATATATAAATGAACACTTTAGTTTACTATTTAAAATCTTTCAAAAAGTCAAAACAAGTCAATTAACAACTTTTATAAAAGAACAAGCTTATATACAATAAAAATTTGTCTTACAACACTAACATTATCAATGAAAAATGCATGAAAGGAAGCAATAAAATATGAATTAACAAGGGCTTACAATGATTAAAAACTTCAAAATTGTTTTAATAAGCTGTTTATTCCCTATTTCTTCCAGAGCCAAACCCTTCACCACAACAAAAAAGACAATTTTTGTCTTTTTCAAACCATGCATACAGCATGAATCAATTAATCTTATTGCAGCATTCCTTTTTGATCATATTTCATACACGGGTGCATTTTCATTATAATAACCAGTTACTGCCAGTGTATGCATTTTGTGCTTATATAATTATATATATATATATACACCCCAAATTTGCGTTCAAAGGTTTCGTTATGCAGTAAACTTTTTTGTCATTACTTATTTAAAAAATACTTTTAGAAAGTTTAGATATGATCAATTGATAAGTTTTTTTCAATTTTTGTCTAATAATATTTAGTGCCAATTTATGAACACAAGTGCTGACGCATCAATCTTTTTTAGTAACATTTCCTATTAGGTTTTTTATAGTTTTAAGAAGAAAATGAATAAGAGGGTACTCATGTTGATGTTTTTTAGTTATTTTTTAAATACGTTTATTATATACATCTTCATTTTCATAAACGAAATTTGGCACATAAAGCTAAATTGTATATTCTTTCTTTGAAATATATTCTTTCTTTAAATGTATGAATTTTTTATTGACTCCATGGTTGATAATATATATCCATGACGTTATTATATACATAAACTTTTGCCGATTGGCTCCGTTACTAGTTTCACAGTTCTTTCCATTGATTGTGAATGGCAAGGATAAATATTAATTCATAAAGGATGTTCTTTTGCTTTTATAAGATCTTCCCCTGGCAAAATTTGCAAAATTGGAGGAAGAGACAAATTTATATTTAACCACTCGACAAGATCATAAAAATGCTTCGAATTAAAGTTGATAGTGTTGGGTAGTTAAAAGTTTCTTTGTTTTTTAATATTCTTTCTTGCAAGCAAACTTTTCCAGGGAAAATATTCTTTTATATATCTATATATATCAGGGAACGACCGAGACACCTTTTTTCGGCGGGACCCGGACCGGGACTTAAATTTTTCAAGCCGGGCCGGGACATAATATATATTTTCGTTCCTTCGACATTCTGAAGGGAGGTCGTTTTAGAAAAGAATCTCCAAAAAAGTGATGACGTTTTTTTAGAAACGAATCTCCCCCCAAAAAATGACGTTTTTTTAGAAACAAATCTCCCAAAAAAAGTGATGACGTTTTTTAGAAAAGAATCTCCAAACTAAGTGATGACGTTTTTTTAGAAAAGTATCTCCAAACAAGGTGACGACGTTTCGTATCATTCCTTTCTAAAAAAAACGTCCTCACTTTTAAATGGTAATACTTTTCTAAATAAAATTTATGAATGACAAAAGAAAGAAAATATTGATGTCGGGCCTGGTGTCTAAAAAACTGGGACACCGGGCCGGGACGCTCAAAAAACAGCCAGGACCCGGGCCGGGTACCTGGTCGTTTCCTGAGATATATATTTTTACCTCTTTTATCGATAAAATATTAAGATAAGCAACTTTAATCTCATTTATACTTTGTATTTTTATAAGTTTCAAAATCATAGAATATAATGAACAATTGTACTTTAAAAAGTATCCTTTCAACTATTGAATGGAAGTAATGGATTAAAATACATGAATAAATGGATCCCTTTCCAAAATCTCTTCCACATCAAGAAGCATTAAGTTCAAATCTAGCAACCTTGGGTGCAACTCTTACTTTAGGGTTGAGGGTCATGAAGGACGTGACTTGATTTAAGGGCAAATATATTTGTTTGTAGGAATGTAATTCATGGGGCAATCATGACGTAAGTGTTATTTCTCAGTCAGTAGTTCATCTAAGATGAAGAGTATTGTTTTTGAGAGGAGGGGGGGGGGGGGCATACCTTACGTAATCCATTTCCCCCCATTCAATCCCCGATTTGTCCTGCATTCTCCATCAGCACATTTACGAGGTGCGTTTAAAAGCAAATGAAAATGTTTTGGTACATCAAGAAATACATAGCTGATCTCTCTCTCTCTCTCTCTCTCTCTATATATATATATATAAATTCCATTAATCAATGCGCTCCTACCATATAATTCATCGTAAACATCTCATTGTTTAGTTCATATACCATGCTTTGATATTTCAATCATTGCGAATGAATGGCAAACTTTTTATTAAAACTAGTACAAAAAAACAATAATATGAGTATGTTTTTCCAGATCACCGGTATTATACTAAACGTCTGCTGTTGATCAGTGGCACTCTTTCATGACATTAATCACTCAATTATGAACCCCAATCATCGATCTTGGTAACAACTTAATGCTCACAGAAATAAAACAGTGTCCTTCCTCAGCTGTTGTTTTATTCATACAAATAGATTAAATGACTGCTGAACCACGAGGTTTTGTTCATGCATTTCTTCTAAAGAGTTGTTTCTTTTGGATTAAAATAGTTTAATCGAAAAATAGCCTGATGGACAATTTTGTGGACCCTCTGTAAGTGGAGCTTCAAGTGAGATAACTTAATAAAGACAAATGTATAAATATTATATTAAATACATGCCTTAGGCCTAAGTTGCGAAAAAAGTGTTTTTGAGTGCTCCTCATACAAATATATGTACATAGATACTCATTGCTCTCATGATGTTTTAATTGGATAATTTGAAAGACATTAGAGGCAATTTATGAATAAATATATTACTCATGGGCATTCTAATATCATTTAAATATAATTTGCTAGATTAGTTAAGATAATTTTGAGAGATAATATACATATAATTGGAGTCATTTAAATCGTTCATGACATAAACACTTGATAAAGTTGAACAAAAAAAGATATTTCTTTTCCGGGATAAGAAACTGCTCCATCATAAGCCGAGAACTGATCACACTACTTGTCGCTTTGCTCTCATTAATATACTATAATTAATTTATAGGCTCATACCAATACAGTTATCATACATTTTAAGGATTCCTAATTGTAAAACTAAATTATTCATAATCATATTCGCAACCAACCAAAATAACTCCGTCAGGTTGGAAAATATCTTTAAAATCTTATGACACACCCGTAAGAAGAAGGACCATACTAATGAATGATATTATTATTGCAGCTTTCGCAAATTCTGTAAAAAATCTAACTTTTAAAATAGGTAACACAGTTATCTTTCTATGTCTGATCGTAGGAGAGGCAATCCATTGATCGTCAAACCTGATGACACAACATAGGACATTCATCTTTTCCTGGGGCTGAGAAGTTGCTTTCTTGGATTCAATTATCATAGGAGTATATTCAAAGGATTTGAGGATAACATCATGTTCGAGGCCCATGATAGAAGAATCTTTGTGTTCCTAAGGATGATTTACTTAATTCTGAGTCGATGTGTAGACAGCTGCAAGTGAAGTGATGCCTTACTTTTAGTGCCAACTGTTTTTATTATTCACGTAGAGTATATTTCCACTAAATCACGTTCAAGAAAAAGTCCCTGAGTGGTAGCCTCAATCATAGTGATGTTAGTGTCGATCAAGATATTTACAGATAAATTTGGTTTATATGCTCTGCAGACCAAAAAATACCTTAACACTTAAAAGTATTCCACAGAAAATCTGGTCCAAATCGAGCTATTTTAAGAAATTCAAAAA
>CP045891.1:23661013-23724028 GCA_013387185.1 Caligus rogercresseyi
TGTAATTAATATTTTCAGGCAATGGATATTGAAGTAGTTTTGTAGGTAATTTATTTTACATCGATACATTTTTGTACATTAAAATTTTCTTTTAGTCCCTATTTAATTTGTTAATAACAATCAAGTACTCACTACTATCATACGAAGAAACCCATGCTTGAAAACGAAATTACACCAAAAAACGTATTTCATGCTTACTTTTCAATTAGTTTCTTTGGTTTTAAGAGATACTAAACCCAAATTTTACATCATTTGTGTGGATTTTAACCTAGAAAATATATATGAAATTCAACTTTTTTTTATCTTCCTTTATTTTTCAAAGAGGACATATATACATGAAGAAAAATAAAATAAACATTATAGTTTTGATAAAATTCTGAACAAAGGACATTATTCGCCTATAAAACGCTATTAAAAACAGATAAAACATTACATGTGAATGATTATGTATAAAAGATCATATTTTTTAATAACTTAAATAGTGACTTGATGCTGATGGGTAAAACTTTACAATGCTGGCGGCCTGGTCCAGGAGTCATCTAAAGGGAAGGTATTTGAGTGCCAGGTAAATAACGTGTTGCGCTGATATTGTTTTTTTTCGCAAATCATCGTTCCTCACAACTTTTTATTTTCTTTAAGTGACAGTGTTTATAAATTGAAATGTTCACTCATTAGTGAACTCTAACAAAACCTAATTAATACATTTTAAGTTATGTATTGGTGTAACCGATTTTTAAAACTTAAATCTTACTGATTAGTGATTATTTAATAGAAAGATTCTGAATAGTTTGAAATTAGCTCTAACAGGAGCAAGCAATATTTCTTAATCTCATACAAATACAACGGATTATGCTAATGATTAAAGGACGACCCAGATGCCTAATTGGCTTCCTAAAATACTTACATACAGTCCGTTAATATAATGTGCAGTTCCATCTAAAATTAGGATAAAAAGAATGCACTGATTTAATATGCATATTATTAATGTAAAATATTGTACCATTGGTAGATAAGAGACGCCAAGTACGGATAATCCAATCTTCCTACATGAATTTTAATGATGGAACATCAGTGGGCAAGAAACTATCTGTGAAATGGGCCTTTTCCAAAGATATAATAATGCAATATCCTTATTCAACTATTTTTTATTATTATTTAAAAATCATACATCAAAATATACAATAATAAACTAAAGGCACATATACACTCAGAAGTGCAAACCTCCGCCGTCCGGGTGTCCTTATGAACCCTTTCCGAGGCGGATTTTTCACGACTGGGGCGGCGTAGAGGGACGGGGGAGGGTTCCCCTCGACGGAAATTCCGAGAGGAAGACGCTCCCGGCACCCGATTTCACAGCACAGCAACATCTATTTGCAGAGTAGGCTAACTTGAAATATTTATTAGTATTTAGTTCATTTTGCATCTTAAATAAGCACTCAGAGATGCCAAAATTTAATCACTTGTTTCTTTTGGCATTTGCAACAACTCCACAAAGTTTCTCCGAATCCGTTCCGTACTTTCACAACGCCAGTGAAAACAATACCTCCTTCGGCGGAGGTAATAAAAAGAGCAAGAGGGTTGTGATAATAAATATAAAATAACATGTAGTTTAAAATTAAACCTCTGAAGCAAGACCCATCACATCATTAAAAACATCAAAATCTAAATTATTATAGTGACTATTTTTGGGCTATTTGGTTCGATGGAATGGCATTCAACAGGTATAAATATGCATACTAACGTATAAGTAATCTATCGAACCTAGATCTTTTCCATGAGGTTGCCCAAGAATGACCTTCTCCTTCGGAAGGAGTCAACCTGCGTCCTCAACATTGTTCAATTTATACTTAAAGTATGCGACATGTGAAAATGATGGTCTAGATATTATAAAGACGTTCCCATCACAGGAACTCATATGCTTAATTAAAGGTGACTTAAGTATTATGATCCGTATTTAATAAAATTTCATTTAAATATACAATTTAATTATCCTGTTTATTAGTTGAATTAAATAAAAAATTTATATTGCCATCTTAGTTTACTCAGGTCATTTCATGACGTCACTTTCAAAGACTAAAAAATACAGTTTTTCATGTAAAGTGAAACAGTAGATTATTATTTGGCTTTATCATAAAAGTATTATAATGATTAGGGATAGGAAAATGGTTGTTCTCGCAAACTCATTAATAACGGTATGGATATAAAAACATAAACTAATTTGGAATCCTTTAGATCTTACCTACATTTTGCAACTCATTATTTTAAATAGTATAAATATATATCATATTAATGACAACAGGCATTGAATGGTTAAAAAAAAGCATTTGCACAACAGGCGGCTCGGACCTTTACAAGAGTGGTTCGCATTACAACTGCGCAGTTTATTCATAATCAAATGAAAAATGCGAAAGACGATCAGCTCAAGATGGAAAACTAATGACTGAACATTCTCTATTTGCGGGAGCATTCTCTTCAGAATTAGAAAAAGCGTATAGGCTTGCCGAAGTGGCAGAGTCTGAAATGTCACAAAAAGTTCAAAAGGAAATCAGACCAATTTAAGACTAAAAACTTTACTTATCAAAGATAAATACTCTGCAAAGACTATTCAATGTATTTTGCATAAAGGTAAAAAAATAAACCAATCTTAATGAAATACTGGACTATTTCCATACCCGCTTCCAGGAATTAGTACAATCAGAACGACTGAACTTTCCCAGGAAAAAAGGCTGTTCTAGATGTAAGATCTTTACTCTAGAACGGATCACAACCTACATTAAGAAAAAGTTTAAAGATAAAAAGCCTCTGGAATCGATGGAATTGATGGAGACTATTTAAACGCCTTCCGGAAGAAACTGCTCCTTTCCTTCTTCAGATAGGAGAGTCCATGGAATTGAAAGGCAGGCTTCCCAAATCCCTCACAAGAGGGAGAATTGTCCTGATTCCAAAAAAAGGAAATGGCACGGACTTCAATCATTGGAGACCAATTACTGTGCTTAACAACTCTTACAGGATTCTTTCTGGTATTTTGGCCCAAGAGATGGAGCCGGAGCTGAATAAAAGGATTAATGTCTCTCAAAAGGGTTTTTTTAAAATTCCGAAAAATTTCGGATGTTTCGCGAAACGTACAGGCAGTTATCGAGTCTGTCGACCGGCGGAATAAATTCGGAGCAATAATAGGTATCGACTTCAAAAAAGCCTTTGACTCGATTTCCATCTCCACATTCTTCGAGGTGTAAAACGTTTTTTACCCAAACGATTCTTCAATCCAGTCCGAGCACTCCTACTTAATGGGTCATCTGTGATATCTATTGGAGGTCTACAGGGAAAATCAATTGAACTGAAGAAAAGCTGCAGGCAGGGATGTCCATCTGCCCCTCTTCTATTTGTTTTAGCAATGGAAGAGTTAGTTCTTCTTCTAAAAAATAAATATACTGGTTTTGGAGTTAAGTTGGCAGACTACACACATCTCATCGATTTATATGCTGACGACATAACTCTCTCGGTTGAAGCCAATACGGAGACTCAACTAATCAAAAGAGTTGAAATACTCTTGAGCTTTTTTGAGAAATTCCAAAAGAAGTCAGGATTGGAGTTAAATAGATCAAAGACTTTTGTTCTTCCTATTGGCGCATGGGACGCAAAAGAAGGACAAAATATATGGGGTTGCCCGGTAAGAAGAAAAGTCTCTATTTTAGGAGTTGACTGGGGACCGGAAGGGATCCATGCTGATAACTGGAGAGTAATGTTTTCTTCAATTCCAAATCGAATTGCTGCATGGAAGAATTTTAATTTACAAAAAGGATTGATTTATACAATACTCAGATTGTCCCTGGTGTGTTGTATAAAGCAACAGCTTCTCCCTTGATAGCAGAAAAGGTCATTGAAGAGGAACAATTATGGCTCTCAACTCTTTTTCATAAGAGATATCTCCCTGCATTAAAGAGACCAAAGTCTATGATAGGTGGAGGATTAACTCTTTTATCCATTATTATTCCAAAAATTTATTTGAAAGTTTTATCGATTTAACCAAAAATCCAGAAACGGAATGGAGAAGACCTATCACCAAAAGTAATCTTTATTTAAGGCTTTTATTTGGAACCATTTTAACGAATAAGACAACAGAAGTTTTATCAAAAATATGGGCAGCGGCCCAACGTATAATATGGAAGTTTAGTCCAGTGTATAGTGGGGAAAGTATAGTGGATATAATTCATCAAAACGCAAGCAAGCCTTCTTCAGAAATTTGGGCACCCCACCTTTACTCGAGGAGTTAGCATTGGATCATGGCTCTTTTGATTTGAATTCCACAACAAACTTCGAATTTAGTAAAGATGGAAGATTCAAATACCCTCTTCAAAGAGCTGCTAAAATGCATAGGATGCCATGTCCCTGGCATCTCAAGATGATGCCTCCTAATCTCAAAGAAGATGTCAACAACATAGTAAACTTTTACATGGAATTGCTGGAACTTCCCGATGATTGGAGGAAAATAATTCGGTGTTCCACGTCAGGGATTCACGATGGGAAAAAATTTACGGCCCAGTTACAGATTTCCTCCAATTGCATCATTTTTAAAAATCATTGCAAGGACTGTGGCAAATTATATGTCAACACGTTACATGCCTTTGCGATTGTCATATCAATTTTGAAGACCTTTCTAGCTCTTAATGTTAAGGGATTGAACAACTCTCCCAATAACATTATGAAAGGTGTTTTATTGTTTGGTTTTCCAAAAAAGCAAAAAAAACGATCAGATGCTTCAAAAGCGATTACTTATACTATCATAAATGCTAAGGCTCTTATTGCAAAGAGGTTGACCACCAACGAATACATCCGATCCGAGGAACTCAGAGCCATAATGCTCTCAGCGGCGGCGAGATATGGAGCACTTTCGCTACGGATACCGTCAGTTGTGGAAGACTCTTGGAGTGTCGCCGCGAAAGAAATAAAATATTTCCCATCAAAGTCAAAGAGTCTTTAAAAAATAATAAAAAACTATTGAAATTTTATTGATGTTTTTTTTAAATATTTCTTTTATTGTTGTGCATTATATGTTAAGTTATTGTTTTATTGTTGTGCATTCTATGTTAAGTTATTTATTTGATTTTAGTTTGTTAATCTTTTTTTGAAGTTTTAATTTTAGACTAAAATGTCTATTTATGTATTTTAATACTCAATCACTTCATTGAAATAAAGATTTGTTAAAAAAAATCATAAGTTTTTTTTTTCTCAGCAAAGTTTTTATTCTATTTTAAATATATACAACGCATACTTATATATAAATAAAGGAAAATTATGTTTCATAAAAACATAAATAAACTTTCTAGTTTAAAATTATTTTCCATTTAAAGACCACAAACTCTTATAACAAGTAAATAGAAATACATATTAAAATATCAAAGATTAAAAATAAAATTCCATATAGCATAAATGATGAAGCATAAAAACATAATCAATTTCCATTCATATCGTCTTGAACTTTTTAAACTGTTTAATGAGTAATTTTGCATATTGTGGTAACAAGGATGGAAATACTTCACGACTTCGGCTGCGTGGTTCCAGAGCGAACTTTGCGGTTTTGGTTTTATTAGTTTAATAAATAATTTTGGGTCCGTTGGGGAGACACTTACGTTATTGATTTCGTTCAAATTTCACAAGGTGATATCTTTCTACTATGGTTAAAATCGTAGGGGTGTTTTCAAAAGGGGTGATCAACTTATATAATATATAAAGCGTATAATATATATATCATAAATAATATATATATATATATGGTGATTTTTTAAGAGTTAAGTTTTTTCAGTTGGCAGCACTGCTTGATAATGTCGTCCTAACGTCAGCTGTTAAAGTGGAAAGTTTTCAGTATACTCTGTCATTTCATCATGGGAAAGACTTACAAATGAGCAACGATTGCAAATTGTTGAAATTTATTATCAAAATTCGTGCTCTGTGAAAAATGTGCATCGTTTGTTACGACATATTATGGTCGTCATAATCGACCTTGTGAATCGACAATTCGGGCTGTTATCACCAAATTTCGCACGAAATTTACTTTGCTGGACATTAAACCATCGACTCGCATGCGTACAGTGCGTACTGAAGAGAAATATTGCAGCCGTAGCATCCAGTGTTAATGAGAATTGTGAAATGTCAATTCGTCGCCGTTTCTCAGCAATTGGGCTTGTGTTAACAACCACATGGAAAATTTTAAGTGTCGATTTGGGTTGAAAGCCTATAAAATCAGCTTCTGCAAGAATTGAAGCCTAATGACCTACCACAACGTCTAATG
Organism: Caligus rogercresseyi; assembly: GCA_013387185.1. Lineage (NCBI taxonomy): Eukaryota > Metazoa > Arthropoda > Copepoda > Siphonostomatoida > Caligidae > Caligus > Caligus rogercresseyi. Next base: position 23,667,303 of record CP045891.1, read on the forward strand.
TTTGGTGAATGGGCGTTAGAAACAGCTCGATGAAAAATCCGCTGTTTTATCGAAAAATTGTGTTCAGCGATAAGGCTCATTTCGGGCTCAACGGATACGTAAATAACAAAAACTGTCGCATCTGAGTGATGAAAGCCACATGCTATAAATGAATTACCGATGCATCCCGAAACAAAACGACAGTTTGGTGTGGTTTATGGGCTGGTGGCATCATCGGTCCATTTTTCTTCAAAGATGATCGTGGAAGAAACGTTACCGTCAAACGGCGAACGCTATCGAGCATGATACATGACTTTTTTTTGCCCCAGTTAGCTGAGTTGAACTTGGTTAACATGTGGTTTCAACAAGACGGCACCACATGAAGCTCGTGAAACAATGAACATGTTGAAGGATGAATTTGGTGAGCAGCTATCTCACAAAATGGGCCTGTAAGTTGGCCACCAAGATCGTGCGATTTTTTAACGCTCTTGATTATTTCTTGTGGGGTTATGTAAGTCGTTAGTCTATTGGACAAGCCGAACACGATTGAAGCATTACAGGATAACATAAACACGCGTGATTCGTAGAATACAGCCGAAATGCTCGAACAAGTGACGCAAATTGGACCTTCCGAAGATGGACATTTGAAACGGAGCCGCGGACAACATTTAAATGAAAGTATCTTTAAAACGTAAATGGCAAAGGCTAATTTATTGATTTCAATAAAAAATTTGATTCTATGCTGCAAATTTAAGTGTTTTATTCGATTCTTAAACAAAAAAAAACTCTTAAAAAATCACCTGCATGATGCATACAAGGGCGGAGTGGCCACCGGGAGTACCGGGATATTCCCGGTGGGCCGCTGGCCTCAAGAAACATAAACGGCTGTGACAGCCTCCAATGGTATTGGGGCCTGTATAAGACCGTCGAGGAAGCAATTGTCCCGGTGGATAAATTTTTCCTACTACGTTACTGTATGTATATATATATAAATATTTGACACTCAAATTTACTTATTCATTGTCGAGACTACAAGACATAAGCAAAATTAAGACCTTGTACATAAAGTTATACCAGGGTAAGAAGATATTTGCATTAAGTCCAACAAATCCCTCTCAAAGAAATAAACAAGTTGTACATGGTTAAGATCTCCATCAAAGATTTATGTACATGTATAAATTGTTGCTATGAATGATATTTTCATATGCAATATTTTTCATGGTGATGATATTTAATAATAAATTGCCAAATATTGTACAAGGGCTACAGATCGCTCAATACTTTAGTAGTTTTATATAATTAATTTGTAATACTCAAAAAGTTGGGGGGAAATAGTTGATGTAACAGTTTAAGGAACCCAAGAAATATATTTTTTTGTAGCATCCTGCTTTTATACCAAAATATATACTTTTGAAGGCTACACAACTTTGAACTCGGACATACATCATGAGTGACATCACTCATATTTCCAGGATCAGTATTGAGCACCCTAACGGTAGGATTCATATTTGTAAATCTGAATTATGACGTCACCACATGTGCCTGGAGATGGCCCAGCTGATCAAATAGATGATTAAGAGAAGAAAACAAATCATAGAGGAGTACCTGAGAGCATTTTGCTAATGTTTTAAATTTGATATATTTTAAAATAAGGTTTAACTAAGCCCTTTATGACCGTTGTTACCGTATTGAGTTCCGACATATTAGTGCGGTTGCAGGAACTAGACAAACAAATAGTTTTATAAAGCGGGAATTCATATTTTAGTATACAAATTTGTTTTAATAAATAATATCCAGGTACATCAATTGGTCTACGCATAACTACTTTTAATTAGGGAAGATGCACATGACATCATTTAACTATGACGTCATACGAATCAGGCAAAGTATATCAGTCAAATATTTTGTAATCATGCCCCTTATTTTTAAAAAATCGATATTTCTCAAAAAACCATTTCTAAAATATCATTTTTATCAACAAAATTATTTTATTAATATAAAATAAATTAAATCTGTTTTCTGATTGTGAATGATAATTTTTATGAAGGATTTATTGGATTTAAAGCGAATAAAATTCGTGAAGACAAATGTAAAGTAAAGTGTATGCGCTACATCTGCTTATTGTTGCATTGATACGTCCAAATATTGTTAATTTACAATATTTTGACGGACTCGTAATCGTTTGAAATATGGCTTTATATTTATTCAATATCTCTATATGTTGTATTAAGTATTATTTATATAAAATATCCATTTATACAAAATGTGGCTTATTAATTGTAATCAATATGACCTTCTAACACAATAAAGTATACGTCAATAGAACGGCATTATAGGTCCTTTTAAAGTATTTTGTAAAATGTTTTTAGTAAAAATCATTTGTCATTATTTAAATAAAAGAAGGCCCTCCATGGGATATAATGATCCCTCGTATTTGCTCTCGGGGACGAACGGTTTCAGTGGAGCTGATTAAAGCAGCAGTTCTAAATGATTTCCGTACATATATGTTTAAAATGAATTTACAAAGGACAATAATATAAGTTGAACAGTTGCGATGAGAGTCCACCACACTCTCATATAAACACCTGGACAACAACAATGCTGCAAGTAATACTATGAGAGTGTCCACACAACACCTGTTTTTGAGCAGCTTAAGGTAAAAGGGATATATTGTGTATGGACAAACATGTAGTTATCAATGGTGTTTTATTGATAAACACCTTTAACATCTCCATCAATATATGTTCTTTTTCAATGAAACATAGAAAATAGAGTGCGATAGCCATGTGTTTTAAGGCGTGATCAACTCTCAATGTTGGGGGCGCAGGTTCGAATGCTGAGAGGAAATGATCATTTTTGATCTAACTCATTGATAAGATCCTAAGTTCGAGTGACTAATTAAATGTAAAAATGCTTATTTATATCCAGTTGAATGCAATTCTGTAGAACCATATAAGCAAAAAAGCTTATTTTAAATATTTATATTTTTTTAAAGAATACATTATTACGGACTTTAGAACAAACTTAACACAGGAAGGTAATATGGATAACAAATGAATAATTCGAAATAATAATAACAATCACCTCACCTAATTTTGACACGGATTAAAACTAATGACAAAAGACCAATGGTAAAATATCAACCGAGATGACAAAGTCTTTTTGATCCAACCCATTAAACAGACCTTTCCTCTCATGAAGTAATTTTAAGTTTATAACTAGAGGCATATATACACTCAGAGAGTGCAAACCTCCGCCGTCACGGGTCCTTATGAACCTTCCGAGGCGGATTTTTTCACGACTGAGCGGCGTAGAGGGACTGGGAAGGGTTCCCCTCGACGGAAATTCCGAGAGGAAGACGCTCCCGGCACCCGATTTCACAGCACAGCGACATCTATTGGCAGAGTAGGCTAACTTGAAATATTTATTAGTATTTAGCTCATTTTGCATCTTAATTCTGCACTCAGAGATGCCAAAATTTAATCACTTGTTCCTTTTGGCATTTCCAACAACTCCACAAGTTTCATCCTAATCTGTTCTGTACTTTTTGAGTTATCCTGCTGACCAACCAACCAACCAACAAACAAGAAAACCAACGCCAGTGAAAACAATACCTCCTTCGCGGAGTAATTATAAATAAATGCTATAATGCTCAACCATATCCAAGCGAATGAAATTAAACACAACTGTAAGGACCAAAAAAATAGCATCACCGAACCAATATATTGACGAATTTTCTTATAATATTTTTTAGGTCTTAAGAAAAAATAAATCATTTTCTAAATAAAAATTAATAGATGATGTATCTATTCGAAAAATCACTCAAACATATTCTCAAAAATCCAGCAATGCTCATAAGCAGTGGTTCTGCGATAACTTTTTTTCAACTTGCGATAACGATAAAACGATAATTTTTTTCTCAACCTGCGATAAACGGTAAAAAATTCAAAAGCCAACCTGCGGTAAGCGATAAACGATAGCGATAAAAAATTACTTGCGATAACAAAAGCGATAAATGATAAGTACCTTTATTTAGTTGAAATATAAAAAGTATAAAACCTATTTTTCGAGAGTGAAAATTAATTTAACTAGACAAAAACTGGAAACAGTCTACAGACAAACATCAGTTGAGGAGCCAGAGAACACCATAGTAGTGTATGATCATTTTAGTAACAGGACTAATGAAAAAAGCTTGTTGATTTGGGTTTATACACTACAAGCACTCTAAAATATTTCCTGCTAAAAAAGATATGCATTCTATAATACATTTTGATCCTACATAAAGTTTTTTAATTGTGTTTCTTTGTTGATCTAATATTTTACATTATCTATTTATATTTTGAGTATGTATAATACCCAAAAATAAATTTTAAATAAGTTAAAAATCATTTGGAACAAAGTTTATTCAATTTTGAGAAGAAACTTCTATTATGTGTAATAATAAGGCAAATGAAAATTGAAAGTAGCAAATTAAATGCTCTTGTTTTATATATTTATTTATTTACAATATCCAACTTAACAAAAATTAAGGTGTACCATTTGCTTATTTAAAGCGGTATGTCTGTATTAGTGCATAGTTTTTCTGCGGGTAATTTTTTTGTTGAGTGTTTTGGACCGTTATTTAAAGATGATCAATTGAACCGGTTCGACTATATGTATGTTTAATTTTACTTAGCTCTAGTTATAGATTATTTTTTTGATCGTAATTAAATTGATCGGATCGCTAATCGGAAAAGTCCCTGATCGTTATATCACAATATAGCAAAGAATTCCTGATCGTTACTTTTGATCGGATCGCTATTTTTTTCTGATCACTCACGAGCCTGGTAATAACTGAACACAAAGACGGTGCATGGGAGAGAGCGGCACACACCCTCCTAACTCGAGAACTCCAGTGAGACTATCTCACTGCAGCTATGATTGGCCAGCTACACACACACTTGGCAGTTATCATAAGGGGGTTTTCAGGGTTCACTTGCAAGCCAGTGTTGCTCCTTCTAGTCTCTACCCTATATATACTCTCAGCTTGAACTGGTCTGAAAACGTCAGGTGGGCTGTTGTGACTATTACCGCCGTGCACATTTTTGAATTTTTACAAAAGTCGTCATTGAATTTATCGTTTATCGTTCCTCATTTTTTGGGACTACGGTAAGTGAATGAGCGATAATTTTAGAAAACTTTGCGATAAACGATAGAAGGTTTGACCTCAGCGATAATAATCGTTTATCGCTCATTTCATTGCACGCGGCAACCACTGCTCATAAGTAAAGCATGGAACATACAAATAAAATAACAATATAAGGTCCTTTGCTTTCGTCAGAAAGAGAATATAAGATACTGTCTGGAGTTATTGAATTATCATACTGTTATTTTCTTGGAAGGACAGGTGGCAAAGAACTACCAATATGTAATAAATAATATTTATTTGTGCCTAAAAGCTTGTAACAAATTTGAGGAGAATATTCGTTGGCCTTCGCAATTAAAAGAAACATAAATGAATGAAGGATTCAATTATTATTAAATCTGCATATTTCAAGCCCATACCTGTAACAACTATGTACTACCTATTGTCATAGATTCTCTAAGGCGAATGTTTACTTTGATACTTGCAATTTTATAAACAATTTTATTTAAACACTGACCACTATAAAAATATGAATTATCCTTACAGCAACGAGAGAGTATATACGAATGACTGTCATGTCATGACTAATAGATACATGCACTAAAAGACAATGCCCGAAAAAAAATAGTTGTCCCAATATCAAAAAAAAGCAAAGCAAAAAAATACACTTACATTATACAAAAAGAAAAACAGAAGATCATTATATATATATATAAAAAGAAGTTTGAATAATTTTATAGACTTATATGTCGAATTAATCACATACATCAACATAGGAGAATAACATTTATAAAGAAAGCCTTCCTATCCTTTCTGTATATTTGAATAAAAATATGAATAAATTTCCATTCACCCATTGCCCCTTTTTTAGCATCATAAGTGAACCATTCAAGTAACTCTTAAGAGGAAAAATAAAACCTAGTGTCCCCAAGAGGAACAAACATCCAAGAGAGAGAGAGAGAGAGGGAAATGATAAATGATTCAACATGTAGTACACGGAAGGGGGGGGGGGGATGAGTCAGAAATGATTCTACTACCCATGACTTGACCTTGAGGACAAAAAGGATGCCTCAAAAAGGATCCTCTAAATAATCATTATTATTGAGTACACACTGTTATTGTATACATAAGAAGCGGGAAGGCCTTTTCAGCATCATTAAGAGCAACCATCATCATTAACCCCCCCTCCCCAGCTATTATTGTCCATCCCTAGCACTATATTTATGACAAGCAAAAAGGGGCTTTAACAGCGCATCAGAGGAAGGGGGATGGGCAAAAGCCTTTATTATTATTATCGTTATGTGAACAACTTGACGTCATAGGCGCATGCGTCCGAGCAACGCATGAATAGCAACAACAAAGTACCCCCAGTGAGTAAAAAAAGAGAAAAGTAGACAAATATCCAATGACGTCATCAAACTTTACCACTTAAAACATAAAAGTGTTACCAAATTAAGCCCCTAACAATACCATTATTAAAATTCATACCAAAATTATTCTAAGGAAGACATATTGGTATTTCAATATCCAATGAAAAATATATTAAATATTCCTTTATATCTTCAACTCATACACATGACGTCATTGGCTTTCCTCTCCCATTCTCTACTCCCTTATTATAAAGATCATCCACAAAAGGAGTAACAACAACAACAACAATAAAAATAAGGAACTACACCTTCAGCTGTTCATTTTTTTTTCTTCTTCACAGTCTCTCCCTCTGTCTCTGGGGTGACTTCATAATAATAACAACAACAATGAAAGCAGACCGGCTAAAGCAGAAAAAGCGTGCGCTCAAGTCTCTTCTTCTTCTCTTACCCCTTACGCGCACGCCCTATTATTTTTTTCCTTCCGTTTATTATTATTATTATGCTATGTTAGTTGAAAACCAGGGCATTTCAGGGCCAGACCCGCGGCTTTTTGGAGTGAATTTCTAAATATTTACATGTTTTAAATTTGTGATGGTCGTGTTTCTTTGAGAGTCTTTGGTGAAATTTTGGCCTTATTCGTACCCAAATTGTGATTGTGTGTATTCTTTATTAACATATAATAATAATAAAATATACAGTGGAAAACGAGAGATCTTTCCCTTGTAACTCCTATTGATTCCCCTTCTTTCTCTCTCTTCTTCTGTTTTGTGCTTCTCCCAGCCGGGGGAAATTCCTTACTTAGGAACAAGAAATTCCCCCCACATCATCATATATATATATATATTCCCTCTCAAGTCTGAAGAGAAAGACAGAGAGAGAAAGAGGGACACAGAGAGAGAGAGAGAGAGACGCAGAGGAAATCCAAAGCACCAAGAAGGACATTTAGAGCAAGGTAAGCTATTGGCTTTGTTTACTATATTTAAAAAAGGAATGGTACCCATAAACATAATACCATTCAAATACTATAAATAGATATTATAAAACATCCCTATAAACTCGTAGAAAATATTTATGCAACAGCATTTTAAAGCAAAGATAACACAAGCAAAACCATGTATCTTGTAGTAGTAGATGTGAGCTCCTTTTTACAATAAAGCTACTCTATTATTAAATAATTATATATATCTTTATACATAAGGAATATAGTATTAATTAATCCATTGGAAATCATAATTTCCTTGTTGATGCTTCGTTTTCCTATCTCTTAATATATATATATATATATAAAAGTGTAACAAAGGATATAATAGCTATCTGCTATGATAAAAGATTTCCTATGAGTTTCTCCATTTTGTATGCTTTAGAATGTCAATATTTTGGATTAATACACTTTAATGTTAGATTGGTCGAAGTTAACTCCCGTTTGATGTTGCTTGATATCTTTGCGACATCCAAGGCTTATGAGCAATTTATTTGTATGCCAATATAGTTGGAGATATAGCCAATGATATGTGGGGCTAACTCACCATAGTTTCTTATTTTTGCTTCTATAATTGGATATGCTATTCTGTATATAAATGCAATCAATGGAAGAAATAAAACTAAGCCAATCAGAGCTGTTCATTAGTTGAGAAGACATAACGGAAGACATGAGCAAAAAAACTATATTCTGAATTGTGTGATGTATTTTTTATAAGTCGATATTCTATTCTATATATAAATTCTATAAAATAAGACTACGCTAATCAGAATTGTTTATTAGTTGAGCAAAAAATCTCTATTCTGAATATTGTGATGCATTTTTCATGCCTTCACACATTGATTGCTAATATAATTTATATTCAAAAAGTATAATTGTAATGATCATTTGCTTAAACGACCCTTGCATAGTGTTGCTTTCACATTACGCGGGAAAAAGTAGTTATTTTCTATAAGTAACCTCATGGGTGAATTTTATTAAAAAAATACCTCATCATAATTTATCTTTTAGCCGATATATAATATAAATAAAGCCTCGTGCAGTATTATATCGATGGTATAATAGCTTCAGTAAAGGCTTTTTATTGAATCCAAGATTACTTTGAGCTTTATAGAAGCTGTAATGATATTAACTCATTATAATCGAATCCATACACGAATAATTTACATGTCGTTTTTAATTTATAGAACTGATCACCGTTTTTAGTTGTTGTTGGTCCTGTCATGAATGGCTCTGAAATTTTGTTATGCTGAAGTAAGTTAGACAATTAAAAGTGGCTCTTCCTCTTTGTTGTATTTGTTCTCCTTAATGTATTTAATAGAAATCATATTTGGTACCTTCATTTTTATCTTATTATGGTCTTCTTAATGCATTAAAAAGTATTCCTTTTTAATGCATTTATGTTTTGTAATATATGGATTTGAAATTGCAATAAACTGAATAAAAGAATATTTCTAAAAATCCATCAATGTTTAAAAAAAAGTATAACTCTATCTTTTAAGCCATGTCTATATATTTTTTCCTCTCCTATCAACGACATTATCAGAACATTGCGCTTCCTATGATAAAAACCTACAATCAATCAAATATAATATTTTATAATACATTTATGTCATAAATATCAGGGATCATTTTTTTACTATTATTTAAAATGATTTTCTCCTATGATGAAATACAATACTCTCATTACCCAAAGTCTACTAGAGTATCTATGCATAATTCAAAAGAGTCCGAAAACCTGAACCCATAGCCCTTCAGTGACAAGAATTATATTGACTGACTTAACTTGGTACACAAATGATGATAACGCATTTTTACGACAAGTCTTTGACAAAATATATTTTGTATTTCCTCATATTGAGCAGTGATTGGAAATGGCCTTGATGTTATGATGAGGTCGGAGTATTCATTGAGAGTTAACTCTCTGAAGGGTCATTCGGTCTCTCTCTCTATATATACATATATTAATGTCTATAAGCGGAAGTGAAGTATTATTTCTTTCAATTAAAGTGGCGTTTAAGGGGCTAGACGGATAGGATGTCTATGGTGTCTTAGTCGTTTCTCCCCTACTCAAAGAAGCATGTGTGTGTATATGTATATCATAACTACTTGCTAACTTACTGTTCCAATGCTTTTTCCCCTCTTTATTTAGACAGATATCTGCTCTTCCCAAGGGTGCAAGTTTTGCATACACATATATATGTGGATTGTCGCATAGAAAAGTCATTCTGTTCTAATACAGTCAAACTGTAGCGGTCACTTATCTTTTCAAAAGCGGACACTGGTCTTAACGGGACTTATTGGCTTACCTTGAGAGGCCGCTATATATAATTTATTGACTTAAAAAGGTAAATAAGATGGTCAAGACTAGTGCATTAGTGGTTATTGTGATACTCAAGATATCTTGGAGCGTCTAAGCCACACAAAAGTTAGTCTTTGGGAAAAGAATTGATAAATGGACCTTTGATATTAAAAGCAGTGGATCTCTTATTAAATACATTTTATAATCTTCAAAAATTATTGATTATAAGTGATACTATGTTTGGAATATGCACAGTTCAGCATATTTTTCATATTGATTTTGTTATTTTTATCGTACAGGACATAGAATGAGATCCTTGTAAAAATGCAATTCTTTAGATTAATTCAATCTTGAACCTTTTGTTTAACAAAAAAGTTTTATAAATATGTTGAAAGATGAATTAATTGAATTCTATTGATTAGTCGAGAAAATGATCATTTTCTTTTCCGAGAGTCAATTCAACCTTTAGTAGGCCCTGATAGTTGAAAAATGTTTGGCAAGTATTCATCTGTATTTATATTCTATTTTTTTTAATAATCAAAAGCTACTTGACTATACACCCTTCCCTCTGACAGACCACATTATTATACATCACAAACAAAGCTTCATGTCACACAACGTCTGCCTACAAAGAATACTTTTTATAATTTGCGGGCTGTTTTGCGCTTCAATTCCAGGTGTTTTTTTTTTTGCAGATGATAATAAACATAAAACAGCTTTATTCTTTAATTTATAACTGATTCTGCGCATATTGATCCTAGGAACACGCAATGTAAAAAAATTATTTATGTTTCACCTGTCTTCCTCGTGCTATACCATTTTTTTCTATATTTAAATTTGTCTGAAGGGGGAGGGAGGGGGTTATTCTCACTACCAAGAAGAAGAAGATGACTTCTCCCATTACGACTCTTAATACAGCAAGATACAGTCATACATATTAGTTATCACCTCTTAGTTCTCTCTTTCTATGACACTCACAAAAAGTGACAGACAAACTCTTTCCCTTGTATGAGTGTGTATGGAACTTGTGAGAGACTCACCAAAGAACTGGCTTCATGGCATGACAATTTTTTGTTCTTCGTGTTTGATTTATGATCCTAGAGGTGGCCTTCAAATTGTATATATATATGTATATATATATATATATATATATATATATATATATATATACTATCTATATATTTTTCTATCTAGTTCAAATCTAAGGGTTTTAAACAGATTTCATCCACTTCAAAGATCTATTCGGCTAAGTTTGAAGGCAATAGTAAAATAAAGATATATGGGGATTCTCTAACTTGTTTTCTTCATATAAATATATAATATAATTTGCAGAAAAGTATATATTTTTAATTTTTGGGCATAAATAATTAAACCGTATTTTAATCAGATGATCTTTGTTAGCTGTGGTTTTAGTTATCCCATTTTGATTTGTCGTTCAATTATTTATTCATAAGAGAGGTTCGATTTAGTGACATGAAATATGAAAAGTAGACATATGAAATAGACATCATTATAATAAAATATTTGCTACATGAAAATAGACAATTTACATGTTTTATATTAAAATTTAATTTACTAACAACCATATTGTTGCTGCAAGCCCGTTCAGATATTTGTATTCCTAAAATCTTTGACTGTTCTTTACATATAAAAGAGCATCTACCAACAACCCAAATATTGCTCATAGTTTCAATCAATGTTTTTATATTAACATATGAGTTCTACTTCAAACTACTCAAGCAGCCTATATACAGAACCTGTTTCATCTCTCTCTAGCTCACACACAAAATGGAATTCCCCTGAGTCCTGCTTTAGAATTCCATGGAACTAGCAAAATAAATAGTTGTCATTGAATTGGAGTTTTTTTGTATTTCAACATTTGATTCTTCTCAAATTAAGGCCTTATATGTGATTGACCTTGTAAGCAAGTAAATGGTCTCAAAAGTGTAAAAGTATAATCAATATGGCCACATCCTTCATACTTAGATGTTTGCTAGAGTGTTCATGAATAAGTAATGAAAAATCTTTGACTTTGAAGTTCCATATAATGTCAGAGTTGTATCAGTTTTTATTTGATTTTTAACAGCTATGATAGAAAACATTCAGCTGATATTAGTTATGACGTTAAGGAAAAAGTGATTAGATTGGTTGACGGTGTCGAATGATTTAGCTATATCAGGGATTCCTAACTGACGGACCGTTGTACGAACCCAAACGTATCGCCCTCTTTTCTGACCCAGAACTAAAATAATTAAATTATTGAGGAATTCCAATTTTTGAAGGGGCACTTTTATTTCTATTAAAGAATATTTTCCAGTGTTCTTAAAACATGATTTATTTAATTTCACATTTAGATGTCGATTACATGTGGACTTTCAATAAGCTAACTAGACTACGTCAGTAGATTTTGGCTTAAAATCTATAGACAACTTAGACAGTATGAGCTTCCGACCTTTGCTTTAGGAATCTTACTGGATCTTTTTGAATACTCCTGTTATATATATTAGAAAATATTCAAAGGTATACATCATAAAAACCTTTACTATTCCTAGAAATATATAAAAATATATACCAGCTATAATAATCATGTTAAAAGTAACATATTTTTATTAAAAAATGATAGGCTTGACAGAGCTAAATATTATATATATATATATACTTTTGTTATAAATAAATATACTCAGGCATTTTTGGAAATAAAGAAGTAAAAAAATACCTCATGTTCGTTTCTTTATAAGACTAATCAATCATCTTTAGCGCACGATTTTACATGCTATCTTTTTGTTTTGTTGAATGATGTTGCCATTTAATTATTATTTTTCATAAGGGAGATTTATTCTCACGGCATCTTCTCAGCATAATGTTATGTCCTTTATTGCCTTTATAATTACACGTCCACAAAAGCAAACGTATGAAAGGCCAAGTATTTCTCATCTTGTAAATGGCAGAAATATAGTTTGTTATGCGCCTTGTAAATGTCCTTTACAAAGAAAGATATATCAAAGTATATACCGCCCCGGAGGTGATGTTGATCTACTCCGTTGTACAAAAATAGGGAATGCATCACTTTTGTAGGAAGGAGGAGGAAAACGTGTGAGGTATTTACCTAGTGCATGGATGACAATGCCATAGGCATACCTAGGCTCCAAATAATACTTACTCTTTACTCTACCGTCGCCACTTCAAGGATACTTCTATTAGACCCAACATACATTTTGCATTACATATGCATTCTTTTGAAGGGAGGGAGGGTCTCAATGATAGTGGAATGGTTTAAAGGAATCAAGAGGTAGAATATCATCTGTCCTCTTGAACCTTTTAACAATAGTATTGAGGGAAAAGATGTTAGCGAATGTCAACCTTGCTCAGTAGCCGTACGAAGCCACCAAACCAACAATATCTGGTTTAGTAGCCATGGGTTCCCGACCCCTGCCTTAAGAGAACAATCTAGTGTCATTCAGGAAGCTTTTTTTGGCACTGTTTCTTTATTCTTCTTCGTTTATTGTCTAATTGAGAATTTATTGTTCTCAAGAAGCACAAAATGAACATTTATTTCTAGAGTTTGAGTAGTTATTTTATTTAATTAATAATAATATTATATATGGGTGGATTCTTAAATAATATCAATATATGCCCCATAGAAAATACACTTTGTGTTATTATGGAGTAATGTCTTATCTGAGTTCATATTCATAACACAACAGTCAAGTGATCCCCTATTTCTTAACATCAATTGTTTTGTTTTTCACACCTTCTTCTCTATCACACCAATAAAAAGTCTAGGAGTGGTACGAATAATCAAATAAACATTCACCAATAACAAAAATCAAGTTAACAAAATTTAAAGCATATTTATATGTTCAACCATTACCACGTCCCATGAAGTCCTTTACTCGTCATTTTCCAATACTAGTGCCGAGAATATGATTTGATATTCTACTCCAATCGGCAGCCCTCTATTATAAACAATTTACAAATTCAAATGGTTCTAAAGATCACCCTAATTGATTCTCCTCCTGTGCGCAGAGTTCTACCGTTTTAACTCATATTTCTTCCAACATATCCATTTTATACTCTAATTGTTTTTTAAATTCAAGTGACTTTTTGAGAACGTACAAATGAATGGATCGTTATGCTGTGTACTGTTATTGTTTTGAAACATTATTGAAATTGGTAGTTACCACCATTATGAATCCACAAAATACTTATTTTGTAATATGCAAAGCCCTATGATGACGATGCAGTTTTTCATGCAAAAATACGCCTCCATTCCTCGTATTCAATGGTGCTACTACTACTACTACTACTGCACAAAGGAAGTTCAAACATCTTAACATAGAGAATGCATAGATAATTATTTTTTGCATGGTCGCTCATAAATAATGACTATGTTTAATGCATGCCGAAAAATAAGGAGGTTTTCAACTTAATTGTATACTTACAAATAATCTCTTGTCGCATTTAAGCGATGTCCTCTGTACCTCAGACTCTAGGACCTGAGGCAGGAAGTGTGCTCCCAGGAGATCTAATTCTTTGGGCTGCACAGCTGTGGTGTACATGGCGAGAGCATTGAAATTATCTGTGGAGCTGAGGTCGGCAACCACCCTTCTGAAAGCAGCTATTTTTAGTAGCTCTGAGGCTATAGTCAAATTGACACTATAAATGTCGTCATACAAAAAATTTGTAAATATAGGGGTGAAAATTGATAATAATATTGCAGCCTTAAGGCGCATATAAATATACTACTTAATACCTTAGCCAATTTCTAAGCACTTTCCTTCGGATTTTAAAATTGCCATACATATTATTTTTGTGTGAAATGGTCCACAAATAGTGATATGCCGTTGTTGGTACACTTGTGATCTCTGGTGATACATTTCCACATTACTTACATCTTTTGAATTAAAACCATAGTTTAGTGGAAATAAAGCCTTTGTTAATTAACGCACATATTTTTGTTTAAAACCTTTATTTCAAATTTATCATTGCATTTGCACCTTTATAAATTGTATGCCGAACAAAATATACCCTGACTACAAACCGACCTATGTTTTAAGCCAATTTGAGGGGTAAATATTGGTATATTGTTATATAAGCTTCAATAGATGTATGCGGTGGAACCCTGTACCATTCTTCTACAGTATTAAAAAGGGTTAATTGAACAATTTGGAAAATATTAAAGGCAGTCAAGTCGTTTTTTTAGTAACCTCAGCATAGAATTTTTTGTTTTTATGCTGGATAAGATATTTGTTTATATGCATATAATCCTTTTTTAAATCCTTTGTCATTCCATCGAAACAAAAACACACAAAAAATCGTATATGTGAAAGAGTCAAGGTGCGCATTTACAGAGCTTAAATCGCAATGGCAATAATCCTAATATTCTAAAGGTTTTATATGTGCTCAATAACCATTTGAAATGTTGAGTGTCCTTAATGGATAAATACAATATTTTCATGGAATGTGTCTCGCATAAATACGTTTTGTATGGACGTTTTTTCGTTTCCTTCTCATCATCATTCAATATATCAATGTTTACTTTTGGGGGGAGAATCTCATGCGTGAAACAAGCAGCGAGGAGCAACAAATCGCTTGAGTGGGTGTCATCATCGTTATACATATTCTGTTGGAAAAGAGGGGAAACAAATGGAGTGACGGCATTTGTTGTTCTTGTTATTGCTCAGTCTATCGAAAAAAAAAGACACAGAAATCCTTGAATGATGCTTGCACAAAAAAGTGACTATGTATCGTTTATAAGTATGCCTTGATGAACGCTTTCTCCAACTAACAATTTTTTATTATTTATTTTACAACTTAATTTTGTTTTTATATCTGATTTATCGTTAATGAAACAAAATGACAATTAATTGTTTTCCGAAGTGAAAGGAATTGCTTTATTTAATTCATATTAGGAAAAAAATGGCAAAAAGCAATGAAAACAATCCAAAAGAAAAAGTTTGATTTTATCTAGTATGGCCTTAAAAGTATAATGCTTCATACTAATTAATTACATATATAGACACAATATATGTATAATTGCCCCTACTTGTAATCGATAAATTACCGATATGTGCCTTCCAAATCGGTCAAAATAATATAAATAATACGCATCATTTATTTCCAACTCATTTTATGATAAATATTTATTCATTGCTTTCAAACCTAACATGTTCCAATTGGACTCGATTTGTTTGACCATTTTTCTTTACCATTTCTTCCCGACATAAGTGCAACCAGGGGCTTCAACAAAACACTAGGGATAAACTATTTATCTATTTCTATTTATATTCGAACAATAAATATTATTTGCGGATCCATCATGGAATGGATTTAAGGATTCATCAGATATTTCCTTGTCTAAACCATCAGAGAGCTCTTAATATGTTTTTTGCGCCAATGGATAGTTTGGGTTATTCCTTGGGCATGTAGTCCCTTTCCACAGTGGTGTCTATATATGGAAAAAATATATATATATAGAGAGAGAGAAAGAAATGAGTCTCTAATGGACGAAGTACGACTCCCTATCGAGATGATGATCTGGATAGCTATAACCTTTTCTTTATTTGTAAAAGAACTTTCACAATAAGAACACTTTAAAGCCTTAAGGAGAACTGTTTAATCAGACGCACACAAAATATATATTTTGTATATAGGTATGTAACACATACATACTCTCTATTTATTTATGGAAATCATTCAAAAGAGGCAAAAAATGTCCTCTTGCCAACATCTTCATTACAAAATGAAAATGATTCGTCAATAAGCCCAATATATTGCATATTCAATGAATTTTACTCTCTGTTCTGGAAATTACATCATTAGTTAAGAAATTTAAAGTACTAGAAATACTAGATACGGACTTGTATTATATTTTTGGCCATTGATATTAAGAGTGCAAAAATAGATATCTTTCGGTATTTGACAATTTTGGATATCGACCTCTATGATTAATCAATTTAAATTATCTAAGAGGTAAAGTAATTTTTAAAGCACTTAGAAGTTAAAACAAGAGATTTCATCAGTAATAAAAAATATTTAGTTGCAAACACATAAATTAAAGGAGCAATGCCAATTTTTCAATACGTTTGCAAACCAAACAAAAACATAAAAAGTCATTTCATCGACGCCAATTAATGGATAAGAGTGTTATAATTGACTCAATTAATCATCGCTTTGGATTTAAGCCAAGCTCAATTATGAAAATAGAATAATCAACTGGCAAACTAGGGTTATTTAAATGCATTAAGTAATTATTTAAAAGCTTTTATTTGGAATGTTGAATATATCAACATATATTTCGCCTCATGAAATATACACTGGAAATCTTGATTTTTCAACAGAATTATCTTGTAATATACGAAGATCGTTTGTTTATTAGGAATATTCAATGTATTCATACTCCATGTACATTATTGAATTATAAACCCTGGAAAAAGTGATTGAAATGCAAAATCAATCGTGTAATGTATCCCATAGATGAAACTGTAGAAGTAGTCAAAATAACAATAAGTAAAACATAATAAAACGATCAAATTAGGAGCGGTGTTGCTGTTTCATGTGGGCGGATATTTTGTTTGTCTAATTATAAGTAATAAATAGCTTCTGCCTCTTTGAATACATGTTAACCGTGGAATTAACTTCTTTGTAGGCTAATAGATTGGCATCAATGTTAATTGGCATCTTAAGATGAATATCTGTATTCAATATTTTCTGACTAAATGAGTTCTCCATATAAGTTGACTATTGCTACAATAAATATTGTTTCTTCATAATATAGCCCTTTGTTTTTTTAATTCCCACAATAATAGGTCTTCATGCCAAATTCCATATAAATCCGTTTAGCATTTTATGTATTTTTCTAGAGGAAAAATAGTCGGGTAGTTGATCGGGAGTTTATTATTATATGGTAGTAAAATGAAATATTAAATCAAAAGTAATATTAGTCAATAATCAACCGTACTTGTTTAACTTTTGTTCATTTGAGAAAATAATCTTACAAGTTTTTTAATATATATTTTTCACAACATCAGAGACAAATCAAAGTTCACAACATAATTACTTCAACCAATTAGAAGGTGTATTTATCCTATCAGTTCATCCCTATCAGAATGTTTGCCGGTGTTTCTTAAGACTTTCATCCCCATATATTATTATTATTATCCCGGAGCTTGATATTCATATCTCCATGATTGATAGAATGTAAATCCAATTATAATATATTTGAAGAATTTGCATAACAGAACAAAATGTGCATTTATAGTCGATATAAAGAGGCAATAAATAATTGTTTATATGATTTAAACTTGCATTTTTCTGTCTCCATAGTTTCGCCTGAAATTTTTCAAATACATTTCACAGTTTATACTAAATATAAGACAGCTTTAGTAGAAGCTTTGCACACGCACAATCACTAATTTGAGTAATTATGATGTCATAAAGAAATTATAAGGAAAATGTTTTTATTGAGTCGTTTCATGACACAAATATACACACATATATATATATATATATATAATATAGCAACGGGATGAGTGTGTAGAATGGTGATGTGACTTCAAGGCCAAGGTAAGTCCGGAAGTCTTATAGAAGGAGAAGAAGGAGATAGGAGGAGGAGGTCTTGCTGCAACAAGAGTTTTTCCCACAGAACCTAGGCCAAGTACAAGCAATAACTACAATAATAACAATAAGAGCAGCAGCAGGAGCGTATCTATCCCTCCGTGAATCCTGTTTCTGGAGGAGAAGAAGAAGAAAGTACTTAGTCCCGACTGAGTGGTATGGGGTTGAAACGCGCCATGTCAAGAATCATGCTAACCTCTCTCTCTCTCTCTCTGCAAGAGCAATCAAGCTCATCGCCTGGAAGTTATGAAGACATATTTGGAGCAGCACCCCCCAAAAAAGATTCAAACAGCCTATAATATGTCTAATACACTCATTTACGTAAAGCATAATTAATTATGCCTCTAGTTTGATGAAGCATGTCAAATTACGATACCTAATTATATTTAAAACATGCGTAAATATCGGCCAAATTATGCAAACAATAAAGTATTAATAAAAACAGCTCAAAATACACCAAAAATAACCAATTTATACAATGTATCAAAGCTATATTTGTATGCACAATCTTAAGATAATATCTTAGACGAGTGAATTAGCATCTATTCTCTGCCAGTTTGAAGTGCGAACAAACAGATTTAGACTTTAACAGATGGTCATTATTATAAGATATGTTAATTAATGGCAAAAAATATGCCAATAAGCATAAATTGTCTTGCACGCCTAAATATGCATAAAAATATTAAAGGTCGGGGAGTTCCCTATGAAGAGGAGCAAAGTTTGACCTCTGAGGAGAAACGACAACAATAACCAACACCCCATGTGACGTCACCTTAACTTATTCACACAATGGGATTAGATAAAATAAATTAAAAGTATGATCGAAACACAGTCCTTTGTTGCTCATCATTTTATTATTTCATTTCTGTCATACTTCTCAATGGAAAATAATGATAGCCGCCTCATAGTCACATCCCTTATTAGTTTTTTGAATAATAGGCATCACAGGACTAAAATGACCATCACTAATGTTCCAAGAACGTTTGTCATCAAAGCTTTTATTAAACAATATATATTAACATTAAGTGAAGTCAAAAAAATGTAATGGAATATTAATAAAATAACAAAAAACTTCTTTCAACATTTGTCCAAAGGTCAAAAAGTAAAGGAACATTATAGTTTTTAAAATTATTTATTATTAACCATCATTATTTAGGTAGCCCATATGCATATTTATTAAATGATGTCAAAGTAAACTTTTTGCCAATTTCATGAAACATCAAAAAATGTATTGACACTTAAGGAAAAGTCAACTTATGGTATATTGGTGCACTCAGGACTGTTTGTTTGGGTGGATCGTTAGGCTTAGAATGTCTCTTGTTGTTGTTGTTGTTGTCGTCATTATTCCATGTTCGTGACCAGGCAGTTAATAATGTCTTTCTATCCCAGGGAATCATAAAATGTCTGTATAAATATATCTAATGATTCCTTCGTGACGACGAAGTTCATGGCATATAAAGCCAGGCGTGTTCCTTACTTGTTGTTGCTCTCTCGTACCAATAATGGCTGATTGGAGAGAAAGTGCACGGAAAAGTGCAGGCTTATCCATACGCTCTATTAAACATAATGCATCATTTTTGCAAATGGATTCAGGGGATTACTCAAGGTATATTGAAAGTATTATGTCCAATTTGTTTGCCAAGAGAGCTGACCCCTTGCTTGCCGGACTGACGTCATAATAACCACCGGTAAGCGGGAGAAATCATAGAAATAAAAAGATATAGAGAGCTTATTCCCTCCATCTGTATTTTTGTGTCCAATATAACAAAGTATAAGTCATCGTAAGCTGATCATAGAGAGATTATATCTCTACGATGACGTAGTACAAATTACTTTGTTTATATTGGACACAAAAATACAGCTGAACGATGTTTCTCTACTATTGTAGCAAATAAGCTCTCTATATCTTTGTATCTCTAGGGAAGAAATACATTCGTATTTTTTGACATGGAAAATAATAGCACTTGACGTTTCATGAACACATGAAATATATACAGGGTGATTCACTTAATTGAGACTCACATATTACAAACTACAATCTTTGTATTAAATTTAACATAAATAATTTTTAAACAAAAATGATAGCACAATGTGTAATTTACAAAAGTATTTCAATAAATTTTCACATATCCTCCTTTGGACTTCACTACAGCTTGAACCTCCTCATGGTGGAGGCAACACAGGCAGGAATCTCTTCCTCAGACAAAGATTTTCACGGTCCAGGCCACCCACAACAGTCAGAATGACCGGGTTTTATCTTGAAAAAAGGAAGACATCCCGTGCAGCTGAGGACTCTCTTCAGAAGGCAAAAGCCACCCTCAGTCATGGTCTGAGCTGAGAAGAGATTCCTGCCTGTGTTGCCTCCACCGTGAGGAGGTTCAAAGCTGTAGTGAAGGCCAAAGAAGGATATGTGAAAATTTAATGAAATACATTTTGTAAATTACACATTGTGCTATCATTTTTGTTTAAAAATTATTTGTGTAAAATTTATACAAAGATTGTATGTAGTTTGTAATATGTGAGTCTCAATTTAAGTGAATCAGCCTGTATATATCATTTCCAAATACATTGGACTTACTTTTCATTGTCGTGTCCGGAGGAAAGTGTAAAGGGTAAAAACGCTCAAAGAATTAAGATTTCATTGAATAGCTTTGAAGGAGATACAATGGTAAAATGTAGAAGATACTAAATATATAAAAATATTTTAAACGATTGCAGAGGCCTGTACAATACATGTATTGTCTTAATCATAAGTATATATTCCTATACTATAAACATAATTACTTGTTGTCACAAGATCACATTATATTATTTTGTGATGGATAGTCCTAGATGATTTTGATATTTCTCTTTTAATCATTTGCTGTGATTCATCAATCTCATTTTGATATTTTCCCGTTTATTCGTCATTGTCCTAATATTATATGTCTAATTCAATATTTACCTTATAGTAAATGAACATAAATTCATTTAACTCTATTAGATATATCTCACAACATCCTTTTGCCCTTCTGTGGTGAGCTGGATTTAATACACACAGTGTGGTATCTTGGGAAAATGAATAATACTAATGAATGTATGGTGTTAAATATTTTATCGTGGGTATAAAGTTAAAACATATGAACATATGGTTTTTTCTTATTTTATAGGTTTTTAAAGAATACTTATTTAGTCTTTTTGTTCAATGGTGAGGAACGACATCGAGTATCATAAGTTTGAGGAATTACATGTTTAATGACCCTATCAACCTGGTGGGTGAACTGTTTTACAAACTGCATTTTCAAGTATTCATATGTATCCTTTTCAATTTTGAAGGACAAGTGCTTAGTCATTTATCATATATATATATATATATATATATATCGTCTGAAGCTGTATGTCTATTTTGTTTGAACATATTACAAGCACTTTTTGCAGCTTTGTGAAAAACCCCATTTAAAATTCTTTTTTTAAAGTGGGCATTCATAAAATCATATGATATGTATTTTCTTTTTGTATTTACATTCTGAAACAAGTTTAAAGTTTTAGCTTTCCGAGGTAGAATGAGACAACAATATGATTATAAGTTAGAATGGACAAAAGTTATTGTAATATATAAAGTATGTTCATATAAACTTATTGTTTTACTTTTTTTAATGATTTACATTTGTATCCTTTGTGAACAATATTACCTTTTTTGAGACCATAGCCAGGCAACCCTTTGTTTAGGCTATTCGATCCACAATGATTATGTCATTCAAGAAAAATGGGATATGGAGACAGTTGCGTAGACCTTTAACTATTTATTTTTTACTTTCCTTATGATGCAAACAACTTTTGCAGGAGACTGAAATGCATACTTCTATGTACGTAATATAGACTTGATATTTTATATCTAAATGAGAAAATAAACACCTTCTATTTTTCATATTAACACTATTTATCTAGGCCTTAAGAGAGAATGGCATTTTTAAAATCAAAATTGTGTGTATTTTCTTCTTTTGCAACGGAGTTTTGTTCATTTTCTGAATGTATTAACATTTAAATTAATTTAAACACCCATATTTATCTTTCTTAGTTATCAAAGTTATATATATATATAGAGAGAGAGAGACAGACAGACAGAGACAGTCTAGCATTATATTAATGGCAGTAGATAAAAAATCGTAAATCAAAACCAAACACGAATCCCGAGAGGGGATGGTCATTTTTTGGTCTACCTCATTGATAAGTTCCTAGGTTCGATAGACTAATTTTAATGCTATAATGCTTATTTATATCCTGCCGGATACTGCAATTATGTCGAACCATATAGGCAAAAAAACAACAAGCATTCTGATTTTGGAGGGCTGTGAGAGATTTGATTGGCTAGCTGACTTATGTAGTATTTCATAACGAAGCTTTGTTACTTTTTCCTAGCAGATCTTTTTGTTTTCCCTCATCAGCAATTTTTTTATTATATACATATAACGTATATAAAAAGTATATGCACTCATATAAAATATATATGAATGAAAATAATGTTTCATACAAAAAATAAATAATCACTATAAAACTTCCATGTTTTTTATATAACTATTTTACAACATTACCTTTTGTAAAGATAAAAATATTTATTATAGCAAATTTGAAAACAGAATCTCACTATCCTCAAACAATGTCCTGAGCAATACATGTAACGATATATGATATGATACAGCAAACAACAGCTTACGCCTCAATAAATATTTCTTTGCACTTGAGTATCCAGTTAGATTTAAGCTCGGGACATGTCCCTCAAGGAGCTGCGTAGTTTTTTTTTTTTTTCATTTAAAATACTAATACTCCTTCTCTAGTCTACTGTCTATAAATATAAATAAGTCTTTGTAAAGCAGACTTAGTGGTGCAAAATAATAAATATGCTAAATAATGAACGCCTACATTTAATTAGATTAATTTCCTTTTATCATCATAAATTGAATATACAGTATAAAAAGAGCGGGGTGCTGACTAGCTATAGGACTTGCCTTCAATCCATGCGTCTTAAGCCGAAGTTATATATATATATATATATGAAAACCTTTATTATGCAACTCCTACGTTTTCACAAAACATAAATAAAATTATTTATTTTTAGGCAAAGAAAATACTCATTCACGAGATTTTAATATGAATAAGTAGTAGTTTTTATTACTTGATGGGGGAAAACATTAGAAATGTTCATTTATAGATCCTTAATGGCGAGTTTCCTCTATTCATAGGCATCGTCCCAAGCTACATTGACGAGTTTTAATCTGTAATGTCATCGTCATGTTATTGCTTCGATGATTTGATAATTCTGAAGTCTGAAATATATGTTTTAAAATATGTAACCATCCCCGTATGATATTTTTAATAACGACGTCGGCTATCACTTTGATGGTAATGACACTAAAAAAATGGTTGTGGCAATCACGTCCATTAGCATCAATATCAAATGTATTTTTAATTACACAACGACCTATTGATTTATCTAACAGAAGCAATCAAAGTAGACTTATTTCTTTTATTATTCAAATATAAAAATACTTTTCATATAAAGAATAAGAATAATGCAAATAGAAGATTATTATAATAATATACTGCTTATTTTGGTCTCAATGAAGGCAATTCAATCGAAGCATTTATTTATAAAATATGTTAATACTAATGATAATAAAGTTAATTAACAATTTGCATAGTTCTTTCATTCAATATATAAAATTGCAACGACAAAAATAATTATATTTACTCTAATGAAGACCTCTCCTTGACAACTTGACATAAAAAACATCAAATATAAAATGGAATCTCAATTATTCTGAATAAATTATTTCATTTCCAAGAAAACCTTTTTGTGAAGCGTATTTACTGTGTCCACTTCATTTCATATAATATATACAAAGTGTGTCATATTTCCAGGAATCTCAAAGAAAGTAAGAAAAGTACTATATGAGTATTTAGACACTTCCCTAAAATAAGTTTCTTTCCGACTCTTTCTTATAGAATCTTATATAACGATACAGTTCAGCCATAGCCTTTCTTAAAATGATAGTATCTTGACCATAATGCTTGGCCATTTTGAAAGCCCGCTCAAAAGATTTGTATCTTATATTTAATAGAAAAATGTCTTCGTTTTATATATATATATATATATAGTTGAAAAACATACTACAGTTAAAGAAGTGCTAGCGATCACTCCTTCTTAGCCGCCATCCAAATTTTCCCGACAGAAGAAAAATATAGTACTAAAGCCTTCTATTTATAGCGGTCACCTATATCAGACGGACACTTTTTCTTGGGTTCCCTTGAGACACCGCTTGATTTGACAGTAAATGCAAAAATATTCATGTCAATGAAGATTATGTTAATTCTTATGCAAAAAACATTTGTATCTCAAAACCAAAATAAATATATTTTGGTGCATTCAACATTTATTTAACTTTAATGCATATATATATCAAATATATTAATGCATATAGCATGTATGATTATGGCGATACAATAATTATATTGCCATCAACGCAATGTATACATAATTATAAACATAAATGTGTATCATAACACTATATTTAAGCGATTCGTTTGAATCTGTGACAGCAACAACCCCACATGCTGACAAAAAATGAACCAATGCTCTCAGGCTACATCACAACTATGTTTATAGCATATTCATGCAGTATTTTTTCAACAAACGTTAAGCAACCCACGCCTTTCGCTGCGGAATTCCTTCAGGAGTGTTTTATTATTTTGCTTGAGCTTGCATGGATAATGTCAGTTAGTAGTAATAGTAGTGTTGATGAATTTGCTGTTGAAACTGGAATGGATGATGAGATCATTTTTTCAATAAACACTTTGCCAGTGGGGTCGTCTCCTCCTTTCATAACATGAGTCATATAATAATGAGGCAGGGAAGCAAGCATCAAAAAAATTGTTTATTCATAAAACATAAGCCATAAAGGGGGGGGGGGGGAGGATATACGTCACAGTAGACTTTGCCATAGTCAAGGTGGACAGAGGATAAAAACATAAGCTTTATATACCTAATAACTCGCATAGATACTTAAATATCTTCAAAATAATATGTACTTTTCTGTGTCTCCTTTGTAGGGATAACTGGTTAGACATTCTACTCAAACAGCCTTCTTGATAACTTCGAATATGCCTTTATTTACTTACAACCATAGACATATAAAGATATAGAGAGCTGATTCCCTTCAATAGCAGAGAAACAACATTCAGCTGATTCTGTGTGTTCAAAATAAACAAAGTAATTTGTACTACGTCATCGTAAGCTGATCATAGAGATAGATTCTATCTCTATGATCAGCTTACTATGACGTAGTATAAATTACTTTGTTTATTTAGAACACACAGATACATATGTAAGGAATAAGCTTTCTATATCTTTTTATCTCTATGCTTATACAAACAAACAAAAATGACTCATTTCAACTTTAATTTACCTAGGAAAACGGGTTAAAACATTAATATCTTTTATTATATTTTAGTTTAAAATGATTTGGATACAATTATAATTGTATTGCTCTCAATGCAATATATAATTGTACTATTGTAAATATAAGTGTTATCTAACACTATATTAATGCCTTACTTAGTTACTAAAAAAAAATAGCACATCCTATGCTATTAAAAATATTTTTGTATCAAAATTTATTTGTGTTTTACTGTAAACTTATTATCATTTTTTGTTTAAGATATCTGTATTTAAAATTATGAACATATTTTAATGTTAATAATATGTATTGAAATTATAAAATTATAGATAGTTTTTTTGCCTTTATGGTTTGGTTGAGTTGTATCTGTGAGGATATTATTTAACATTCAAATTTTAATATAACCTAAGATTTTTATTTATTCAGTAGATAAATTTTGACCCTCCCCTTTGCCTCAAGAACGAGTGTTTGCGCACTGAGCTATCAAGCTCTCAGTATATAGATTGAAATTATATTCAAAAGAAGTATTTATATTATTTACAATCGGTTGCATATTATAAAATTATTAACATTTTGTAAAATGTTAAACATACTTTAAAACCATGGAGATATAATGTGACATTTTTTAAATTAGTAAACATATCATTTCTAACTAATAACCCTTTTGATGATCATTTTATGATAATAAATGTCCCTAAACAAAAGAAATAAAATACTTATCTATTTAGGTACTCACTAATATATTACCTTAAAGCTTATTGATATCTTATAAATAATATTCATTCCATTCCAATGACATATATTTAGTTCTTAGCCTTAGAAAAGTAGACCATTACTTTTACATGTTCCCTCTTCATAAAAAGAGAAGATTGTTTAAAGTATCATTTATCATTTTGCAAAGCATAGAAAATAAATTGTTATTTTTTCTGTAAAAAGATGATCGCTTAGGCGGCATTTTGCTAACTGTCAGCACACGCCCTTCTCTGTATTTTCCTATCTCTGTGTTTTTTATATCAACTGAAAAAGTCATTTCAACACTTTTGTGTGTTCTCTTTATTCCTTGTTTTCACATAACCCTGAATCATCGCAATACACACACACACAGCTCAAGGTCTGCTAGCAATATACATAGTTGAGGGAGCTGGGAATATATATATATATATATATATATATATATATGGCCAATTTTCCATTACAGTTACTTGCCGATAACGCCCAGTCAATTTGTTTTGCTTATTTGGTTTGATAGAATGCATCCGACTGGATATAAATAAGCATACTAGCATTAAATTTAGTCACTCGAACACAGAATCTTATCAATGAGGTTGACTAATTGTTCTTCTCGGGAGTCGAACCTGGTCCCTCAACATTGATATTTGAACACGCCTTAATACACTAAGCTATCGCGCTCGCTTAGAAAAATATATCTTAATGAGCTCTCTATATAGTGGCACCTGTCTAACGAGGTCATTGCAAGTGTAGAAAATTAGTGCAGTTAAAATTTCAATAAAGTCAGATTCAGAAATATGAGTTTGTTAGTAGCAATTAGATGTTAGTTTAAGCAGCAGATGCTATGCTTAAATAGTATGTTAAGCTTTGTAAGTAAATAATACTGGTCAGCTACGTGCGGTGAGGATATGGCAGATGAGACACTGATGCCATCAGTCAGATTTACAGGGTCAGGACTAAGCAGCACCCTTACTCAAGGAATCCTAGAAACACCATGGTAGGGTGACTCTTTACCTAAGTAGGTACTTCTTCCCTTTCAGTAGTTATTCATTCTTTAGTGAAACGTATTTCAACATCAATTATTTCTATCGAAATTGATCTCAATTAATTGTAAATTGGCTCTGATTAATTAAAGTTTTATATTGAATATTTTAATGTAATAATATTAAACACTGAAACTGAAAAAATATAATATATACATTAACATGGAAAATAAATAAGTAGAATTTGGATATCCTGCTTACGTATTGATTTCCCGGCGCGCGAAAAAAGCTATCCTTCCATGTAGTAGTTTATAGTATTCCTTGCCTTACTATAGGATTCATGTATGGAATCTTACTTGGATTCCGTTTATTATAATAACAAAAAAAATATTTTTAACAACACCAAAAAACAGGTTCAAAACTAGATTCTTATAATGAGTTTCTGCATCTAAGCATAAATAGAAGGGGAAAGTTTAATTTAATCGTTACATTATAAATACAAGTACATGATGTTATACCTTTGAACTACTCCTTGGACTACAATATTTTTATTTTTGACCTTGTCACAACTCACGCTTCATCCGAAGGGGAAGAATAGATCTCCTTGATGGTCTGTAAATGACAGATTATGAGAGTATGACTAGAATATAATTGTTCCTTCCATAGATTTCATGGATTGATAGTTGTAAAAACAAGAAGTATCCATCCTAATCATCGATTTTCATAATCCTTGAAGAGTACATTCTTTACTTCCTCTTATTTGCTATAGACATATCATATTGTATGTGTGTTGTGTGTCTCTAAGAGAAACCCCTTAATTGAGCCAAGACAAAAAACTGAGAAGGGGAAAAGATGGGAACTTCACTGAGGCTGAATGAGTCTAGGAATAATGAACTCTAAACCCTGTCCAGACAAAGGGAATTCCTCCTTGTCCTTCTTCTTTTTCCTCTCCGAAAAAAGAGCCTTTCTTTCTCATGAGAAAGGCCGTACTAAATTTATTCCTATAAGTGATCATACGTAAAGGACACCATTGTTTATCATGAACATTGTTTGTTTGTTTGCCGTTTTGTAGGGACTCAGAATAGTGCACGGCCAATACAAATATCATAAAATGTCTGGACTCATTGTAATGTAATGGTAACTGGATGCACTATATATATAATATATATGTTTACTGTAATTTCATCGCGCGTAAATTCGTCGTGGACCTTTTAAAGCCGTTTTTTTGTCGTGGGTATTTACCCGCTTGGCTCTTATATAGTCGGTCAATTTAGTCGTTCTTCTTTTGTCACGAAGCTTTTTTGTAGTGTAGTATTTTCCTCGTGGTATTTTTGTCGCGTTGCTTTTTTGTAGTGAAGCGTTTTCCAAGCGATTTATTTTCTTACTTTGTAGACCTAATCTCGCGGGCTCAGCTGGGGTCTCATAGGGTTTTAATCTATCGTATATATATATATATATATATATATATATATATATATATATATATATATATATATATATATATATATACTATATACCATATATGTTGCAGTAGAGAAGGAAATCACAATGGTAGATATCACAATCGTATCCTCTCTAGGAGTGATTACGATCGTGATTTATATCAAAGAATCAACGACTCTGCTAAAAGAGATAAATAGTGTTATCTTTTATAGGAGGGATGACGACTTATATATGGAAATGGTATGACGAAATTATCCGAACTATTTTTTCATGTCTGATTCTTCTCAGGTGAGTATCAAATTATTATTATATAGGTCGGTGATATAGATACAATGTTAGTAAAACCTTGCATCGCATTGCTTCCTTGAACACACAAATGAAATAATTTCCACCAAATTAGAAATAAATTGCAAATTAAATAAATAGTTTGTACGTTAATGTATCATACTTAAGTCGCCATCTCTCCTTGAGATAAGGATCGTATCTCTACCAGGAGAACGATTCTACTAGATCTTCATCTTTGTAGCTATTAATGAAAAAGGGTTTTTTATTTAAATCAATTGTAAGAAAGCTCTATTAAATGATTTTCATCTGAGCATATTTCAAACAACATAAAGAACCATATTTTAAACTTTAGAGTTGAATCCCTTATCGTTAAATGACACTCTAACAATATATAAAAAGTTTACAAGCCAATTAATCCAACATAGAGCAATTTTTGTGTAAAATGTTGCATCCGGCTATTCAAATATATGATTGAGAGAGAGTGCGTGATTTTCTTCCGCATAAGTTCCGACATTGATATATGAAACCATGATTATATGCCTTTGAATCTGATACCTCGCTATCAATTTATCACTTGTATATACGTGTGTTTCCTATCTAAATTACCAATGTTTTGTAAATATATATTTTGTTTAAACATAGAAAACACATAAATTAGAGTCTTTGTTGTTTTTCTTTTTATTGTCAGCGCTTGTTCCTCCTAACATCTAAATAATTAGGGTCTTAAAGATAGTCAATATACACAAAGAATCTATGGACTGATCCGAGATAACTTTTCTGGAGGGTTCATAAATTAAAGGGATTCTTCAAGGGTTCTTGAGATTCCAATCACAGAGTTCCTAAGAGTAACGCTTGCCTGGTCAGGGTCATTTGATCTACAGTTATAGACAAATAAACCTTTAATAGTTTATATATTTATATATATTTTGTATTTTTTAAATTAACAATAGTCCGCAGAAACTTATTTTGCTAAATAAAATGAGTTATCAGACAATCATATTTTTGTATGATCATATGCTCAAATAGCATATCATAATCTCCATAGACTTCTATATATATCTTCTGGCAACGATCCGTAAACTTCTGAAAAGCTTGACTTATACTTTATATTTTTTTAAATTAAATAAAAATATTTTCAAATTTGTTAAGATATATAACTGTTGTTGAAATTAAGAAGCTTCTGTTGCTCAAAATATATGAAAAGACAGAAGTCAAAAACTTCAATCACACACCATCACATAATGTATTCAATGTGATTCATACTAAACGCGAAAATTATAGACAAATTTAGGCAATATATGAACATTATTTATAAAAAATTAAGTTAAAAAATGAAATTTAAAATGATACTACCATTAAAATGACTGTCTTAAAAGGAAAATCATATTACACAACTTCCTAAATTAGTAAAGTTCCCTTTTAATCCAAATATAAAGCGGTTGATTTCATGACATGAATGCTTCAAATGCATATATGTTCTCATATATTTGCTGTACTTATATAAGAGGTGTAATCCATAGGGGGTTCTGATTATTGCTTCATATTTTCTCCCTTCTCATTTTGGCAGGAGCCTTTAGCTGAAGGCATTTTTATTGCCTTCGTTTTTTTTCTGTAAGTAAACAAGCCTGACAATAAAATCTCGCTTACACTCAGCCATTGTTTGCCATGAGGAAGGGCTGTTTAATACTTATGATACAAGATACCACCCTTGAACCTTTTTCCTCTAACGTGCT
This sequence comes from Caligus rogercresseyi, assembly GCA_013387185.1. NCBI lineage: Eukaryota > Metazoa > Arthropoda > Copepoda > Siphonostomatoida > Caligidae > Caligus > Caligus rogercresseyi. Next base: position 23,698,280 of record CP045891.1, read on the forward strand.
TAGCTGATAGAATCGGGGCGCCAATATTTAAAAAAAATCAGTTGACATTACGAAATAAGACATTACTTCACTGTTGGCTGTTAACATCAATTCTGGTTTATGAGTATCATCCTGGAGAACATACATGGGTTTGATTTCATGGCCTACATCATTGTCGAACCTTTGAATGCATTCCTCCATATATATATATATATATATATATCAGGAAACGACCGGGACTCTTTTTTTTACCAGGATCCGGACCGGGACTTTAATATATTCGTTCCTTCGATTTTTTTTTAAAGAATTTTTCTCAAACAGTTCCTTTAATTTTTTTAATATTTAAAAAAAAGTATTAATACAGTATTTTCTTAAAAAATGTCACTTTCAAAATGACGAACGAACGAAAATATATTAAAGTCCTGGCCCTGTGATTTTTAGACACCGGGCCGGGACGATAAAAAACAGCCGGGAACCAGGCCGAGCCGGGTGCCCGGTCGCTTCCTGATATATGTATATTCAATAAAATAAAATTCGCGCTCAAGGAAATAATGGAAGTTTGTGTTATTAAAGTTGACTATAGTAGATCCTCATTCTCACGAATAAACGTAGAAAATGACAGAAAAATAGAGTAACCAAATGAGAAAAAATGACGGGCATTTGCGCCAACTGCCATAAATAATCCTTACTTGTGATACATATGTACATGCATTTCATTTGTCTGAATTGACATTTTTTTTAATGAAGCTCTTATTGGTATGTTAATTTATCTGATCTGCAATTATTTATATTGCTATATCATATCGTTATATTTATAGCTATACCTTCATCCTTATATAATTGTTGAACAACATATGAATATATTGAACATTTTTTCTTTTTTAGTGCTTGTATGTTTGAAGGGTTTCTACATTAAATGTCTCTTATTAGTTTTTAAACTTATAAACATATTATAAAACTATAATCTACTTGGCATCTTAATAAAAGCTTTATTGCTTTTAACTGTTTTTAAACTGTAGCGTTACTTTTATTTAAAAATATAATCTAAAACATTTTTGGGGCAAATTATATCAAATAGAAATAATAATAGATATATAATTAAAAAGCATAAAAAGAAAGTTACTTACTTATAATCGGTGATTTTATGAAGAATCTACTTTTTTAAAGGCTCCTTGGTTATTTATAAGGTTTGCATGCAAAATATTAACATGCTTTGTATTCATTTTGCCTCTTGCATATTTTAATGCAATTTAAATTTCACTATAATCAACTAACAATTCAATTCTATGTGATTTTTTATCCTTCTTTTCTTTACGAATTTAACATATTTTATTTTGAAGAAATCATAAAATTAAATTTTTTAAACTAAATTAACATGCTTCTAAATAAGAATATAGCTATCGACTCTAATGGATTTGCCACCCTATTCACTCTTTTGTCGTAGTCATCCTTTCCCATAAAACCAAAATCATTTAATTACAGGTTCATGTCGTTGAATTAATTTCTAATATAAAATAGAAAGTTGAATTTCTCATGGGGGTTACTCCATCCCAATATGTTCAAGGTTAATTGCCTAATGTTCTGAATAGTTTAAATACATTCGGAAGAATTACGTTTCTTATGTATTTCTCAACATATTACAAAATTATATTTTGAATACAAGCTGTCAAAATTTTGCCAATTTTTTCGAAGTGCCGTGAAACATGCTATAAAATGATATTTTTCAATAATTATCTGTTCCTTTGAGTCTCTTGTATTGGAATTTTCTGATTAAGGTTAAAAAACAATGAGTTTTTAACATTTTATTAAAATTATCTTTCTACAAATGATTATTGTTTTATATTTTAAAAAAATATATATATAATTGTTAAAATATGAGTATCAACTTATGTTAGGTTTAATTATATGTTTTACCAATCTTTTAAACTTGAACTTCGAAATTTATAATATTCTGATTTTTTTAGGTTTAAGATATATTTAAAATATATTCACCAAACTAAATCAGAATATAATCCATTTTCTGTGCTTTTAAGCAAAATATGTCTTACACTTACGAAAAAGGAAAAATTGGTCTTAGTTCGTGCAGTTTTACACATAATAGCTTCTAAAGAAATGTTCAAGTATTTTAAATGGTTGCCATATTTTTATATAATATTTTTTCATTATTACAAGCTTAGAATAATATTCACTTACACAATTTTAATTTATAAAATTGTGAGGTTTTACATTACTTGAAATCTGAACAAAAATAAGAGGAGTGGACTTTTTCTGTGAAGAGATCATATAGATATGGAAATGCATTTTTTGCTGTTGTAAGGATCCGATTTTTCCTTTATTTATATATATATTTTTGGATTAACTGCATGTATTATTTTTCCCGCTGCAAACGGAACTTAGAAAGGAACAAAGTCACGAAACCCCTCACAGTATTAAAATAGTCCTTCAGTAGCAGCATCATTTTTCATGAGGTAATTTTTGAGCCAAACCATATGGTTTGATGAAAATTGTTCCAAGGTTCGATGCAGCATTTGGCTTTCCATATATTTATATTACAATGATGCTTAAATAAATCCTTGTCACATATCTATGTGTAGAGACATCTAAGAATATGTACATGTTTAAATATAGATCAGTAAATAATTAAATTGAATTTTAAAACTTCAATATTCCATTTAAATGGACGTAATGAGTCGTTGAAAGAGACTTGTCCTTCACTTATGAATATCATTAGGTACCCCTTAGTTGCTCTTGATACCATTGCATTATTAAAGCATTGATATCTCTACAGGCTCAAGTCTTCTATTCAAGTCAAGTTGGAAAGTAACGTATTGTGGCTTGATATATTTTTAAATATATATTATAAAAATAAAACAAAGCCAATTTAACTTTTTTTATGTATGTTTATCATACTGTTACAAAAAGTTTTGATTTGTATATCTTTATTATCGTATTCAAAATCATCAAATGCTTTAAAATGTTAATGATTATTGAAATTGAAAAGATTTTGGATTCAAATGCTTAATATTAATGCTATAACGTTTTTTTATTATAAAGAAAAATTGAATCACTTTTATATTTAAAAGAATAATATTACTTTTTCTTTTCATAACAATTTTAAACCTTATGATTACTTTATTATTTAACTGAATAAAATCAATCTAACCCTAAAGGGCCATGAAATGTATTTATCATATCCTAACAAGTAATTATATATATTTTGAAGTCTTGTTCATTGTTATTCACTTGCAATTGTATTGTTAATGTTTCCCCTTCCTATATGAAATGGCTTTTGGAATTGCAGGACTGCTGTGGCTGTTAGCGCAGCCTATCAATGCTAGCAACCAAAAAATAAATATAAATCTTCCTTATTGGTTTGTTTACCTGCAAGTATTACTATTTTACTCTTTTACAGAGTACTAATGAGTCCAAAATGACATTTGTTGACATTGTTTTTCTACTTCGTAAATATTTACGTAGTATGTTAATAAGCACATGCTGATAGACTTTTTTCAATAGAAATTATCGAGTCCCGAAACAACGTTTGGACGCACTGAATATCGTTTATTATTATTATTATTATTCTCCATTGATAAGGTAATGACAGTGACATAAGGAACTGAAAAGAGAGTGAAACTTATAATTTTATTATAAATATAAAATCTCACTCATTCGTTAGGTCTTTCAATCGTTTTCCTTCATCCAATAATGGAGAGCTAACGAAACCCTCGATATTCAGCGCTACCACTCGTTGCTTCAGTACTTATTGTTCTCTAAGTGTTGGTATCCTATCTTTTATTCAAGAAATAATATAATTCTCTCTAATTAAACCTCATTCAGGCTTGTCATGATCGACTACTTCTTATGGTGGCGGTCTGTCTAAAATGATTCGTACAATGAACATGCATTTCCGGGCGGAAATATGGTGGATGTGTCAGTAATTTTTACCACCTATGCCAATAGTAATGTGGTTCTTTATTTGCATTTAGTCATGGTTTTCATATTTTTAAAAATGGAATTCAAGGTATATATATAATGAGGACTTCATCTAATATTTTAAATGCAAATTTACCGTCTCTAAGCACCATTAAAATTGATTACAAGCTGTATATTTAAAGCTTGAACTCCTAATTACCTTACTAATATCACATTGTTACTTATGAAAATGTTATAATCCATTTAAAAAATATTAAAAAGGACTGTCATAACATTTCCTTTAAAAAAATCCATTGTCCATGGTTTTAAATATTTCGTTTAAACTTTTATCATATTTCTGGACGAATAGGGTAATCGCAAGATATGAAATGAAGAAGGATATCAGCGTAACTCCAAGAATTAAAAAAATGGTGGGTTATCGACTCAATGGGATTTCCTAGGCATATATTTTGTATTTGATGACTCCGTCATTGAACGGTTATTAATTGCAAATAATCAAAGAAAATGTATATATCCTTGCTAGATCATTTGGCTATTTTGATAATTTAAATACATATTATAATAATATTTAATATAATATATGATCATATTAAATAATATGGCTATTTTTGTTTGCCTTATATTGTAAATCCTCATATAAAAATGAATAACCACTCTAACTAAATTTTTATTACTCTCCATTATAGGTAAGATATTAATTCCAATATTTCCAAAGAACTCCGGAGTGCCTAGCACCATAATTGGCCGTGAATTCATTTCACTTTTAAGACTACATTGCAATGAAAAGCATTTATTTGCGTCTCGAACTTCTGTCTTCTCCTTAAAATAATTATATATGCGCCAGGATCTAGAGATAAAATTATACAAATTGGACCAAATTTTACCTTCAATGAATCCACTCTAAATATTATTTTAAACAATAACAATTATGCCAAAATAGGTTTTTAAAATATCTTTTTAGCTTCTTCTCAATTTATCCTGTCATGCCCATTCTTCCAATGGTGGACTATTCATAGAAATAATGGTCCAAAAGATCACTGTTCAGTCAACCTCGACATCGTGACCAGTGATCTGGATATATATCATTCTTATTCATATCAAGGAACATAAGTCCAAGTCATGTTTAATGGATGAAAGTCTGATACCCCTTATCATCTTGAGAGCATTGAACCCCTGATTAACACCAACATTGTGCAATAAATTGCACATATACTTGGGCTAAACGCTATTGCATAGAAATATCATCCCATCAGACAGGGGGCGCCATATTATAAAAATAGAAATTGTGTTTGTTGTGGAATAATTATATATTTATTTAATTAAAATTGCCCTAAAACACTGCATATTAGAAATACGTCATTATTATAACGCAACTTACATATGCTACTATAAAAATATGACACAAAGGATTAAGTGCACTCATTCATAAAATTTTGGTGTTCCAAAGGCCTCAATTCTAGTTTATTATGGGCCAAAGGACGTTGCACATGAATCCTGAGGCTGCATCTATAGCATATTTGTGTTTCAAATCAAGCGTCACATGCAGATATAACTAAAAGTTATAACAGGATCTCAACAATTTCTAATGGTTAAGATTTATTTAGAGGATTTTTATCAAGGGATCAGGTGCCGTAATGACCTTCAATATTTTGCCCGTACGGCGTCCTAGCTCAAATTTCAACTCCAGCCACCCAATCTTCGGATTCTATATGTTACAATCATGGTAGCTTAAGATATCAAATCTACTACATGTGGAACATAAGGGATTTCAAATTTCGTCACGTTTCAAATATAACAAATAGGTATGACGCATTCGAATGTTAAACCTATGGCCCAATGTCGCGATAGCCTTATTAGTATGCTCTTATATATATATATATATATATATATATATATATATATATATATATAATAGGAAATTGTTTATAAATGTCATTTTTTTATCCAATATTTTGTAAATATTCAGGTGGCTTAGACCTTTTTTAATTCAGTGGCCTTATAAATCACACTGAAACTTTATAAATGCATGCAATCACTCTATAATTAAATCGTCTGATAATTCTAAGAAGCTTTACATAATTGTTCGACTAGTTTCAGAAATAATCAACCTTACTTTTTTTGCCTTACTAAAAATCAAGGTCGAATCTGACCTTTTCCTGTGGGGCAAACAAAAGGTTGAATAAAATAATGACATTTATACACTAAAAAGACAATTTCCTAATGCACAATTAATAACATTATAACATTACTGTGGTTCCATTCGTTTAGGCTACATTTGGAAATGTGGAACTTTAGGTCATTTGTGCACGATTTGCGCGTACATATATATATATATATATATATAACACATTAAGATCATTAATGGAAATCTTGATTCATAAATAACTATGTGAATCCAGGGAATTCAAATAAACGTCATGAAAATGTGTGTTAAATAATAATAATAATAATAAAATCGTATGCCAATTAAAAGATTTTTTCAGAGTTTTTTTTCTTCGTTTTTCTTCTCTTCTTGTTTCAATGTCAACGAAGTTTGAGGATGCGTAAGGAGATGAAGTAAGGAAATAATAATAATAATATAAATTCGTGTAATGACACGAAGGGGAATTATTTCACATGAGTGCGAGGTAGTCAAATTTTTTAAAATAGGGGTTAGGCAATCATCCAAATAAAAGAAGTAGGAGGAGGCAATTTCATAATTAACGACTTCATTAATGACTAGCTCTACATACTTATATGTTTTACCTTGTTTTTTTCTTCTTCTTCTCAACACAATATAATAAAGTGTGTGTGAGATTCCTAGACGCAAATTCTCTCACACTCATTCATTGTTTAAGTACATTTCAAAATTGACGCAAAGGGTGAAGAGGGGGGAATCAAGCAGTCACAATATGTAGGAATAAAAAGCCTTTTGCTGGAGCGTGATTGGTGAAAAGAAAGGAAGAGTGAATAATGAATTGTGCAATAAGACATCATCCCTTCACTCTCGGCTCCTGTTGGAAGGGGAAAAATGGCACCTTGCTGAAGAAGATAGTCCTTCAATATCACCGTTTTTATAACCCTTATGATTAGTTTTTGTTTTTATAGTGCATATTATTTCTGTTTAGTTGAGTTTGGGTCTTTTTAGGTAGATTAATTTTAAACTATAATGTTTATTTATGTATTTTTATGCAATTCTACCTACTTTTTCATAATTGTATTTTATCTAGTACAATTTTAAATAAAGACCATTAAAAAATGGCATCCTTAATATCATGAATTGTCTTTTCTTCATGGGCCTTTTCTAATATGCCTTATTCATTTGAATAAAGCAAGTACTCAGGGGGAAATAAAGAATGCTTTTTATGTTTCATCATCTTTACTACGAAGAATGGATTATAATTATGACGCCACATAATAGGAAGACTCAGAGTTGCCAACTGAAAAACGGTATGTTTCATGCATTGCGAGAATTACCAGGCAATCATTCTTAATGCTACTTGATCAGAGCTTGGATTCGTTACCGCATGTTCGGTATCCGGTAGATTTTATTATATATATTTACCGAATATCGATCGGTGCTGTAGATAAGAAAGAAAGATCCTCGGATTTTGAAGGAAATAGCAAACAAATTATTTCCTTAACTGTCTTTTGTTATTCGTTGTCCGATATTATATGCGCTTTCAGCTCCGGAGTTGTTTATTTATTTTGCAAAGTTCAACTCTTCACACCAGGTAACAACGCTTCCAATTCTAAATACCGATTTACATTCGGTAGTCACAGCTCAGTTCTAGATTATAGTGTTTTCCTAAGGAAGGAGTCGGAAACCTATTGCTACCGAGCCAGATATAGTATAGCTCTCTGAGTGACTACGTCGGGCTTGCAGATTTTTTTTGTACACAATTTGTGTTATAATTAATACATCCATTGAAAGTTTGTTTGTTAAGTGCACTAATCAGCTCCAACACACCGGAACTTAATCTGTTATAAAGATTGTGTTGCGGTCGTGAACTGTCTAGGAATTTTATTTTTAAACAAATTAAATTATGACAAATAATATTAAGTATTTTAAAGAAATTTCTCCACTGAAAGTTATATATGAACTATTAAAAATAACCATATTCAAATTGCTAAATCATACCATTAAAATATAATAATGTCCGTGATCCATCCGTTAGACTTCCTGAAAACCCTAATTGCTTAACACTATTACAATCAACCATGTTGGATATTCCTTATCCGAGCACCTACTGGGATTAAAAAAAAAAAAAAAAATATGTCTTATTTTGAATATGACATGAACATGCTAATTGATGCCTCATGGTAGTTGTAGATATTTGACTGGCTATTTCAAGACATACCAATAAATTTTTGTTTAAAGGTCTGTATTATAACTGTACTATAAAATATACAATAATAAATAAAATATAGGTAAAATTGTGTACATGGTACATAAATAAACATTATAGTTTAAAATTAGATTACCTATAAAAGACCAAACCTCTATTCATAAAAAAGTGTAATAACATAACTTAAAAAAACACACCAAGTAAATAATAAAATATAATGAACACAACATATAAATAAATACAAACGAGTACAAACAAAACTTCAAGAACACAAAATAAATCGAGGCCGAGAAGCCTAAAACCCTTTTTTCTTATTTTCCTTTCGTTGCAATAATTTACTGTTTTATTTATGTTTTACTCATTTAACAAATTATTATATTTACTTAAAAAATGGTGCATTAAGTATTATGTACAAAATTAATCGTTGTAAATTATATGCTTCCATATTAAACTTTAATATTAAATAATCTTTTACAGATACATTCAACGCTTGAAATGAATGATAATATTGGGTAATAATGCCGTTTTGCCACCATTAAAAGGATTCAGATGTGCCTATAAGAAGAAAAAGAAGGGGGCAAAATATTCACGTTTTTTCAGTTTTTTCTTCTTCTATGCGGTCCGTTATGTGAAACCGGAACCTGTACTTGTGCGAAAAAAGGTGTCTTTTTATGTATTTGCCAAGGGTGGTCGTCCCTTTTTCCACACCGAGGCCCCTATTAAAAGGGATGTCAAGGCCAAATTCTTGGACATATGAATGAATTGATTTCGCTCTTTTTCTCTCTCTTTTGCCAAATATGAATAGGCCTATAAATTTCTATTTCGTTCCACTATGCAGGATGGTCATGTACGTAAAGAGAAACATTCAGCAGATTATGTTTTTTTTTGCTCACTTAATTTTATGGGCTCAAGAACCTACAGGTGTGTTAAAGAGAAAAATATTAAGATATAATTATTTAATTAATAAATACGGATAATAAAGTATGTAGGAACATATTTTCTTTTAATTTTATACAAACATACAGAGTCGAGAAATGTTTCAAATATATTTTTTTGTGTTTAAGAAAATATATTTCAGAACATTCATTGCTTCTAAATCATATTATTATCAATATTATAATGATATGTAGATATATATATATATATATATATATATATATATATATATATATATATATCAGACTTGTTGACGTTCGCGAGAAATTGTCGTTCACCAAAAGTTATCGTTCGTTTTAAGATTGAATCGTTCGTCGTTCCTCTTTCAATTGTCGTTCATCATTCTGGAAAGGATTTTTTCACATCATTCTGAAAAACAGTGAAGGGAAGTTTTCCCATGAAACAGAAAATTAGTTTCTTTTTTTTGCGCCAAAAGTGAACGATAGGATTTTTTTGTAGTCGTTCGCAAACGACGAACGATTACAAATGAACGACAAATCAACAAGTCTGATGTATATATATATATATATCTACATTATAACTGCCTAGTTGACATGGTATTTAATCTTAGACAATTTTGAATGAGACACATATATCTTAGGATCAAAACGGTAACGCTTCCTAGACTTTAATCTCTTAAGTAGTTCTTAGAACAATGCAATATGTCATAACTGCGTTGTTTACATCATTATTTTACTAAGAAAAAAGTATGAATATATCGGATTCCATTTTTCCATACCAATAATTAAGATAGGGATCTATCTCTCTGTCATTGCGTTATCTCTTCTTTCTTTTTTTTTGCAATTGAGCCTCCATTATGTCGTGGAATACCGCCCTAAAACCGTAATACATGTATGCAAATAGATTGTGAATAATATTTTTTTTGTATATTATTTATTTTTCGGTCTGTGAAGACGAATATTTCCTTCCTATCAAGATTAAGAACTTCCTTTTGGAATAAATGAAAGAAATACTGATTTCAATATAAGATACATATCTATATTATGAGGGAGAGAGTTTTTATATAACATATTATAAGTCTTATAGGTGTGTATTGTTCTGAGTGTTTTAGTAGCGTTTCTTGTTAGTAGTGACAGGCATAATATTTTTGACTTTTTGTATGAATTAATAATCATATTGGAAGGTTTCAATGGGAGAACACTCATCATTGTACCGGCTGTATTGATCAACAGAGGACATAGCTTTTTAAAACAACGAAACATTCATTACTTTTCAACCCATGTTTTAAATAATATAATCAGTGTAGTCACAAAATATAAATTTTATAGCCAGAAAAAAACACAAATTTCAATGATAATTAACTGTATTACAGATTTTTTCCCTTATTGCCAAATATCCGCCAAAAATATATATGTACTGAACGGCATTCGTCAAGGAGAACAAAAAATTTAATTATCATATGGAAAAGTATGCTTCTTAGAAATATAATTACTCATAAAATCTCACTATCAATTTGTATATCAGATATTCATTTAATAATGCAAAAGAAGTTATTTTTATTTCATTTAAAGATACATTAACATCGATTACCTACCCTTGCATTATTCATTTATAAGTATATTAGATTCGTTACGGCTGTGTTTGATATAGATGAAATAGTCCACTTAAGATTGTTTTTGTAAAAATGTGCGCTAATTATATATTTATAGATAAGTAGACTATGCAGGTTTAAGTTTATCTATTACTAACGGTTCCATGATTGGATCATTGTACAATAAATATTTAATTGCTTCTTAAAAGATTCAAAACAGTCCTGCATAAAGAAATATGGAAATGAATAAAAATGGATTTATATATTTTATATTTTATATTTTTCTTCGATTTACTCTGTGACTCTGAAATGGATACTCCATGATATTGCCGTTAGTCCTACCGCAACACAATTAAAAGAAATAAGCTATGTACGATTATGAGCAAAAAAAAATATATATATATATATACTTTAGTTTTTGATCAACAATTACCCCTAAAAGATCTAAACCATATATATGTCATATATAATCATGTTGGTTCAAATCAATACTTATTTATTGACATTTTCTTCTCCTCTAAACCGGACACTCAATTATATTTGCCCTCCACAAAACAAAAACAAAAAATAGATTGCCATGTAATACTGTCATAGTTCTACCAACATATATTTTAAAAATATATGCTAAACAAGCCTCAAAGTTTAAAATAAAAACCTACCGTAATGTTTATTACTATCATCACGTCAGCGCCAAATTAATTACCACGCCAAAGATTCAGGACATGATGCACTAATAATCACGTTAATGCATACAAAAACACATAAAAATGCATATAAAAGTATATTGTTTGTTTATACTATAGGTTATATATATATATATATGGCCCTCAACCGGATACTCAATGATATTTTTATATCTGCAACCCAGTATACTACTCTCTATTTTCTTTTCTTTGTATATCTATCGTTTTAACCTTGCTTTTATTATACCAATTACTATCTGCATTTCTCATTACTATGCATTTGATGAGTGTGTGTGTGTAGTAGGTTCCCATTTTCTAAGCAACTCCCTATATACTAGTAGGGCCCTACCCTACATACATACCACGAGCTACATCCACCACCTTCAAATGATCATGAAAATGTGCTCTGTCAGCTTCAAAAACACGGCGGGAAAATGATATCTTTTCCCTTCCACAACATTCATTCTGGATAAAATAATTTTATTATTTTCGTAAAGGCCTTTAAAGATACCATTAATTATTTGTGTTTGTTTTAACACGGCACACTTTTTTGTTTAATTTATTATCTTATTTATTGTGTATATAAACGAATAAAAGGCATAGCTGAAGCGAGAGAGAGAGAGAGAAAGAGAGAGAAAAACCTACATAATATTATGCCCACTAACATTATAATGGGACATATTTGAGTGAAACTTATTATCTATTGTTTAAAAAGTGGATCGTTTGCTGCGACGTTCTTGTTTAGTAGTAGTGAAATATTAGAAAGACGTATCTTAAAATAAACGAATATTCATTATCAATAAACAAAATTTATTTTATGGAATGAAAAAATCGATGCTTTATTTGGCTAAAAAACGAAATTTACGTTTTTTAAATTTACATTATTTAAATAAACATACAGTTTGAAATTAAAGTAGTTTGAGATGAAACAAATACAGACTACGAATATTGTTCATTAATTACTTAAAATTGATTTCCCATTATTTCGATTGGCTCATTAACTGTGAAATATATTATTGTGTTCCCACACTTCAATTTTGTAATCAATCTTCAATTTAAAAGGAATACCATATAAGCTCCATTATAGTTCTGCAATATTTAATAGTTATTGTTAGTGTTGAAAACTTTAAGATATATTAAGTATTATGAATAGTATTTAATTTAAATGTAGAAAAAAATATTTTTTTTCATATTTATTGATGGAAAATTAAATTTTTGCAGGGAAAAATCATTTTGTTTCCTATTCATATAAGCAAATAATGACTGAACTTAAAACTATACAAAATACAGTATATTGATAACATTATTAACTTATGTTGTGGGTGGGGTCCTTCTAGGAGTAAAGACCAACTTAAAATAAAAGCAGGACACTAATAATTATTTTTGAAGAAATATATATATATATAATTTTTTTGGTCAAAGTTTTTATTTCATATTTGCCACATCAATAATGTGTAATATAAAAATATACTTTTATAATGTTCATTTATGTTTAGTTTTTAACGTAACTGTCTTAAGATTGTGCTTTTTTATCTCCTACCTTCTAGTGTATTTTATATTTTTACACTCTATGGATTTAAACTAATAAATAAACATTTTAACCATAAAAATATATATATTAATAAAAATAAATAAATAAAACTCTTTTGAACAGTTGCGTAAAGAACATAAATGAACATTATATGTAGTTCAAATTTACTATTAATATTTTTTTTCTCGCTGAGACTCCACAAAACTCGTCCTTCCAATCTCACTTGAAAGCCTGTGTGCTTTGGAATTTGCCTCTCAAGGCCTCTTAAGGCCTTGAAAGTGAGAGAGTGAGAAGTTCATATAGCATTGTTTAGCGGTAAATTTCAAATGCTAATAATAATAATAACAATGTAACTCCATGAAGGAGAAAGAGGAGTCCTTTCGTGATTTATTTGTGTATTGTTATTTTGGAAATTTGCGGATATCTCCTCCTCTGATGACGATGATGATGATGACTAAGTACATCTCTTTTCTTCTTAATGGTTGATGTGGTTTGAACAAAAAGAAAATCCAATGTGTGTAAGCTCCTCTTAAAATCATGTCATCTCTTAGAGATAATAGAGGATTCAGAAAGGTGGATTTTTTGTTTTTCTTTGCATTGCTTTGATTGCTCTTATTTTGTATACGGTTCTTTCTTTCTATTATATACAACACAAGTAAAGCGATATTATAAAACAGCATTAAGAATTTGAATACAATAAAAAACAAATTTAATTATGTTATGATATAGAAATAAAAATTACTTTGATTAGAAGGGATATATATATATCAGGAAATGACCGGTACCCGGCTGTTTTTTGAGTGTCCCGGCCCGGTGTCTAAAAATCACCGGACCGAGACTTTTTTAGGAAATTATTTTCTAAAAAAGTCATTTCTTTAGTAAATTATTTCTTAAAAAAAACGTCATCACTTTTTTTTTTTGGAAACTCTTTTCTAAAAAAAAACGTTGTCACTTTCAGAATGACGAAAGAACGAAAATATACTGAAGTTCTTGCCCAGTTTTGGCCCGGCTTAAAAAAATTAAATCCCGACGAAAAAAATTGTTCCAGTCGTTTCCTGATATATATATATATATATATACAAATGTTTTTAAATATAATTAGTAATACCCAAAATTATTTTATTAACATAAGTATAATAATATATATTAAAAAACAAATATTTTAAATATATTATAAATACTTTTGAATTTAATAAATCACAAATACAATTATATATAATGAATCAAGCTTGAGTGCATTAACTGCGGTTACTCCACGGACAGTATATTTATTCACGAGCAGAGTTGAAAAAAGAAAAATACTTACGGTTCTTGTTGAATATCTCATTTTGTGAATTATTGATATAAGGAGTTAATATCAGGACCTTGCTGCACACGATATAATATTGCGTACCGCAAGGAATTCTAATCTGAAAAAATAAACCTTCATATCCCCCCAACCTGTCATTAAATGTTGGTGGGCATTAACCCAGAGTTATCTCCTCTGTCAGTCCTCTCAAGTGAGTTTACTGCGTCCTTGGAGTAGATGAATGGGTTTTGTGGGTGTTTGGTATTTGAAGTATGATGATACACTTTGCTTTGACAAATAGCTTGTTTTCATGCAAGGGAACCAATAATTTGTTTCTTAGTTAGCGATAAAAATATTACTGAGAAAATGATTCAACAGTTTAAAAAGCTTTCCTAATTATTTGAAGTTAAATGATAAGTAATTGTCCTTATTAATGAAAGGATGGTGCGGATGTAATTTTTATATTTTAACTTTTAAATTAGTATGTTAATAACATTCATGATTTTAATTCCATTTTTCTATTATTATTTCCGTTTTTTCTGTATTTCAAAGCAATTGCAATCACAACAAAAAAAACATAAAAATACATTCTAGTCTCAAAATATATTTTTTGAGTTATCTTGTAAATTCTGAAGGGAGTAAAGAAGTGACACCTTCGCTTATCTGATCTAAACGGATCCGTATTTCATAATAGGGAATTCATTTTTTACAATTAGGCTAAAAATATTTATACAGTCTCTTTGAGAAAAGAGAAGGAAACGTCAGTCGCCCCATCTGGTGACGTATTTATATAAGAAAAGGACGGAACAGATATGAACATAGGGACAAATAGGAGCAGAGAAAAGGATATAGTCTGCTACAATGTAAACAAAATTAAAAAGAAACAGCAAAACACCAAATGCAAATATCACCAACGAAACTTAATAAAAAAATGTAGTATTTTCTCTAACGCGATAAGGAAGTAGGAAAGTGTTTGATTTTAATCATGCTTACTTCATTTCTCAATGAAGGGGATCCTACAAACAGGAATTAAAAAATACCTTTTGTAATGATTGATTTAAAGGCCTCCTTTTCGAATAATGCTAGAACTTTCACCAAAATATACAACATAAGTTAATGAAATCGTGGGGATTTATAGGATATGAATTTCAATCCTGCTTTCCAACATATATGTTAAGTATTTTTGCAAATATGTTGTTGCATAGATACGTTTTTGCGTATCTTATTACAGACATCCTTGAGTTAAATTTGTTACTTTCCTTTTCTTATATCAAATAAGGATCCTTAGGGTGCTTCGCTCTCCCTATTATATGATCTTTTAAGTTATAAATTCATCAAAGGATTTGCACATCCCTTAGTAAAATATATACGCAATTTCGGGTAGTTTTTTTGCCTCCTCCGAAAAAACCTCTTCTATAAATCTTTCCTCACTCAATTTCCTTTATTTTTGCAATCCTTTGGTTTTTCTCCTCATAGAAGAGTGAGAGTGAGATTCGTCCTCAACATTCCTGAGAAAAATAAAAATAATATGCATTAAACATATTTTGTAAAGGCACGTTTTTATATATTTTCTTCTTTACATACATATAAGGGGGGGTTCTTCTCCATCATCACTTATGTGAATGGAGTGATGTATACGTATCTTTAAAAAAAGATCTTATTTATTTAGGCATGATCCCACGAAATTCAATATCACGGACATAATCTTCCCTCTTTTTATATATAACATACAACCTTCTTATTCAAGGCGCTTTGTATATATATACCAAAAGAATATATATATTTTCCTCGTATCTTTTTTCCTTCAATGTATATTAGTTTAGTCCCTACACTGTCAGCTGCAGCTGCTTTTGATATGTGCCCCCTTCTTATTTTACATGGGAAAGGTCAAGCATGCTAAGTAGAATGACACACGTTTAGATCAAGGGGATGATGGTTGGATACAACCCTTCATGAAGGGTTGTAAAATGATGAGGTGTTTACAAGGAGAGATCCAATGTTTGGCCTTCAAGCATTCTATTTTATTAGTTATTTTATTGTATAAAATGTTCAACAAAAAATATAGATTGTTTGTCAGTTGCATTAAGTTTTGTTCGATAGATTTGCATCCGATATAAATACGTGTTAATTAATAATTTAGCGTGTTAATTACTCCATCCATATGGCCAATGAGTTTGATTAAAATACCTCTTTTTCGCTCTCTTGTGAGTGTCGAGCCAT
Source organism: Caligus rogercresseyi (assembly GCA_013387185.1). Classification (NCBI taxonomy): domain Eukaryota; kingdom Metazoa; phylum Arthropoda; class Copepoda; order Siphonostomatoida; family Caligidae; genus Caligus; species Caligus rogercresseyi. The sequence continues at coordinate 23,714,730 of CP045891.1, forward strand.
TGCCCTCAACATTGTGAGTCAAGCAGGCGTCCACTGAGTTGCTTAAAGTAACCTTTAAAGTAATCAAAATGTTGTTAAAAAGCTATTAAAAAACTTGGGAGGACGTTAATGACTAAAACTTATACCTTAAGGAGAATAATGGGAATATTTCTGTAACTGAAAATCCTGACGTGATACAGCAAAACGGTTATGATTTTGAAATCAGCGTACCCGAATTGGTTTATATCATATTACACATCTCCAGTAATTTTTTTTTTTGAAATTTGTTATTCAGTGTTATTAACATAACTAAATGTATTATGCTTATTCCTATCCTTTAAGGATGAAACTGCAACTTCCTAGAATCAAATAAGCAATAAACACTTAATCCGAGATCCCTTTCGTCCATAAAACGATGAAAGGTCAATTTTAATATTTTTAAAGGTTTATCCATTATTTGATGTAGCAGAAAAGGGTGAGAAATAGAATGAGCATTAAGACAATGATAGCGGTTTATATTCCATGAACAATGCCGTATCTTTTTATATATGTTATGTTCTATATGATTCTTGGCATTTCTCATCACTGATGGATTACGCAGACGCTGGAGGGAGGGATTCAGAGATCCTTGAAAGTCATAGCTTTTTGCCTAGATGTTTTATGACCTTTTTCACCACGCAAATGATCTCTTGTTTGTTATCCCCTGCGCAAGTGATATATTAAAGGAGCGAGAGAGAGAGAGAGAGCACAGATTGTATGTTTTAATTCACCCTGAATGGCCTTTAGATGTCTCCTAAGAGCATCTATTTAAAAAAGCTTTGAAATCCTTTTTACCCTTAAGTGTATACTATATAATAATAATAACAATCAAAATCCCATTTAAATTGGTTAGAGGCAATATTTTAGAGGAAGGCACTGCTGGAATAGGGGTTGTTACTTCAGATGTCCTTAATATTTTGAAGGAGTTATTTCACTATGGTCCTAGTTTGTTTCTTATGGATGTATTTGTACTGAATGTTATTGGTGTGTCGTTCTTCTAAAGAGTTCAATGTTGTGAATTATCACATTAGTTCTTTTTTAAGGATATTAAATTATTATTTTTAAGTCACGCTTTACTTTTCATACGACTTCGACAACTCTCTTGCTAAGATACACGTATAAAAAATGCAGTTATCAACATCAATATATATATAGAATACTCATGAACTATGCAGTTTTTGTGCTAGATTTATGAAAAAGCTTAAAATATTCAACCGTTTTATTATTTATACCAATATAAAAAAGACTTAACCGATTTCCGCATTAAGGCCTAGTAGATCTGTGGGCATATATATTTGAGGTATTCATTCAGAGTAGTTAAATAACAATTAACTATAAATAAACATTACAAATTACAATTCATAACGCTAAACTATGTACGAATTCCTTTAAGAATGATCCAAATGAATAACACAAAAAGACACAAACATATAACAAGCTAAAATATCTTTAAGAAACCATAAAGTTTTGAACTGGATTTTTTTTATCAATAGATTTTCATATTTTTTTTATTCAAGTGTTTATACAAACGTAACATCCAGCTTTTACTTGTAGTCGCTGGAAGAGTAATATTTTTTTGAAACGAATATTTTCAAGAGGAAAAATCAATAAATTTATATACTAATGGATGGATATCTTGCATAAGGTGCGACAAAAATTGCTGGTAATTTTAAGCTTTAACCCCATTAGTGAGTTTGTCTGTAATTAGACTTTTATTGTTCACAATAGCCATTTCGAGGGCATATGTTTTTAAGAAAGTTTTATATATAATGATCGTCATTAAATGAAACTTATCCATTCATTAATTATATGATAAACTACAGATTAAATCTTTTAAATTAAACATTTCTACTAGAGACGGATGATACATTTTACAAACTATCAATTAGTATGGTTCGACTTTAGTAGTTATAATTTTTACGTCAATCATTTACAACAGAAAAAGTTTTGCTACATATCAAGACCTCGAGAAATCCATGTATCTGGGGTCATTTTCTTTACCAACAGCATCTCTTGTTGGTCTTACACATATGATATCTTAAACCTTGTCTTTTATGATGCCCAGAATTATATATGTATACAATCGGGCGACCCAGTAATACTATCAAAATGTTTCTGTTCATAATATGAAACTGCAATTCCATTGAAGATCATTGGACAACAACAACTTTTAATTTAGATAACAATTCCTCGTCAATTCCCATCCTTGTAAACCCATAAGAACCCCCAATAAAAATACTATCAGTCAAAACATATATACATAGAAACAAACTGAAGGTTAAGATCTCTCTATATATGTACATAATAATAATATATTTTGAATAGGTTGAGGCCAAGTTTGGAGTCAAGAAGGTGTGTGTGTGTTTATATATGAGTTGTTCATCCTACATTGTTTATTTGAGAGAGATGTAGATCAACGACCTCTGACTTATCTTGCCTCCAAGATCCCTTAAATCCATGAATTGAAACAGGAAATTCAATAAAATCAAGTAACTTTAAAGTCGAAACATTTCTTCCCTTTTTGCTCTATTCTTAAAAAGGATTTTTAAGAGCCTAAGTCTAAAAGTAGAGCCTGAAAAAATCCAAAAAATCGACAAGAGAAACGGCCGAAATAGTCTAAATAGATACCCCCACCAGACACCCTAGAACCCTTATCAATGAGTAAACTAAGTAAGGCCCTTAAAGCCAATCAAATAACATTTCAGACAAATATATAAGCTATTCTTAAGACTTGGTTTTTAAAGATTCTTAATTAAAATCCAGAAATTAATTTAATATGTAATGAAATTAAACCTATATGTTCATAAATATATAGTTTTTTCTAAATATTATCTTTTTATCAGTTAAATTCCTGATATGAAGAATCCTCCACGCTTTCCTAGTCCTTTCAATGTCAGCCATTCCAATTTGCTGTGACTCTGTTTTGACAATTAATATTAAATGATTGACAGCACAGACGACGAGTGGGGTTTCAAGGATAGTGGCTTAAATTGACTTTAAATGAAGAAACGAAAAGGGATTTCCACCCCTATTCTTACTCATCTCTTCTTATTATTGCGAATCTCAGTTAACCATTAAAGAGAATCCGGAATAACTTGTGAAGACGTCTATCTGTACATTTGTAACTTTTTACTTGTAGTATATTTTTTTTTGAAGTAAATAAGGTTCATTATTATTATTCTAAGAAATGTTTGTGATAGGATATCCATAGCGATGGATATGAACAATTTGCTATTGACTGAGAATAAGAATTTCTACGGTCAAGTAACGTTAAAGTATACTTACATAAAAATATAATTTGTAAATGATCTTGCATGTGTATATATATAATTCAACGGTTCAAACTGTTTTAATTACGATTGTGTAATTTTTTTATTGTTACTACCTTCGGCAGATTCTTTGTTTAAGCATTTATAAGTATTCATAAAACACATTCTGATGTGTATGTATATTTATAGCTATTTCAATGCCATGTGCCATGACTGCAGGCTTTCATGTCACATTAAAACTTGACTATTTGTTTGCCATCTTCCCCTGAATCTATTAAAAATAATTTAGGAGGAAAGAATAAGAAAGTAAGAATGTGAAGCCGTCTTTTTCGCCATAATATTGTGCACGTGTGCGTAGAGATAATGATCCAAGAAGAATTGCAAATAACTTATGAATGATTGCCTTTTGTCGTATTTTGGGGTGGAGCAGTAGAAGGAAAACTCCACCGGTGAAAGTTGGGAAACTCAACAAGGAGAGTGATTATGGTATTGTTATTATTATTATTATAATCGTTTCTTATTATTATTATTTATGTTCGTAATATTCTCCTCCCTGGAATCATGGGTGCATTCGAAAAGTTCCCATATAAGGGAATAATTACTGATTGCTGAGAATTAAAATTACCAAATAGTATTGTTGATAGGTGTATATATATATATAATATATATATATATATATATATATATATATATATATTATATATATATATATATCAGGAAACGACCAGGTCCCGCCCGGTGTCCCGGTTTTTTTAATACACCTGGCCGGGACTTCAATATTTTCTTTCGTTTGTCATTCATAAATATTATTTAGAAAATAATTTCGCAAAAAAGTGAGGACGTTTTTTTAATAGAATAATATGAATACAAAATTATAAATACAAACTAATAATTTTAATAAGTTGTATTCAATTATTTCAATTTGTCCTTATACGAATGATTGATACTCAATTGCTTCTTTATTTTTTTTAGTATCAAAATGAACCTTTTAATTCCTGTATTTTTACACACTCGATTTAAATTCAAAGAAATTTCTTTGATGACCTTTCAATTTTTATATCCTATATTGGCTGTTGATACAACAATATCTCGTTTACAAAAAAATGTATCTTGCCATTCATAAGACATTCCTTTATGAACAATACGTCATCTATAATATAATGGATTCTTGTGACTGGGAACCAAATATGCGTCCCTACACTTGAGTTCTCGCCCTTTATTAATAAAAGTAAGAAAATTCTTATCCGTATATCTGACGTTTTTTAAAGAGAGAAGGAGAGAGAGAGAGAGGAAAAATACGATATCTGATTTGCTCCACTTCCTTCCAATAGTATTTTTTTTTTTCAAGACGTCTTCCAAATATAAAATATAAGCAGCGTACTTTTTTTCATTACTATGTAGGCTCTCTGATATCTTCTCGTCACTTAAAACCCTCTTGACAAATGTACAACTGACATAATAATAACACTTATCTATGTATACAGGTTGTCTCTTATCTTTCTTTTTGTCCAAATTAATGGAGCATAAACGATGTGTAATTTAGATATCTTTATTATAGTTGTTGTATACCATTATTGTCCTTGCGTCACAACAGCCTTTTCAAATTCTATTTGGTGAATTCCTTTTTGTTTCCTGCTTGTACTATAGAGGGAAACATATTTTTGCAGAGATTATATTCTAATTCCTAATAAAGACGATATTTCTATTATGTCGTCAACCTCTCTCTGGCGACCACTCAAGGGAATCCATTAGAGGCAGGTGGACGCTATACACTGAGGGATTTAGTACTATTTGAAGCAAATAATCACATTGAAGAAAATATGCGTTTATCGGCTTCAGCTTTAAAAGATGTTGTTGATTTTCCCTTCAGCTAGCATTCCTGTGGCCATTATGCAAAACTTTACTGATTTTTATAAGAATGCACTATAGCAGATGTGCAAAAGAAAAAACAAATCAACTAGACAATAAAAACAGAAACAAAGCAAAAAAATTAAAAAGATATAAAGATTTAATGAATTTTTTTTTTGTTAAAATACGAAGATGGAGGTTCACGATATTAGAAACGCATAAATTTTGTGTTCATTAGAACCGTGGAATTTACTGGGTTTTGATGATTATTCCATCGATGACAGCCTCCATTTGAGGAGTTTAAAAACTATAAAAGGGTCTCTGGTTCAAACAACCACCGTATCATAATAATCCATTACTTTGCTTAGATAAAGTGTACTAATGAATCAATTGAGCGATGATGGGCATTTCCAGAAAGCCCATTGAATAATCATCAGAGAGAATCAGTAATAAAATCGCTCTGAATAAAATGAATTGCATTGGGGCTGAAAGACTCTTAAAAGGATATTATTTTACGCATTATTTGTTCAGAGATACACAACTATAACTCAAGTGGACTCACCCACCGGAAGCCTTTGCCTGAAGAATAAAAAGGCAGACCCACATACCTCTACACATACTCATGGATGCATTAATCCAATTATGATAATGAGGCTTTGAAGTGAAAGTTTAATATTTTTCTCAGAAAGAGAGACTCAAATGTTATATATTTATTTATTAACACAATATTATTGTTATTAAACGGGTGTGGTGGTTGAGGTTAGGAAGCAATATGGGCACCCCCCCCCCCTCTCAACCCCCATTTCTTGCTCTGCTTGCTCTTTCCCTCGTCTCCATATATCATTTTAAAAATGTGGTATTTTTGATAATTTTTTTAGAAGAAAAAATAATTCTTTATTTTATTGTAAAACGCAGATTTTTTTTCTCATTTCATAAACAATCAAAACATTGAAGAGGACTAAGGAATTTCAATGTTAAGAAAGACATTTGAATATTGTGTGTGTGTATAGTTGCTTATAGCAATTTTTTCTCTCTTTATCTAAGAAGAAGAAGAAGAGGGAGGAGGAGCCCCTCTAAATGGTTCTCACACTTTCACTTCATAGGAACCCCTTTTTTATTCTACGGTGGTTTTCATCAGAGTGATGATGAGTCACTATGGACGGTAGATGGCGCTGCGGTTCTGAAACATTATTTTTTGTTTTGGGGTTGATGATGCAAATGTTTAGATATACTGTATCCTTTTTTAAAGTACTTAAGTTAATATATGTTAATTGTCTTCTGTTTGTCTGTTATAGAATTAACACTCAAAATTTAGTCTAAAGTTGCGATTCTTGCCACGTAATTCGCTAGTCTATTAAAGTACTGTAAAGTAGATCTAATTCAGCTCAAATTATATCATCAGAAAGACGAGCTAACTAATCTTTGCAGCTAAGCCATCTTAGGTCCATCTCCCAATGCTTTTCGAATATATCACAATAATAAAATAATATATAAGAGGAGCGTTCTAATAGAATATATGCATTTATTTAAGGTGGCTTCAGTTGGTTTGTACGTCTTATCACCAGAGATCTAACTCATACAGATATTTAAAAAATATAGATAACTTATTCTGAGATATTCATCAGCTGTTGAGGAAGGATTCCCAAAACAAACAGATCTTCTATATCAGTGGTGCCATGGTGACAGCCAGCCCATTATGTCAGTGGCTGAGAGGTGTTTTTTATAAATAAATAATACTATGACACAATATCAACAAATTTAAATCTACTTATGTTTTTTGTTGTGTATGTCTTGCCAGGCCAAAAATTACCGGTAATTTGGCCCCCCCAAGTCCCACTTGAAAGCAATCTGGCCCCCGACCATTTCCCCTGTCATCCCTGTTCAATATCCTTTCTGAAATAACACAGTAACGTCACACACAAAACCTTAAAAAAACCTATGAAATGTTGAATGGATTGGTTTGTTACGGACAACCATGAGGGTAATTGATTTTTAAATATGCTTTTATACTGAGGATCTCTATGGGTTTCATACATCTATATGATCTATATCATATATTCAATGACGAATAAAAAAACATAATGGAGTTGCTTTAATCATTCGGTATTATGGATAAGCTTTATGCTTAGTTCGATATAGGATTGTCGTTATCTATGGAGGATCATGAATGAATAGCTCTGACATAAATGGTCATACCACAATAAGTTAAATGGCGAGATATTACGCAGATTCTATCCTTTTTTATTATCATTATTTGAGCTTCTTTAATCTCAACGAGTCATGATCGAAAAGGGAGTCAAAGATATATATTTATATATATGTAAGGATATCAACCTGGGACCTTTTTCTTGTGCGTGACTGTTTGAACGAGAAGGAGTGAGAGTAATAATAATAATATATCAGGTGGTATTTTAAAGCAAGGCATAGTTATCCTTAAAAAACACTCAAGCATCTTTTCTCATGGCCCTTCTTGATACAATCCTTTGAATGGGGGACTCCTATCAAGTCACCTTATAATACAAGTTAGAGCTCATTCAGCTCGGGGAAATATGTTGATAAATGGGCAATCACTCTGACTAATAGACGTAAGAAAAACAGTGTTGCCAACTTTAAAAAAAATTGTTTATAAAGGAAATTGAAAGAGGAAACAGTAGTGTTATCCATAGTTATGAGAACATATATTTAGTTAATTTTTATGTAAAGTGCAAGTATTGGATATATAAATAGTTATGGTTCAAGATGATCCGTTCACTAAAATAGTTTGCCAAAATGATCTATAACTAATAATAATAATATTGAATATATTTTAAGTTAGTGGGTGATAAAAGAAAATAATGAAGTGGGAAGCAACGTCAATGAATATTATTGTGAAATAATATGATAATAACCAAGGCTGTAGGAATCTGGACATCAACTTTCTGGCAGTAACAACCTTTTAACGCATACAATGCATAATGGCTTTTTTTGCATATTTATCGTATATTTTTACTAATTTTGTGGAGGTTGCGACTTCTTTTCACGAAAAAATCTCTATAAAGAGCGACTTTTTGTGGACTAAAGAACCGCTGTCACTTGTCCAGAATGACGACATTAACAAACATTTACTGTAATTCTTTTCTTTAAAAGAACTTGTCACTTTTGGCCAAGAATAATGCACATATTTGTACATTTGTTTCCGCATATTGGCCTTTTTTGGCTTATTTACTTTTAAAATCGCGTATTTCTGTGCAACAATATTCCACGAACCTTTATGATGGCTCACTAGAAAAGCTTTTTAATTGTCATGTGGTAATCATCATGGTATACCCACTAGATGGCGCCCTGCATCCTAGGGGATTCTCCTTTTTTTTTCTTTGGGTGGGCTGGCACCGAAAAGGATATTTGAATATGGATAAGGATTTTTTTTTTTTTTTTCGCGGGGGAAAGTAGTCTTTGCAATAAAAAGATAAGGAGAAGGGAGAATACGGGAAATACTTGCTCATAAGAGGTATAATAAAATACCTCTCTTCGTATTCTCCCCCACTCTTGTAGGTGGTGCGAAGGAATATTATTATTATTATCATTTTCATTCTGTGAGGGCCTCGCCTGCATTTTTCTAAAGTAGAGAGAAGGAATGCTATAAGAGAAATGAGTGGCAGCAGCAGACGCTGTATCAAGGTCAGAGGGGCACCACTTTTTTTGAGGAGAGGATGTTAAACACTTTAATACTATTATTATTATTATTCCTGCTTATATGATTATATTTTTATTCCATATCATGGAAATAGGTGCTTTTTTCTCTCTCTCGTTCAATTCCTCTGAGGTGTCCAATCTTGGCGTATCCTCCTTCGTTGTAAAAACTGTTTGTCCCCTTTATCACCCACCTAACTGCAACTGTGCAATACACTCAATAGAAGAATAAAGGAGAAAACGCCAAAGAATCGAACTTCAAGAATATAAAGCATTTAAGTGAAGGAAGGATTGTATTTATAGCTTGAGAAGATTAAAGTCTAATGATAAATGACAATAAATACACAGGGACGTCATTATTGGATTTTTTAAATAATGTTTCTTTTATTCTCAATACATCTGTCGGCAGCCATTTTAGGTTGATTTTACGTCAACAACTCTTCTAGTCGAACATTTTCTCCCTCTTCTCTCTCGAGTATCCATTTATTATATAGG
>CP045891.1:23724128-23739673 GCA_013387185.1 Caligus rogercresseyi
CCCCCCCCCCCCTAGATGTTAATTAGTAACTTGACAGTCCATTATAAAGAAACTATTTATATTGTCACATATGGGTTGATTACCCTTAGAAACCTGAGCGTCGATTTTTCGACGTGTTATAAAAGTTAAAAAAAATCGGAATATATGCAAAATGACACTGTATGAAAATGGATATCGTTTTAAGAGTATTTAACTAGGTTAAGATCCATTGTTTATGTTTGTGACATTTTTGTCAGTTTAGACAAGAGTTTACAGCGGACGGACGTGCCTTAAATTTTCCACTCAAGGATATGTTTTCTTCGTTGTCAAGTACTTTCAATAAGTAATAGTGGTGATTAAATTATTATTAAGCATTATTCGCTTAAATGTTGTTACATATTATATCGAATTTAATCCTTTTTGTTCTAGAAAAAACTATTTTATTTCTCTAATAAAGCCTGTAGAGCCTGAGTCGACGATTTTTCGACCTTTCGAATTTCTCACGCAGTGAAGTCAATTTGGTTGAAATTTGAACAATGCTCTATGTGTCAAAGATAAAATGCCATAATTTTTCATTGTTCTACTATCATATTAAATTTCGGTTCTAATGGGTTAATGACGTATAGCTGTATTTCGTTACGGGGTTCGAATCCCTGGAGTACCCACTCCAAGAGAGTAATGGGGCTTATAATAAATAAAAAATATTATCATTTATTCATTTAACACAATGATGCTTGCATATTATTAGTGTCAATTATAAAAATAATGAAAACGTTTTATTTTATGTAGCCATTGACCCCAAAAAATTCTTTACAGTGCTCGTCCCCTTAATCAAGAAGGCCCCTTACTTTATTTCAACATCGTTTTTGTTATTCAGGACTTGATAGATCTCTAATTGCAGTAATGCACTCATGCCAACTTTTTTCTTTGAGAATGATGCAATGCCATCAAACCATAATGGCAAAAAAAGGAAAACGGTAATGTAGTAGTTCAATAGTCTCTTTAAAAAGTAGGTTTGTCTCCTTCGTCAGCTTTTAATCTGATGAAGGTAACTTTTAGCGACCTTAATTGAGTAATTTAATGTTGATAAGTCGATAATAGATTATATATATATATATATATATATATATACTAGCAAATATTACCCGGCGCTGTGATTTGCCAACTTGACAATAGTCTGGATGAAAAAAAAATCACCCAATAATTTTAGTTTATTTTAATTTTCATATAAAATAAATCTATGCAAAGTCGTCCTAGGGTCTTCATTCCATTTTTTCGTGTTTGTATTCCTTAAGGCTTGGTATTTAAACATCATAAAAAGAAGAAACACACGAATAATTTCAGTGATGCCATCGCATGTGTACCTTTCATATAAATCAGTTCTTTTAAAAAGTTGACATGGGTATTCATTGCCATTTTTCGTTTTTATACCTTACGGCTGGATTAATTATCGTAAAATAAAAAAATGACACGAATATATCAGTGATGTCATTGCATGTAACTTTCATTTAAAATCAGTTTCTTTAAAAGTTATCATTGGGTTTTCATTGCCATTTTTCCGTTTTGTATTCCTTAAGGCTGGGATTAAACATTGTAAAATGAAGAAATCACACCAATAATTTTAGTGATGTCATCGCTGTTGATTTTTCATATTAAAATAAATTCTTTAAAAGTCGTCTAGGGTCTTCATTGCCATTTTTCCCGTTTGTATTCTTAAGGAGGATATTAAAACATAATAAAAAAGAGTCAAATCACACGAATAATTCAGTGAAATCATCGCAGTGACTTTCATATTCAAACCAGTTCATTAAAAAGTTGTAGATCTTCATTGACATTTTTTCCGTTTCGTATTCCTTAAGGCGGGTATGTTAAACATCGTAAAAAGAAGATGAATAAATTGTTAGTGATGTCATCAAATGTGATTTGTCAATTCAAATCGTCCTTAAAAGTTGTCCATGGGTCTTCATTGCCCTTTTTTCCGGGTTTTTTTGTTCCTTAAGGCTGGGAATTAAACATCGTTAAAAAGTAGTTATTTTTTAGTCGTTTCATAGAGTGTATGTTATTTTCTTATGAGAAGAGTCCTTAAAAAGTCGTCATTGTATTGCCATTTTTTCCGTTTTGTATTCCTTAAGGCTGGGTATTGACCTCCCTTTCCACTCTAGGCATTATTGAATTTGATTAGCACGATGGTGCAATATAAAAAAGTGTTGTTATTTTCCACAAAACTTAAATTTGGTGGGGACATACGGGACAGAAAGAAAAATATTTAGTAATCATGTAAGAAAACGAATTTTCCGGAAACACTCAAAAAAAAAAACTTACACGTCTTAGTACAAGTCTATCCACAGAAAATTGGGCAAAATAACTTGTAAATTTAAAAAATCGGCAAAAAAAAAACGTTTTGGCGAATAAAATAAGCATGCGATGACGAATTTTCCGGGAGTTGACAACCCCACTAAAACCACTCCAGGAGCTCTCAAAACTATTCACTGAAAATTTCGTCAAGATCTAATGAACCGTTCGGGAGATACAGGGAAACGAACGACACGAACGGAAATCTTTTTTTATAAGTTAGAAGATAGAGGTATATATATATATAGAGAGAGAGAGAGATCTGAGCGTCAGTCGATGGGTTGTAAAAAAATATTTGAGACTGTCTTTTCACGAGGATTCCATCATGTCCTCTTGGAAACTTACTGCCGATTCCATGAAGGTGTACCCCTTACAAAAGCATCTGCTTTTAAATATAAATGCTAAAAAATAGATATTTATATGATTTTTAAGCTTTTGCAATTTGGCATGTTTATTGAACACTTTGTTTTCACCCATGATTTTGTTATAAGTGTATTTGTAATGCTAAAACTTTATAGATGCATATTTGCATAATATTGTATATACTTTTTGCTTATATTGGAGGATACATTTTTATAGAATAGTAATATATGTTTAAAAAATGAACTCTTGAAGGCTTATTTTCTGAGGAATTTTCTGATGTCATTTAATTTGTAGTACAGCAAGGACATTCAAAATTAATAAGATATTAGGTTCATTTAAGTAAATATTCATCCCCATGTATGCTGCTACTCAATGGTGGAACCATTTAGGAAAAAAATAAAATGAGTGCTTAATAACCTATGCTTCCAAACATCAAAGGCTTTATTGTATAGTACATTATTGTACATCAATATATAAAGCCCGAAGCTCACTTGATAAGCTCGAGTTGCGGTTTTGAACCCGTCGTCAATCTTAGATCCCTCTTAAGTGACGATTTCAAAACCGCAACTCGAGCTTTTAAAATGAGCTTCGGGCTTTATATATTTATATGTACATTAATGTAGAAAATTGCTGTGAAATATAAGAAGACAGTCCACATAATCTAAATGAATCTCAAGGTCTTCATTTCATTATTTAAAGAAGCCATTTGGATCCGTTTGCCAGGGAGTTTTTTAAAGAAAAGTCCCAACATATCATCCATGGCTATGATAATGTTCCATGAAGATTCTTAACCCGAAAAGCTTGTATTGCTCCCGCCATCATCTCCCCTTAAAAACTCCCCCCCCCCCCCCCCCCATCCATACATTCCCATTCAAATCTTTTTGCCCTCTCTGAAGAGGGATGATGCCATACGTTGTCGTCGTCGTAGTAGTAGTAGGCATGATGATGGTATCCTGAAATAATAATGATAATCAAGACGGCTTGTGTTTTGCGCTCCCACAGGCCCGTGTACTCCCTCTTCTTCTTCTATTCTTCTGCTTCTTATTCCGTAATTCCCATACACCAAAAAAACAAACGAATACTTCTTCTTTAGTCAAACATCCAATGTCTTCCTGTGTGTTTGATCTGTGCCTCTCTTGTGACCCTTGTGAATGAACTCAACCTCAAAATGTCTTAATGGTTAATCTTTTTCATAAGCAACATTCATCCCTCTCATCCTTTGCCGCCATGCATTGCCTACACATACCCGACAGCATTGTCCTCTCTGTCCCTGATGTGAATCAAGTAAGCGATCATTTATGCATAACAAATATAATATTATTATTAGTAGTAGTATAATTTTTTGTCAAATGCATTTAAGAGAAAACGAAAAGTCAAGGATATCAAATATCTCTCTCACTGTGGGCATATCGATTATTGGGGGAAGTAGCAGCAGCAGCAGCATCTACCTTTATTTCTTCTTCTTTGCTGTAAAGAGGTGGGCTATCAGAGGAAGGAGGGAGGAAAAGTTGGTCATGTCCGGGTTGCAGAAATAATGATGATGGTTTAATAATAATAACAAAAATGATTTTGCATTATTATTATTCTTTACCCTGAATGTCCATGAGGTTTTCACTCATATGTATGTATCTTCTCTATATTTATAATGGGCATACATGATTTCACAAATAGGTAAGATAAGTTGCTGCAATTCATATATGAATTGATTAACTGATTTCCTATGCATTGATCTTTGAATCTAGGATAATTCATATTAATGATAGACATTTCCATTGAATTATAAAGGTTGGATGATAGTATATATTTTTGGGGTATATTTTGGATATCGTCCGATTGAATATGAATTGGTCCATTGAGCATAGGATATTTTTTATTGAGGTTGATCGATAGTCGTGACTAGTAGTGACGGTAGGAAGTTGTCCTGAATAACAAACGTCATTTTTCAAAAATCAAATTTTATGAGGTCTCTAACTCGTTTAAAAGGGAAAGAATGGTTTTCAGGGTCATTTTGAAGAATGTGTCAGTAAAAATACGACACCCGGGATACAGCCTAATCGATGGAGTTCCGAAAGCCAGTTTCATATAAGGTTCAAATCCACGGCCAATAACGAATCCTCAGATTGCACCATCCATAACTACGGACTATTAGCTTTTTAAACTTGTCAATGTGAGTACAGTAATCTACCACAAATGAAACTAGGCACATATACTCATTGTATACTCATTGCACTCTCTGCAAACCTCCGCCGTCACGGGGTCCTTATGAGCCTTCCGAGGCGGATTTTTCACGACTAGGGCGGCGTAGAGGGACGGGGGAGGGTTCCCTTCGATGGAAATTCCGAGAGGAAGACGCTCCCGGCACCCGATTTCACAGCACAGCGACATCTATTGACAGAGTAGGCTAACTTGAAATATTTATTAGTATTTAGCTCAATTTGCATATTAAGAAGCACTCAGAGATGCCAAAATTTAATCACTTGTTCTTTTTGGCATTTCCAACAACTCCACAAAGTTTCATCCGTATCCGTTCGTACTTTTGAGTTATCCTGCTGGCAAAAAACCAACGCTAGTGAAAACAATACCTCCTTCGGCGAAGGTAACAACGGCAGTGTTAAGCGCTAAAAATACAGTCAATTGGGTTCTTCCATGGGTTGTTATTATTATTATGGCAGTTTTGAGCTTTAAACAAAAAAGACAGGGGACCACATTGGGCCATATCACTTTGTCCTGTTCTTACCTTAACAAAAATAAATAATGAAGATAACAAAAGGATTCAAACTTTACTTTTTATTTATAAAAAAAACTTTATTTTTATTTTATTCCATATTTCTAAATGTACGGTGGAAAAACATTAATAATTTTTTTTTGTAAAAATAAATCTTTTAACATTATTAAAAATTGGTTCTCTTAGGGTTTTAATAATGCTGATTTATTTATCCAATCATTTTAATCTCAATGTCAAAGTTATGTGTATATAATCAAGCCATGCTGAAACTCTTATTGTATTTTAATTGTAAATTCAATTTGTTTAGATATTCATGCCATGAATATTAAGGATATTACGGGTATTAATATAAGCTTCAAAACTTCAGTCGTAAAACACAATTTCTCTATTTATTTTCAACTGAATTATATCTCTACCAATGTATATAAAATATACATTGTAATGGTGTTATGACATCCATTAAAAAGATCAAAATATCTTAATATATCATATATTTTGTTTTAATTGCTGAATGTGAGGTTTATATGGTGTTGGTATTATTAATATTGTATGAACAAACTCATTGACTGATTAAGTATTATTTTGTTAGGGATTTGTACTCTCTGGCTTGATAAAATGGTCATTGAATAATTTTTTAATGGCAAGGCCTTGACAATTTCCATAAATCGATGGATTTGACAATAGTTGCATCTTGTCAAGTAGTAGCTTACTTTACCAAATTCATCGTTTGCTAGAGCATATATATATATATATATATATATATAGAAATTCACATAATTTTGTTTACATATCTACTTAAATTTCTTCAAGTAATAAGTTATTGGATCGATAAGTTTAACTCTCTATTAACAATGCTAAATGTATTTTACATGTCGAGGATTATTTTTTTCCCAAGACATTTTTAAAATGTGTATCATTCTTTATGAAGACAAAAAAATAAAGTATTTAAGTTGCCCCAGCACACAAATCAAATTATTTCTAGTTACAATTGCAAAAAAATAATATACTTCTTTACAGGAAAGGTTTCCTGCAGTATGTTATTCAAATTAAGATTTTTTATTTGTATGATATTGTGTCATAAATATGTAATTCGTTAAAAAATATCACTGCAATGTGTTTTCGCCCGGTCATGATGTGATTCACAAAAGTTTTTTACAGTTATAGGATAAATGATATTGGATGTATGATAATAACTGATTCTTTACATAATTTTACAATAGATAGTTTTCGTTTTTCCTTCAGCACGGGATTTCTTGAATAAAATTATCTATTAAATATTAAAAATTTGTGTTTAAAATGATATGTTAATATATATTTCAAAAAAAAATTTTCTACTATTCTGAAGCTTTGTTTACATCATATTAAAAATATTTTGTTATGAAGCGGCTAAGCAATACTTCATTGTTAATTTTGTCAACGATTATATATATATATATATATATATAAGCTTATATTACATAATTATAGTTCAAATTTTTAAATTAAGTTTTATCATCATAATCTATATTTTAACTAGAAATTGCGAGCCTTTTATATCTATTTTTTACATTCTTTGTGTGGTGGTATTTAAAAATACTTATGGTACTATTAACATGAATTTTAGTCCATTTTTATTTCAGATTTACTGAAAGATGAGTTGTCCTAAAATTGAAATGGATTAGACTGTAAGGATCCTTTCGAGGAAAATATAACCATACTTATTGACCTTGAAGGCCCATATTGCTTTGAAGAAATGTTATATATATATATATATAAGTTCTTTTAAATTAAACATTTATATTGCTGCAACTATCCATATTTAGGTTCATCTTTAAAAATCCCTATGAAATGAAGTAGAAAAAGTGGGTTTGTTCGGTTTTAAGATAAAGTTTTCATGAAATAAACAATGGTTGTAGTGGTTCTTGTATTGTTTTTGAATCTTTGAGCAATGTTCTTCATATATTGGGAGGATAATTTTGATTCGTGGCCTATACTTTCATTTGCCAACAAGTTATCCCTCTTTTAGATGAAAAATGCTATGCACATCCTATAAAATATGTATCCTTCTACCTCATCAAATTTTATCCCTTTGTACGACCAAAATATCAAAGAACTATTTCCAGAAAATGAATGTTCCTCTTGTAGCCATATCTTTTTTTTCAGTTTCAGAGACTTTAAAACTTAATATCCAAAGACTTCCTATCCTATAGTATAACTCCTAACATATTTTTCACATATATGGAACTTTTAATATACTTGATATCATACGAAGTAACGCAATTTCAAAGCCCTCAAAACCTCCTTTGTGTTTTCGTACTTGAAGGCATAACAATGTCCGGTTATGCAATCAATGACCATATTTGCTTCCTCTATGCTTTCAAACAATCACTTAAGCAATGCACTGAGCCTTCCAAAAAATGGTTGTTACCTTATCACTTAATAAATAAATACAAAGCACCACCATTTTGAAATTGATTTAGCTATATGTTCATGAATAAAACCATGTGTTTATCTTGTATGCATTGAACCTAAGAAGCCGCCTTCAATGCAAGCTTCTCAGGGCCTTAAATCGTTTTAAAAAGAAATTTCTGAATCAATAATAAATCCCCTCGTTTTTTGATGGCATTGAGGGAAAGAAAACAAATTATTGTTATTATAATTATTTTATTCCGGCATTGCTCCTTTCATTCCCATTATGATCAAGCATCATCAAGTGTTCAAGGTTAGAACCTCATGAGCAGCATCATCATCAGAGCATTGCACAAGGCATTTCGTTAATACTACTCAACTCTCTCTCTCTCAACAATAATAATACAAAATCATATGATGTCAATGCATTCCTTGCTTCTTCTACTAATGATACAACAACTCCCTACTTGGGTATCAATGGTGGTGCATCTCTCTCTCTACAATATGCATATGCACTTGCCCTTCCACTGGAAAGGTTAGGGACTACATTAAAAAGGGCACATTTAGAGCAGGAGTTCCGGTATTCAGTTCTATGCATTATATACATACTGCTTTATGTACTTTCATAGATAAGTGATAAGTGTCTGGACTTATCCGATAAGTACTTAAATATATATGCTGACGATTATGTAAAATATCGGCTATATTGTTATATATTGTATTGTCTGGTGTATAATGAGATCTTAGTACATATATAAAAGGATCTTCTATCTGCATATTCATTTGTAAGTATATAAATACTGATTTTCTTAGTATACATATTAAAAAAGAGTACTTTTTAAATAGTTCATAAAAACTCAAAATAATTGTATAGGCAAACATATGAGTGGAATAATACGACTAGATATCTAAGTATATTTATAATCTTAATTTATTCATTTAAAAAACAAATGGTATGAACTATATTTTGATGATTTATTCAACTCAATACTTTCTTATCCATGTGTTGTATTTTAACCTTTTTTTTCGTGTCTTAGTATTTTGATTTCCCCTCTTGACCATTCCTAAGCGTTTCTTCCGGACAAACCTATTTACGAACGCTCATTTATGCTGGAATAATATTGTGAAATATTTCAGTAATTTATGTAAAATAAAGACTTAATGAATAGAAGGGGACAATATCTAACTTTAAGTGTTTATAGATAGGTGCTCCTAGAAGTTTTCTTGTTTAATTTAAGTAAGTTTTTAAAGATATATATATATATTTCAAAATATATATTTCGATTATTTCTTTTTTTTTGCTGGAACTATTTTTTAATTAATAATATAATGTGTTTTTTTTTAATTATGTTTCAATCAATAAATATAAGGAAGTGATCTTCTTACTTCTTACCTTCGTTATTAAGTACATAGATATGTGATAATTCTTGAAAGGCCAACAAGTTTTTGAAACATTCACTCCCACTGGTAAAGCTACAGTTTATTGTAAAATCCAGTTAATTGAGTATGACGGGTTCAATAAAATTAATGCCCTAAGATATTGAAATGAATATGTACTCTTTATCAAAAAGCAAACAATACGATAATATATAATACTGCTATACTTATATGAATACATTTAGAATGTAATAAACATTTTTGTAAATGAATAAAAAAATCACGAAAAAGAGTGCTTATTATCAGGCGAAACTGTGATAGCTGTGGATCTCTGAGCAGTCTACAATGGTTGATCAGAAAAGGCTACTGTAGAAGAACATTAATGGAACCTTATTAAAAAGATTTAATTACCTCCGCCGAAGGAGTTATTGTTTTCACTGGCGTTGGTTTTGGTTGGTTTGTTTGTCAGTAGGATAACTCAAAAAGTACAGAACGGATTCGGATGAACTTTGTGGAGTTGTTGGAATGCCAAAGGACAAGTGATTAAATTTTGGCATCTCTGAGTGCTTCTTTAAGATGCAAAATGAGCTAAATACTAATAATATTTCAAGTTTGCCTAGTCTGCCAATAGATGTCGCTGTGCTATGAAATTGGGTGCCCTCGGAAGCTCATAGGGACCCCGTGACGGCGGAGGTTTGCACTCTCTGAGTGTATATATGCCTCTAGTTCTTACTTTTAGTTTGATTTTGTTATCTTGCAATCACATACAATCTCATAATATCCCTTCATAGTATCAGGGATGCTCTTCATACATGAACTCCACGTACACGTACGCCAGCTTTGATCTTTATAAAGGTCACACAATCAGGATCTTCTTCTTCATCCTAATAAAATGAATAATAAATGCAATATCAAATAACAAGGTCATAAGTGAAGAATAAGCTTAGAAGTGGGCCAAAATGCACCATGCAGAATCGATGCTTGGTACATATACATGGTAGAGTATTTTGCTCCGCTTCATTGGTATGGCACAATGTAAAAATGCATATTCACATGAGACAAAAGGGGAGACATTGAGTAAATTGTATGCCAAAGCTCAGTTGACCCTAATTATAATATCATCTGGAAATATTCTATATAACGTTGAGAAATTAAGGGCTATTCCTTTTTCAATTGAGAATGATTGGTAAAAAAATCAAATGACAAGGTGAAATAGACTTAAAAGAGACATTTTGTATTACTCCGGAACTGTTCGGATATGATTATAGATAAAATAAATGTCATTTTCTATCCGTTCTACTGATTCGTAAATTTGATATTAAAGGATGATGTCCCAAGTTCATTCATATAATAATATTTATGAATTGGCCAAAATATGTCAAACACTTATTTATCAGATTATTAATTAATATAATTATATTGAGGGCTGGTTTGAAGTAAATAAACAAAATAATATTATAAATCGTTAGCTAGAGCTGCTCCAATTGTGTCTTTGTTAGAATTTCTGAAGAACTTGTTAGAATAGTATTTTGTATTCTATTATGTAGACATATCCGATGGGTAAGCTAAAAAAATTGGTTTTCTCATTAGATTATATATAAATAGATAGATAGATAGACTCGATTAGTGTTTACCTAGGTTGAAAAAGAAGTCATTTTGTGTTGTTCAAGTATCCAGTTAGTTTAAACCAATATTTTGGATTGTCTTATGTCGATAGTTCTATTTAGACCATTTTTATTTAGTCTACGTTGTGTCGAGGCACGCCTAAATACTTGCAATTAAACAGAATGCGAATTATCTTTTATCTTGTCGATTAGATATAAATTTCAAGAAATGAATGGCTTGGGTAATCAAACTCATAACATTGATATTGTAAGATAGTACATAAAAGAAAACCTTGATACTGACATGATATATCTTTATTACGTGCCATAAATATTCTTTACATATTTTTAGGGACAATTGTTTTCTTTGATAAATAAAGATCTGTCTTGTGAGAAGGGTTAGATAATTTATATTTTAATTCATCAAAGCAAAAACAGCTCGTCCTCAATAGCTAATAAACTAATTAACAAACTAAGTTTCATAGCTCTCGCTATATTGTAATTTGTAAGAAATCTTCTTCTTCATGATAAAAAGGATGTCAGTTGCGAGCTTGCAAATTATTCTCCGGGGTAATGTAATTAAAAATACGTCCTCGAATAACTATTAAATAAATTAGCCAAAGGTTCACTATGTGCAATAAAATATAAATACGAGCCTTATTGTATTTATGTTGTATTTTTTTTAGCAAAGTGGAAGTCAGTTGCGAATATGCGCAGAATTAATGAGGAATCCTGAGATCACAAAGACCAAGGTAAAGTCACGCTTGAGTGTGACCTCTCATAACCTTAAATCCTGTTTCGAAACTGAGTTTCTCACAATTCAGTTGTTTAAAATTGGAACAAAATTGTGTTTTTTATTTTGATAATTATATTGGTATAAAATTGCAAATGTTACCAGATCTATGAGTTTTCCATACATCAGAATGTATTAATTCTTGAAAATACTCAGATAAACATTTCTAAGTCGCTTCAATAACATATTTTCTTTGTATTTAAAAAAAAATTGTGACTAAGGGCCCCATAAATTTCTGACTTATGTATCCATATTTTAACTTCCAAATTTATATATTGAAGTATATTTGTAACTTTAACTCTAGTGTACGGACTTATTCCTCTTGTTTGGAAGATATTTGGAGGAAAATGTTGTCAAACTTTATTTTCTAACTAATATGAAGGTGGATCAGAGGATAAAATATCATTTACGAGTAGTCCATTGTAAGAGTCCGCTATTGCATGTCAAACTAATAATAGAAGAGATGTTTCTCGATGGGAGTGTACAAAATCCAAACTGTGTTGCAATTGTACAACAGATCGGACAGATACTTTTCTTATTAAGAAAAAAAAGTTCTTCTATTTTGTTAAATTTTTCATAATAAGAGCGATTTTTAGGAGTAAACATTTTGGAAATATAAATTTTTAATGGTTAACCATTGGTCTGGCTCACCAATTAGGTATCCTTGTTTGAGCAGATTCATACCCTTATATTTTGTAGGACCAGTTTTGGATCCATATATCTCTTAATAAACTGGATGTCATTTCCATAGCATTAATTTCTGTTTTAACATGAGTTAACGAGTTCCAATAAGAAATATATTAACTCTTCTTCTTTTTCAGGTTCCTCTCCTCATTTCCTCGTCCCATATCTTTGTCCGAGCTTCCTCGCCCGACCAAGCCGGACTTAACCCGCCTCTCTGATGCTCTGTCGGCCATCCATGACCAGGTCCGGAGTTCCCTGAGTAGCTGCAGAGTCCTCCGCCGAAGAAGGACGAGGTCGCCGCCATAGGGAAGAAGAAGAGGATGGAGGGCGTGGCCTCGCGCCTGGGTCGGAAGGGTGGCGGGCCCTGGTGCTGCGGGTGCTTCGGGAAGGATGAACCACCCGAAATCACCTACTGCGTCGTGGACGGAGCAGGAACCCTCTCCCTACAAGCCGTCACACCCTCACTACCCATGCCGGAAGAAGAGGAACTCAATGATAAGTTCGCGGAACTCGTGGGTGAGTTGCTTCTATATTAAGAAGGATAACAGCCGATTATGAGGGTTATCCATTAGATATCACAATAAAAGTTATTTAACACCAACGATTCAACCCCCTTGTATAACAATTTAGCACACAATTTAAACATGGCAACTTGACAATACAAATTTCCTATGATTTTCGCGTGAGATAAACGATATTTATCGCTGAGGTCTAACTTTATTAAATAAATTCGCGGAACACATGGTGAATTGTTGTTGTATATCAGAAGGGTGAGAACCACCGACCTAACTAATACTTAGCTGAGAAGAAAATGTAACCAACTTGAAGACATGTAGTTCAAAAGACTGCCATGTGAGGAACACAATAAAATACATATAGGTATTGAAATAGAATGCAAGGGAATAGATGAAGGAAATATCCTACAATAAATACCGGTGATTAGTGAAGCTATCCTGATTCTTTAAGAAAAAAACTTTTGTGTTTTTTTAATGTCATTGCGTCACTGATTTTTGTGTTGCAATTTCCCTTCATCTACTCCATAGGTAGGGTATTTAGACTTGACTCTTGGAGAGATAATAAATATTCCTTTCTCTCTTCTTGTTTTCATCAGTTGATGACTCGGACATTGATCTTTCCTCCTCTTATTTAGTCGGTTGTGTGTCCAGTTAACATTAGTTAGTTTGGGTCATGATAATCCATTATGAGTATTTTTGTAAATGATTATTAAAACACTTAACTTATAAGAATTAAACAAAAGTAGCCGAGAACAAAATATTTTGACAATTTCACTATATGGTCTTTTGACGATTCCATCTACCCTAATTGGTCCGCGCAGAAACGTCTAATATCAGCCTACTCATTTCTTGCCTCCCCAAAGCCACATTCTCCAACACGCCGTGATCCATGCTTCCTCTTCGTAATTTAATAAGAATAAACATGAACTCAATATATACCCAATAAAATCAATTGCTTTTTTAATTAAATAAATAAATATGAGGCATGTGGAATGCATGAAAAGCCTCATGTTGAGCTGGAAAACAAATAAACAACCTTAGTATTAGTTAATGATAAAGAATCACGACCATGTATGGAGTTTCAAGCATATATAAATCTTGTTTATTTATTGTCAGTGATTTAATAGAATATTTTCAACAACAAACAAAAAAATTCTGATCTTTCACAACATTAGCTTTTAAGGGTCCTTGATCAATATATTTCTTCATCATATGGTGAAGGAAAAAAGACTGATTTAGATCCTTTAATGAATTGAGATTTTGTATAAATTGTAGTCCCTATTTTAAATATCAATACATAAATTTGTACAATAAAGGAAAGAAAGGATATATTATTTATTGAATTATTTTTGGGTTTTTTAAAACATAAATTATAAATTTGATACACACAAAAGCAAATGAAATACAATATATGTTTTTTTAATATGAGGTTTGCCTTCCGAGAGGGCCAATATTGATTAACTTAGTTTAAAAATTCCTAGGCTTGATCGGATATTTTTTTTGCTTAATATTCATTCATATCCTAACTGATATATAGCTCAAACCGCTGTATAGTTAGGCACCCAAAACATTTGAATCACATAATTTTATAAGTGAATTTGCATACTTTCTTTTGGTGGACATTTGTTTTAAATGTCACCTTTTAACTAAAGATAGATAGATAATATGTAAAATATTAATATTATTATATATTTCCACCTTTTATTCCCCAACTTAACGGGCGATTAGCGGCGAATATGCAACATAACTATAATATTTACATTTTGATAGGGATCCATCAAAATATGCATATCCTAACTGATATATAGTTCAACCGCTGTATAGTTTAGGCATCAAAACATTTGAATCACATAATTTTATAAGGGAATTTATATACTTTCTTTTGGTGGACATTTGTTTTAAACGTTACCTTTTTACCTAAAGGACTTTTATTTTTACTATAGATAGATAGATACATTGTAAAATATTTGATATTATATGTTATCCACCTTTTACTCCCTAACTGCATGGCCGATTAGCGAAGAATATGCAAAATAACTATAATATCAATAAAATTCCCAATTGATCTACGACGTCATGGACATGGGGCCGGAGATTGATAAAGTTTATTCCCTTCAAATTCTCTCGAATACCTCAAACTCATCAAATCGACAATAAGACGACTTCGAGTTTTATATTGAATAAGAAATATTTTTTAACAAGTCATTTTATATTATGGTTTTTATCTTTAGACAGTAATTTTGAATTATAATGTTTTGTTTTAACGTAACTGTCTTAAGATTGTGTTTTTTTTATCTCCTATTTTCTAGTGTATTCTTATATGTTCACACTGTATGGATTTTAGCTAATAAATAAACACTCTAACCATTTAAAAAAAATATAACATATAATATAATATTTAGATTTTGATAGGAGCCATCAAAAATATGCAAGTTTTTCTTTCAAAAGCAAAAAAAAAAATGATTCCTTTTTAGAGGTCGAGGATGTGTTTGTCTTTTTTTCTCTTCCTCTTCATCGCGGTCGTTTTGAATCCCACCACCTATTATTACTATGATTATATTCTCCTCTTGATGAATTGAACTTTCACTTGCTTTTAATAAGTAAAATAGTAGACTCTTTGAGGGGCACATGATCTCAGAGAGAGAGAGAGAAAAAAAGAACCCATTGTTGGTTGTCCTCCTTCCTTTTCAAGAGGAGTAGGAGGAGCTTCCCTAAACGTCTTCTCTGACCTTGTTACTTAAGAAAACTACTAATTATAAAAAGAG
>CP045891.1:23739773-23769718 GCA_013387185.1 Caligus rogercresseyi
AAGTGAAATAAGAAACGTGTGATTGAAATGCTCTGTCAGACATATTAATTGCTTTTTTTGGGTGTGTGTTTCAAATAACTTTTGTCATGGTTTAAAGAATGTATATATATAATCGATCGTCAAAACATACCTATATCTGCAAGGCTCAAAAATGTTCTATTAGCTTTTGGTTCATAAATGTAACAAATGTTATTTTATTTTTAACATTTGATGTGATGTCTTTCTATAATGAGAATCTCGTCCGTGAGAGGGATGGAAAGTTTGGCATAAACTGAGTTTTTATCAACGATTGCGGGTCCTTAATGAATGGGAACTTTTTACAATTGCTGTGGAAATCCACAATTGCAATGCACAAATAGAGGCATGAGCAGTATATTATGAAGTAAATATGTGCAACTTTGGTCTTTTAAGAATTAACTTTACTTTCATACTACTTAAATACTTTATTATTTTACTAAAGGTATTCTAATTCAAAGATCGTTTTTAAATGGTACAAAACTAATATTTTTTTTAGTGTTAAAAGTATCATTAACATTGTAAATGAACGACAGTTTTGGACACTGTATAAATATTAAATATATTAGAAATTTGGGTACTTGTATAATAATGAATATTATTATATAAATATTAAAAGAGTTTTTTAATAAAAGTTTGTACCTTTATTGATGATTTGAATGTCGAACACATGCCCCTATATTATTAATATTGAATGCAGGGTAGAACAAGACAAAGATTTAGTTAGATGGCTTTTAAAAATTAATTTGGGCACTAGTTGAGTCGACGTACTAAAAAGCAATTGTCTACAATAACTTTTCATGAACTTAATATGAATAACAATTATTGAAAAAAAAATTGTTTTGTTCATTTCTATTTGTTAAAAAATTGCCATGATTAGAAATCAGAACTCTTATGGTTCAAAGTTTCCCTTTGTTAAAGTGTATTGTTCAATCAAATGCTTGGATAATTATTGAAATCACTTGGCGCATAGTTTCATACTTTCATGTCATGCAGAAAGGAAGGGTTCATATGCCTATTCCATGGAAAGTTACTCTTTGTGAAGACAGTTCTTCCATAACACATAAATGCAATTCTTTTTTTGTACATTCGTACAACATTTATTCTTGAGTGTTACCAAAACATCACAAAAAATATTTACTACATGTACAAACATAAAATTTAAACATAACCAGTATTAAACAAAACAAAATCAAACATCATCAACAATTCTATTTGCATATTTCGATAGGGGGGATTTGGTGCTTTTTAATTTATAAAGTAAATCATTAATGCAATTTATTCATTGGTATATATATATACATATAGGTTTATTTATCAGGGACATCGTATTATTGAATTGTCTCGTTGTCATTGCAATATATATGTAATATTTATTTCTGCTTATAATATATAGACACACCCGGCCGATACCGGATTAAGTTCCGGTGGGGTGGGGCTTACCTAGGAGTTAAACAAACAAACTATACACCACACAAATAATATATATATATATATATATATATATATATATATTGCAATCTACACTGAAGTAAGGAACAGAGTTATGTGCAGCTACCAATCTCATTTTTAAAAGATACTGTTTGTTGAATGTATTTCATTTTAAAGCGATTCTTGGAGCTTCCATTCAATAAAAACAATAAATCCAAAAGACATAACAGTATTAATGCATTTCAAATATTAAAAGAACATAAAAAAATATATAGGACCATTAGTTCAGCTTTTAAAACTGATGAATCATTTGATGCCTTTGTCAAACAAGTCACAGTTGTTCCCACAAAACTTTTGTCTTCATATAATTTGTCAGGATGACAAATTCCGTCTGATGGATTGCCTTGGAATCAGCCTGATTCTTGGCATCATGAAATGCAAAAGTCATAGATGCGGAAGTATCTGTTGACTTTTCTGGCTCCAAGGGTTTATAGAGAGAGAGAGATATAAATTTTCGTGGAAGCAAGAGAATGGGGTTAATCAATCCTCTTCTTTTTTGCCTCTGACGCGTTATTGCAAAAAACAAGTGATGTATTATTCTTTCTTAAATGGTGAGTCTGCATGTTACAACTTTTAAGAGTGTTGAAAGTCTGCTTTTGGAGGATCATATTTGATAGATAAGTGTCTATTCGCTGCCAGTTGATGAGACGTTAAATTTCTCATCACTCTGTAAACTAAAAAATAAACGCTGAGGTTATGGCAAAACATAGATACTCATGAATAGCTACTTTATATGACTCATTCATTTGCACTTTACTTCCTACGCTATAAGGACTATATTAAATAGAAGTTTTCGCTGTTGAAGTTTTAAAATACCAATAATGTTTTTATTTTTTTAAGAGACTTTATGATTAGATATATTACATATAAAAAATATATATAAATAAAAATTTTAGTTTAAAATGAAATCTTTAATCTAAATCTAGCTGCACTGTATACAAAAATAATAATTAAAAAACATTTAGGAACCATATTGTAATCAACATAAAAATATAATAACAAAGGTGCAAATAATAAATAAAATGCTAAAGATTGATATATGTTTTCTTGGGTATTTTTGACCTAAATAATAATATTATTTACTATTGTCTTTTTTCATTACAAATAAAAAAACATTTGAGTGATTCCACGTTAAATTGAGTTTGCATTTTAGTTTAAACAATTGTCCTTATGGCTTCAATATGATGCTCATAAACTACATTTTGAGTCACCAAGCCTGTAACTCTGCAAATGAACATGTAAATAAAGATTTATATAGAAAAGTCTATGAGTTTATAAGATTCTCTTAACTGTTTTCAATTTTACACACGTTCAAAGCAAAAAGTAATGTTTTACTTCATAGAACATTGTTTTAATGAACACAAAAAATAGCACATTCTATCAAATCATAAGTTCATCCGATACATCATTGATGTGAGTATCACCATAAGAAATTAAATTATTATAATATGAAAAGTATCCCTTCCAACACAATGTTAAGTCCTTTTGATTATATTGAAATACATAAAACTCGTCGTGACGTTTTTAAGGTTTGTGTGTGTTTGAGTTTTAAATTTGTATTGTTTTGATTATTTGTGAATATTTTATGTTTTGAAAGGCTACTCAGGCGGGGAATAATTTTAAACTACAGCCCCGTGCAGGTAAATTGGAACAAGTTTATGGCCTCCAGGATCAATAAGGAGAGTTCCTAGAGAAATATTTATTAAACAAAAAATACACATTAGACAATTATGGTCAACTTTTATTCAATGTG
Source organism: Caligus rogercresseyi (assembly GCA_013387185.1). NCBI lineage: Eukaryota > Metazoa > Arthropoda > Copepoda > Siphonostomatoida > Caligidae > Caligus > Caligus rogercresseyi. The sequence continues at coordinate 23,743,033 of CP045891.1, forward strand.
TCCTCCTCCAGCTTCCACCACAGTCTCTACACGGGACCTGAATGCCCTCACTGACCTGGACACCTCCGCAGCCTCCAAGGACATGGCCACAGACGTGATGGACGACTTAAGGGCCTCCACAGAGTTGTGGTGGGTCGCACAGGCCTCCCCCTCCAACTTCCCCTACAGGTAGTAGTCACAAGGGTTGAGATCTGGGGAGTTGGAGGGCCAGGTCTGAGGATCCCAGAAGTGAGGCACGTTTTCCTTGAGCCATGCCTGCACAGTCTTGGCCTTGGGGCGGGGGCAGAGTCCTGCTGAAAGGTGTACTTCCTCCCAGAGGCCACAGTGTCTATCCAAGGCTTGACCACGTTACTGAGGACCTCCAAGTACACCTCCTGGTTGACCTTTTGCTCGGGCTCAAAGAAGTGTGGCGACATGACGTGGCCCTCACTGCTGATGACACCCAGGACCATCACTGCAGCCGGGTTCTTTGTCCTGAAGACCATGGGGACCTCAGAATCCTCCCTACAGATCCACCTGTCATTCTGCCAGTTCCTCTTTTTGTTCCATGTCTGTGGCCATGTCCTTGGAGGCTGCGGAGGTGTCCAGGTCAGTGAGGGCATTCAGGTCCCGTGTGGAGACTGTGGTGAAAGCTGGAGGAGGACACATTGAATAAAAGTTGACTATAATTGTCAAATGTGTATTTTTTGTTTAATAAATATTTCTCTAGAACCTCTCCTTATTAATCTGGATGGCTGTGAACTTATTCCAAATTTACCTGCACAGCCCTGTAGAATGTTTAATGATGTTATAGACATAATTCTTTCCCCTAAATATTTTATTATATATTTTTGTGTCTTATATCGTAAAATATTTTAGCCTCAATAATCAATAAATAAAACTCGTCGTGACATAAGATCAAGCTGTGAATGTAATCACAATTCTTATGTTTTAATGATACTTTATTTTTTTAAAATATTATTCAAATATTTATTTGTATGCCCAAAAATAAGTAGTGTATATAAATGTATATACATTATAGTTAAAAATTAAACCTTCTAAGATGAAAATAGCAACACCAATAAATAATCATATAGCCTTACGATGTAAGTGCGTTAAAACATCTTTAAAAAAGTAAATAAAACTTTCTAAAAGCTTATTTCAATCATTTTGGTAGCTAAAAATATCGAAGGGAGCTATTGGCATTACTGCATACGAATTGCATTCGATCTATATCACTTTAATTACAGTTTTTTTAGAATCAGCAATTGTGGCTTTTATGAAGATGTGAACCATATTTTTTTGGTTAATTTTGTGGCATTGTTTTGATTGGTGTTTAATTAAAATACATTTAAGAGCATTTATGTTTAACCTAGATTCTTTATATATATATATATAACCTAGATTTTATATATATATATATATATATATATATATATATAGATATATATAGACAGAGGTTCCTTTATTTCGACTACATGATAAGATAAGAAGATGAAGTGAGGGAGGGTTGATTCATCTAAGATTCTTTTTTTCTTCCTAAGGCACATTAATTAAAGGGTTTGGAGAAAGTTGCGTCAAGTTTTGAGGGGTTCATTAAAGTGACGTCATATTCAGTTTTTTTTTCTCACTCGGGAATGTCATAGGCCTGAGATCACCATCATCATTAGCTAAGTTGTTCCTCTTTGATTATTATCATTGAAGGGGTTTTAAATAATAATAATAATAAACTTTGATGGGCTTGATAAAGAAGGAGAGGGGGACCTTGTTTTGACCCTGAGGCGGGGATCTTTTAAGAAGGGTATAATTCTACTTTTAATCATTGCTAAAGGGAAAAAAATGGTGTGTAGGGCTCATTTTGAATTGGGAATCAGAGGGTATGACGGTGCATTTTGAATACCTTCTGCATTTTATGAATGCACGAGACGGACGAATGTCGATATTGTTTAGATAAGAGCCAAGAGTTAATAATATACTAAATGAAGGCACAGAGTAAGTGTTTAACGGATCCTCGCTCTCCTTCGTAGGGTATTAAGTGACTCCTGATTCGTTCATTCCGAGAATATCGAAGATTTGTAGTGATCCTGCAATATGATAATGGCCTCTATAAAAATAACATTGACCCAAGAGTAACGACAATAGTAGAATGGATAGTTATATTTTTATTGTTTTATAGCAATAAAAGGATATAAACAATTATCAGAAGACTGTTTGAATTATTAGTTAACATAACCATATATCATATCTGCCCCAATGTTTGTTGTTTAAATCCATTTTTTGATCAATGAATGGCTTTATCAAAATAAATCTTTACCAATCATACTAGGCCTTTAAGGAACTTTAAAATTATTGATTTCATCCCTTATTTAGACAAATAATTAGTGAACTATCAGAATACAATTCTGTACAATCCTAACATGATTAAGAGATTGAAAGGCGCTGTATGACAGTATCTGATCGCTTTAATATCCTAATCTTTAATTATTATACTGTCATCATACACTTGAGGTGTGTGTATAGGTAGCAATGATATAATTAATAGTTCTTCAATATGTTTTCAAGTATTCCTCAACATTACATAGTTTAAAACTTAACTTCTTAAAACCAATATATTTTTAAGAAACAAGTAATCAATATCTTTAAGATCAGAAAATTATTATTGATAAAATGATTAATAATAAAATCAGATGAACAAATTATATAGGAACACAATTATGGCATTGTACCATAGAGAATCATAAAACTCATCGTTTTAGAAGTCGCTGAATGATTGTTGAGTCTGCGTGTTTGGTTGAGAAGGGGTCTTGCGGATTCTCATGAGGTCTTATCTACAGGATTGATTGAGTACACATAATAAAGGAATTCACGGGCAAATGATTGAAGAGATTCATGGGGGAACTGGCAGGGGAAAGGGTAGTCGAATTAGGATTATTATTCCTACACCTTGGACAAACTAGGTCTGACCTGAGCTATTATAATTGGAAGGCGTTGACGGAGACTTATTAAGCCATTATAAGTTAGCCCACTTGTATATAGATTGGGAATATATTATTATTATTATTAGTGGTGATGGTGGTAGTCGTAATGAGCAATTCTCCAAACAAGGAAAAACGAACTCGTTATTTTTGAATCACTTTATTTTGGAGAGGATTAACTAGTTGAGTGTGTGAGTATATGTATGTATATTGTTATATAAGTCTCCTTTAAAAAAGCAATATAAGCCCTAGCTGAAAGAAGCTAAATGCATTGAGGAACCAATTACTTTACATATATACATATGTTTTAATATGCAAATAAAGCCTCTTTTAAAAATATGGAAGTAAGTACCTTCCTTCCCTAAGTAAATTAAATCATTCTTATCATCTCTGAACGCTGGCCGCCTTATAAATTTAAAAGCAATAATAATATCGTTTTTAGGAATGTGAGGAATTGTTTCTTTATATATTAAAATGACCTCAAAGGGGGTTGAATGAACAGTAATATATATAGGGCTTGACTGCACCCAATGTAGAGGATTAAGGAACATAAGAATAAGTGTTTATAAGTGAATAAGGAAGTATGCTTATTTCATATTGGATTTGACATGGGGGGAGGGGGGGATTCTTCCAATAGTCAGGGGAGGTTGAACCTTCAATTATTGAAGGGAAGTATTAATCAATATCAAGTGTGACTAAATATATATATATATATGTAATATCAGAACTGCGACTACCGAATGTAAAGTGGTATTCGGTACCACCGTCGGTAGATTTCAAATGCCGATTATACGATATTCGGTAGAAACTACCAAATACCGTACCGATTGACAATTGGGACGGTATATATGAAGTATGACTTGTGACATTCACATAGAGATATAAAAATATAGAGAGCTTATTCCTTCAGTAGTAGAGAAATATCGTTCAACTGTCGCTTTGCCCAACATAAACAAAGTAATTTGTACTACGTCATCAAAAGTTGATATTTGGATAGAAGTAGATAATATATAGTTTAATAAAAAGTCAAGAAATATTGAATGAAATTTACGTTTTCTTTTTCAAAGTACTAAGGTAAAAGTGGAGCGCTCCCTTGTGTAAAGAACTTAAAACTTTGCAAAATAAATAACAACTACATAGCTCAAATGGAGAACTTATAGTATTATAGAGGAGTACATAAATATGCATTCAATGGTCAATTCCACGAACAGGGTTCCCCTCGTAATTTGCATAGAAAATTAGTTAATTTGCTTCACATTCAGACCAAAATGAAACAAATTTGTCTTTATTACTTTTAACTATCATTAAGAAGGTTCCTCCAGTCTTACGAAAAAAAAAAGACTAGAAAAACTGATTTTTACTCTAATATACTCGGTTTTGACTACAGATAAACGGTAATTTTCTAATGTAACAAGTCATTATTCACATGCTTGGAGAAAAATTTATGAAATATAGAACCTTTTTGACTGAAATATCTACTAGGACATTGGGTAAGAGGTAGAAAATAACCACTATGTAGAAATGAATTCAGACTAAAAAATGAGAAAATTAAGTGCAAGTATTGAGCCGCCTGTTTTACGAGCAATTTGGCAGTTTAAAGGGGCAAGTTAAAATTGAGATTTTTTTACACGAAAAAAGATCTGTGGCAAGGCTAGTTTTCATCTTGTTTGTTAGTATACAATATAGGTAAACATCGCGCCCAAAAAGACCAAAGATTCAATGTTTCCTTCAATTTTTGAATCCCAAGTTGTAGACAGTTATAGACTTTTCCCTTTTTAGACCCAAATTAATTGTCTTCAGTCTGTCTACCATGTGAAAAAAATATTTTTGCCGAAGCATGACATGAGGAATCTAATTAATTTAAAAGTAAAATGAGAATTAGTCTTTCAGAAAATTATTCCTTAAAAAACAAGTGATATTGCTACCAAAAATGCTTATCATGAGTTATAGACATTTTTTCCCTTTTTAGACCCTTTTTGAAAATCGCCTACCCTTGCAATAAATGTAAGTTTAGTGATTCTTTTTAGAAATATGAATGAAAATTTCTCATCTAATATGACCAAAAGCCTCACTACGTCGTTTCCAAGTCTTTTCGTCGCACTAGTGCGCGACTTGTCGCACCAGCACGCGACTTTACAGGTCACTCAGCCTCTTTGCTTTCACATTTTTTTCAATTTCTTAGATTGTAACATTCCTAACATTCGAAACCACACCTCAAACCAAAATTTGTAAACGAAAACCTCACACACTATGAAAACAAAGAAAATTTAGCATCAATGCGAAATAATAAGATCATCAAAAACAAAGTATGACAATTTAAGCTAATTGTATAAAATCTCAATTAACTCGTCAATTAATGCCCATTAAGGTTAGCCGAACTAATTTTAGATGTCCCAGAAGAATATCACCTGCAGGGAAAACAAAAAAGATGATTATTAAAGTTTCAAAAATAGTGGTTATGGACCACTTAGGGAACCTAATTATGAATTCACCCAATAAGTACATGCTATGCATTGAATCTAGAGTACCTGAAAGCATAGGCGTAGGAGACAGGGGGGCAACGGATCAACTACCCCCAAAAATTTGGGTGAGTTCTCAAAAACTGGGCAAATTAGTTGAGGTATTGGGCATTTAAGTTGAAGGAAAAAAAGAAATTATGAAAGCAGGCGGATTTTGAAGTATAACAAATAAATATAATGTACTGAATAGTATGTAATAGGCATAGGCGTGGGAGATGTTTGGTTTGGGGGAGTACATTCATTCGATTGTTTTTTCACCGATTTAACAGTTCTTGTTAAGATTGGGCAATTGAATGCTACTCCCCCAAACCAAACATCTCCCCTACGCCTAGCCTGAAAGTATATTTAATATCGGACAATAAGAGACAGTAATTATAAAAAAATCTATAGCCTTCCATTTCCTACAAAATCCAAGTATATATATAATTTATATATTATACTTTGCATTAAATTTCAATAATCTCTAATAATTATAACAAATTATGTCCTTAATTGTCCTTTGCTATAAATGCCGATATTAAATGCATATGAAGAAGTCACAGAGCAGATACATATATCAATTTCTCTCTCTTTCTAATCAACCGTACCGAATATTGATCGATACGTTAGATATATAATAAAATCTACCAAATACCGATACCGAACGGTAGAAGTTATAGTCTGAATACCGAACCGATTTTTCTACAGAATCCCAGCTCTGATATATATATATATATATAGAGAGAGAGATAGGCAATTTTGAAAAAGTACGATAAATAAAACTGAGTATAACAAATTAATTACTTATTTAAATAAATCAAGGGGATTTTTTAGACTTCGAACAGGAAACTCAAATAGTTGAAGGTCTTCTAAGAAATAATGAACTATATATATATATAGATATATATATATATATATATATATATAGATAGAGAGAGAGAGAGAGAGAGAGAGACAAAGAAAGAAAATATTACGAAAGGAATACACAACTAGAGATTAATTATAATTATATTGGAACATGAAGTTCCAAAGTCCTCAACTTTATTTATGTAGTATCTAAATCCATATCGCAATGAATTTAAAGTTTCACCAGCGATAACACTGGCATATTTGGTTTCGAAACAAACATCCATGGATCCTTTGCATGCCATAAATATGGCATTTGAAGATACAATTCGACCTCTACTGAAACTTTTTGGGAGTCGCAATTGTATTATATAAAACTATCTATTTATGTGTCATTTTGTCCTGAGGTTTCACATGCTATCATTACGTTATGTGTGGGTTTCAGGTCAAGCATCAGCGGATAACCCAATTAACTCAATTTTAGTTTTCTTTTTAAACGAACATCTAAGTTTAAAACTTATATATGTGTCTTTCTTGTAGCAGTGGTTGGTTTGTTTGTGAAATTGTTTTATCATAAGATGTTGCAACCAACGTAAATAAGACAAGGCATTTCATGTTTTATATTAAGTTGTTGTTATAATTTAGAAGAAATTTAATTAGCTTATTGTTATCAAGGTAGATATTATAACTCAGAGGGAAAACTAAATATTACAAAATATATATTTTTTCAACCGTTACGATTATCATAAGGCAGATAAATATTGTTTTAAAGTTTAAGCGATTTTTTTAAATCTGCGACTATTATATAATGAGATTCGTAATTTTTTGATGTTTTTGTATAAGGAATATATGTACGTAGTTATGCGGTTAACCCACACATATCCTTGCAAATACTTTGGTGATGAGAAGAAATCAGCAGGATTATTTATTAATTTTCTCACGTCATTGAGCTTTGCATCTATAAAACGCTTCCTTTGAAATATTTTGCAAGTTTTTGCCTTATCCTTGACTTGAACATGAGTGAATGCTGATTAAAACCTAATTACCGTAATGGAAACTAAAAGACTACGTTTCCATAGGTTTGTGAACTCCAATTCATACTTTAAAAAGATCGGATCACATCTTTAGACTATTGCTGGTGATTGTTATTACTGACAATGAAATCCATGTTATAATCCTTAATATAATCATATTAATGGCCTAAGGAAGGTTAATATATAAGTTTGTGAAGATGTAACCTGTCGCTTTGTTGAGGATATGATTTTAGATTATCAAATTACCGCATTTGATTTACCAACGGATCATGCACAGACGCTAGCGAATTATATTGACATTTTTCTTAAATGTTGGAAGATAATTTAGTAGCATTCTTATTCTTAAAATCGAACTTGTCAGATACTCTCACCTATGTTGTTGCTCAATGGAGTCTGACGTCATCGGAAATAGCGGAAATATAAAATGAAAATGTAAATTTATTTGTCAATCTATAATTAAACCCTTGGATGTGGTGAGCCATCTTTACCTAGTCCTTAGGGGATGGGTGTATTAACTCGTCCCTCCTTCATCCACTAAATTGGTGACCCTGACGTGATCACGTCGGGCCCATAATTTAGTGGTTAGAAGAGTAACGAAGTAAGTAAGTGGATGGCCTGAGATCAACGGTTGATTTTAATAACAAAGATGTGTATTTATAGCTGCAATAAAATATTCTTTCAGCGTATTAAAAGATAATAATACTAAGGAATAATACACGCAGGAAGACGGGTTTGAATCCCTTAAACGGTTAGAAGTGAGCCAATAACACGATTATTCACTCGCAGTAGGAATGAGTAGTCTCCAGTTCTAGTGAGGGACAACGATCGATTATTATGAAAGGAGTCGATGAAAAATATGTTATGGCGACATCTAGCGTTGATGCACTGCAAATCAAGTACAACCGCATCATATACTTATCATGGGTTAATATGTTGTATATCAAAACAACAATAGTTATGCTCAAATAGTATTTCTACGTCTTATAACCAAGACCCGGACTGTAATTCGTACTCCCTTTAGTTATTGGCAAATATCCTTGAATCAAACGCGGAACATTTGTTTATTTTAATCAGAGATATTATCAGCTAATGAAACTTATATATTGCTATGCTACAATTAATTATTATTATTATCTTTCACGGAAATATTAAATGAAACTCCCCCTTCAAGAAGTCTCATCTGAGGGGTTTTATATGTATAATATAAAGTATATTATATAGAGAGGTGTGTTAGATCTTAAGTATTATTTCGTAGCGTCATTGATGAATCCTAAAGCATATTCATGAGAAGAGGTTTTTTATATCCTTAAGGCGTTAAATGATCCCCCTTTCCGCATCTTGCCCCTCAGATCGTGATGTTTTATCATATATCCCATCTAAGCAATCATTAAACATGATCTTGTAATATATGACTATGGTTACGCCATTAAGAATTATCTCTTTTTCTCCTGTTTGTAAGAACTTTAATGGAGGCCCTCTCCGTTATTTTTTTTTTTCTGCGTTTTATATAAAATATACTTAAATGTACGTTGTTTTTCACATGCTGAGCCATATATTAAGTTATAAAGGATTCTTAAGGTCTAAATAAACAACTGTTTACTAATAAATTGTTGTTTTGATATCAAATAAAATACATATAAAAAGCTGTGAATTTAAGAAAAAGTGTAATGAAAATAACGCCATTTTGAAATGACTTATTGTTAAATGATGAATTCCATTATTTAGTACTGCGTTAGGCATTCATTGTCTATTGTGTTAAAATTGGATTTCTATCTTGAAGAATAGGAATATTCATTGAAGTATTAAGGCCCAAACTTTTGCTCCTTGGATTTATTGTAATTGTTATTTAGTAAAGTGTCGTTCTCTTAGGCACAAAAAACTACGGACGTGTTAACATTTAAATAACTATATTCTAACTGATTCAAAATGGCACTAGAATATATACATATATACAAACTTCCTCTTAGTGATGAGACGGTCCAGAGTGATGAACCGGTTCAGTTCATGGTTCGAACTCTTGCTACAATTAAGAAAGCAGTTTATTAAATGCCAATCGATTTTGCATTTCTCTAATATATTACTAAGAGTCTGTTACAGATAAGATGAGAGATGGTTTTGGCTCAAGCCCATATATTAAAATATGCATTACAATGATCAATTATTAATTCACAAAATGGGACACTTGGGGATTTTTCTACACTGAATATATTCCTAAGTTTGTATGCCACTCTTCATCTATATATTTATATATATATGTCTTTGCAGTTACATAATAATAATAATTGTAACAGCAGTTGCTCCTACATGAAACTTGTATCATTATTCTTCATATTATTATGGAAAGACTAATTAATATCTACATATATGTGTGTGTCGTGGTCATGTCGTAATACCAACGCAAATAAGATATTTCGATATATATGTAACCAACATACGCCTAACATTAATTTTATTTGTCGTCCACATATCCTTTGGTATACGTACCGGCATAGGAATGGATATATACGTCCAATTACAGAATGCAAAAAACTAATACAGGGATGCCTCATGATTGTGGACACCTTCCCTTCACAAACTACCAAGCCCTAAATATATTTATCAGTTGCTTCTGCATCAGGTTTGATTTTAATTTATGATAGCAATAATTATTTAGATTTTAAATGAACGATAAAAGTTCAAAATTGAACTTGGGATAAACGATATATTTGCTAAATAACGTTTGTCTTCAAAAGGAGGATGTTTCTTATTATTTTCGTTGTAAAAAAAAAGATGGACAAAATTGGAGTTTTTACTTTGGGAGCCCATAGTTTAGTATTGTGATTTTGTAGATAATCAGTCACATATTTATTGTTGTCCTAGAAATGTGAACAATCACAAATGGATTGTTTATACATCCTCATTTTTGGGGACATGCGATAACTGTGAACGAGTACATTTAAAAAATTTGGTAGCAAAACGCTCGACCTCTGCGATAAATATCGTTTATTATTATTTTTAATACATAACGTCATCACAGCCATTTATATTTCAATGGGTGCATACACTCTTAATATTTTTCTCTAAGTCCACGAGTTGCGTCCTCGCAAAGCATTATGTGAAAGTCATTTGTTGGGTTTTCCACGTGATAATAATGTCACCAACTCACATTTATGTACCGTAAGTCCTACCAATAGAGTCAACGTATAGGACTGGTCTATCTTTATGAGCCCATTTGAGTTAGTTGAACCTGCTAGCAATGAGAAGCAACGCCCTAAGTATTAATAGAGGACACATATAAAATAATGAAAGGTTCAAACACATGGAAGTACCAAGGTCAATGTCCCTGAAAACTGAAATTATCCTAGGTTCCATTGGCTGATTTTAACCCTGTAATGCATATTCGATGCCCAGAAGAAATGACCTAAGATAGAAAAGGAAAAGGTTGACTCATAAAAACTGACCCAAATGCATGGATCGACAATATTTTGAGTGGAATACAACTAAGTAAGATCAAATATTATTTTTCATACAAGTTGAATAAATAATTATATTTTGGCAACTATGGGTTTCTTTGTGATACTTTAATTTTATTGAATTTATTTAAATAATGAATTAATTGGACCTTTTTTCATGTGTCATCATTTTCCTTCTTTATCAGGGGTCATTTCTTCATAATATTTGATTATTTATATCCACACGGATATTGCAATTCCATTAAACCAAATGGGCCTTAAAAAGGCCTTATATACTATTATAAAATAAATAAATATTTGCATTAATTACTTTATTAAATATGATAAAAGGCTGAGTAGAAATATATATATACTTTTTACTTTTTAATGTTAACAAATTTGTTTTTTCTTTTTTAGGAGGAGCTTGACCTCAGCGCCCCCAACAAAACTGCAATGCTTAGCCTGCCCAACGAGAAGAAATGGCAGCTCTACTGTAGTCAAAAGGGTGTTCAAAACAATGCCGCCAATACGACGCTCAATGATCCCGATATTTATATCCAAAAAGTGAAAGAATTGTCGAAGGTAAGAAAGAGTATATTTGTATATAATATGGAGACCCATCAGGCGTACAAAGAATAAATATTTATATGGCCATTATTGAAAAAGACAATGCCTTACTTATATTCACTTTATCCTCATTTATGTCAAATTGAATGGTATTAAAAAGACAGCATTTAGAAGCCGGATACATTTTAAAAAAAATCAATATTTTTTTCGGTGAAAAAATATTTTTTAACTCTTGAACGTTAATTCTATGAATGTGATATTTTATCATATATCATTTTGTATCAGTGTAGTATTGAAATAATTCATGTTCAAATTGTTAAATTATAACAAAAGAGAAATACTATTTGATGGTTTAAGAACTTTATTATTCTAATCATGAAATATGAAATATTGTTTTACATATATAAACTTGGTATGCTTGTCATTGCAAAAAGAATAAATTATTAGATAGTTAAAATGTAGCTGAAATACAAGATAAATCAGATAAAAGATAACTTTTAATCCATTTCAGCCCTACGTCGTCAGGTTAATTACTACATTTACTCACGCTAATACTTATGGTATTGCACGTTCTTAGCTGAATTATATCAAACATCGTCTTTAAAAAAAGCTCGACGAATGAAGGGATATTTGGAATACAATTCCATGGAAGAAAATATTTCCTCCCTTTGTTCCTTTTCCGCCATTGATTTTTTGAATCAGCTGTCATTCAACTTAATTAAGTAGAATCTGCAAAACTTGTATTAGTTTTTATTTTCATTCTTAACATCGGGGAAAACTCAACAAGTGCAATGGTTAGCATACTTATTTAAAAGCTTTATAGTTTGCCTACTTCCCACGGGAACATGCATCCATTTTTATCATTAAAAAAGGCATTTGAATCGTCTTATTTAAGTTTTCGTTTTAAATACATATACAAAGTTAGAGGACTAATCTTTGTTAAACGTATGTTAGGTATCCTATGTGGAGGATGAATCTGAAATGAAGTCTCGCTCTCACACCATCGACGGCCTTCAAATCGCACTTCGCACCCAGCCCAATAGCTTCGTGACCCGCTTCATAGAAGCGGACGGCCTGGTGGCACTCCTGGAGTACCTATCCAACATGGACTACGACACGGGGACAAGTCCCGTGCATACGGCTCTCCTGGGATGCCTCAAGGCCCTCATGAACAACTCCACGGGTCGAGCACATGTCCTGGCACATCCCAAGGGCGTCAACGTTATTGCACAAAGTCTCAACACGGAGAACATAAAGACAAAGGTCGCCGTCCTGGAGATCCTGGGAGCCATGTGCCTTGTGCCAGGAGGGCATAAAAAGGTCTTGGAGGCCATGCTACACTATCAATCATACGCATCTGAGAGAACGCGATTCCAGGTAAACAACTGCAAGAAAAGAAGACGCAACTTGAAAGAAATGGTCAAAGAAATGGATTCCGTAGGGAAAATGGAGGTTTGAGGGAGATAAATGCTTAATAATTCAGGCGTATGGGACCAATTTTATCAATTACGTATAATCGATTAGCAACAATAGGATATACTTTAATTTAATTATTTTAATTTGATTAAACTACGGATATGTAATTTTTTTTTTGTTTAAAACTCTTTTTATTCGTTTTTAGTACTATTTTTTTACTAGAATGACGCAAATACTCATTTAGAGTATTTGTGACTAAACTATGATATATAGGCAGACCTTCATATTGGAAAATAATTCCATTTATGGCAACTACTGCAAGCAATGCTAGACCAGGAAAAACATTTACAGGCTTGCAAAAGATGATTATTTTTGTTAAGCCTCTCTAAAAGATTTATCTGTACAAAAATGAAGGGTATGAGAGTTTTACACTGTACATTTAGATTGGTATCCTATATCAAGATGTTCATTTAGCTTCTTGATTTACATATTTAAACTAAACGTACTTTGGAATAGAACCATATTTGCATATTAAAAGTTTCCAGATGAAGGGAATTCTATATGAAAAGAATGAAAAAAGTTTCTTGAATTAAAGTTGAGAAAAGTAGGATACGGATTTCCGTTCTAAATTATTCCAGTTTTTGGAGAAATTTACTGTCTCAATACGCTGCATATTTTTTTATAGACATAGAATCACAATATATATGTATTTTTATCCGAAAACTTGAGGGCATATCGACACCATTTGTCTTTCAAATTTAAAAATGACTTTAGAACTTCGAAGTCAGGCTAAAGTTATGTTTTGGCATTATATAAAAGTCCTCTTTTGCGCTCAAAAATCTAATCAATCGGAACCAAAAATAGTTGAAACTAATTTTGTAACTTGGTATTATTATTGAATAAATTTGAAAAACATGACGGATATTTAAATATCTATATATTATTATGTTTGAGCGTGTTGGGAGACAATCAACGCGGGATGAGAAGCTCTAAGGGTTTCATCCCCAGTTGAAGATATTCAGAACTGCCTCCAAAGCAATTGCTAAAATCCAAAGTTTGATAGCATATGTATATTTTTAAAATACAGATAAATAATTCAATTGTCGCAACTGCTTTAAATGAATTTAACTTTTTAAAATGTTATTAAAAATTGACCCGTTTAATACTTCTTGTTCGTTTTTTCTTTTTCTTTTGTCTTTTATATGAAACTTGTATTTTATTTCTTTTGTATGTTCGTTTTAGTTTTCTCTGTTTTATATTCACTTAAATGTTATATTGTGGTTATTTTTTGAGAAGATAATGAATTAAAATTTATATCCCACGAAACTGTTTGATGTATAAAAACATATTACCAACTGTTTGATTTATTTATGCCAGGGCATCATCAATGACTTGGACCGTAACACCGGCAAGTACAAGGATGAGCTGAACCTAAAAACCGCCATCATGTCCTTCATCAACGCCATTCTAAACTATGGGCCTGGTCAGGAGAACCTGGAGTTTCGGTTGCATCTTCGCTACGAGTTCCTCATGCTTGGAATACAGCCCACCATTGATAAACTACGAAGGCATGAGAATGAGACCCTCAATAGGTGAGAAAAGGCATTTATAGAATATTAAAGAAGTATATATGATCTAGAAGGAACATAAATAAACTGAAAATATATAAACCTTCATGAAAAGAAATGTAATCGTAAATGCATATAAATGTTATATGAATTGTTCAAACAATCACGAATCTCGAGCAGAAAAAAATGGCAAATCAATGATAAAGTAGCATACTGACATATTGATCATGAAGACAATTATAAATTTGATCAATATTTCGTTTGCAAAACTAAACAATGGTAGGTTGTAGTTTGTTATCCGTGTTATTTACTTACGAGACGAAATGTTTTCATTTTGTCGACTTAAATTATTTAAAAAAAAATTAAGTTCTTCTATTCACCAACTAGCTATTACTCTCTTGGAACTCAAAAGTGATGTGATTAAACGGACATGATTTACATTTTCCCCACTAATCCATTAGCCTAGTGCGATTGGAATTGTGCAGATGATTCGTTGCACAACTAGTTGTGGCATAAATAAGTTGAATTCGCTTGGTTCAGTGATCAACTTCTTGCTTAAAGCCATGTTTGCTTAATTAACAGACATTATGCAAAAAAAATGTGCAGTAAATATCTGCAACTCTTGCCTATTTTGCAGTATACAAAATAATTTCATAATTATACCATCATTTATCATTTAACAATTATTATTTTCAGGCATTTGGATTTCTTTGAAATGGTTCGCGGCGACGATGAGAAGGAGTTGGCCAAGCGATATGACCAAGTTCATGTGGACACAAAGTCAGCCTCCTCCATGTTTGAAGTCATACGCAAGAAACTCAATCACACGGCGGCCTTTCCACACTTCCTCTCCTTGCTACAACATCTTATCCTCTTACCTCGTATGTGCCTCATAATTGCTATGTTTTCATATAACCGCAAATCTATATGCAACAAAAAAAAACACTCCCAGGGACTAATTATCCAATTAAAATATTCAATGCTTCCTTTATCAACAGGGACTCCTTTGTTGATAGCGAATATACTTTGCTACTACTTATAAATAATACAATTAAAAGCTGCTAAAATGTACTTTTAATAACATATTCCATTTAAAAATAAATAGTTTAACCGTTATGATGTATGCATCTATTTATCGTGACGTCAGAGTTTTAGCCTAATCATCATTTGCCGACTCAACTAAAATCATTCAGGGTCCTCTATATTAAGTTATATACTTTTCTTTATCAAAAAAATATTTACCTCAATTAGTCGTATTCACAACTCACTCTTACATCACGATAAAAGATGCAAACATCATAGCAGTAAATCACAGTGTTTTAAATTGGAATATTTAATTAAAAATATATTTTTACAGCTTTTTATTTGTATTATTAGAGGATGTAGTCACCCGAGCAGTAAATCTCAAATAGTGAATGTTTCTTTGCAAAGTTATCATCTAATGAATAAGTGACGATTTCTATGGACTTTTCAATAGTTATAGGTTCATTGATTGTTATTTATAAAATATTTAGGAACAAAAAATCATAAAATTATCTTACTTTCGTTTTTATTCGATAAAGTATCAAAAGAATAGTAAAAGAAAAAAACCTGGTACATACAATTCGACTAATGATTTGAAAGGAGGCTCAATACCAGGTGTTGATTAAAGTCAAGGACACTGCTACCCTTCAAATAATATATTTTTCAATTGAGAGGTTTGATGACAAAACTATTCAAATATCATGTCTTTTTTAAACGTTTTTTCTACTTATTTTGTTTACAAACCTTGATTGCAAGACTTTTAAATATTTCAGATTTCAACATATAAACAGTCATAGAGACCGATGCCTACAAAAAGCGCATTAAAAATATATCCGCCCTGAAAAGCTCCTTGAATAAGGCTGGGCCTCTATGCCTTTTTGTACATCCATGATGTTTATGCCAAGTTCAGACCCAGATTGGAACGAGTTGTGATGGCAAAAGGAGGATATATTGATTAAAATTTGGTTGTCAAAACATTTTTTATTTAGTAAACCTCTTCTGAAATGAATAAGAGCCTCTGAAGGACAATGACTACTTTTTCCACTAAAGTGTCCTGGATTTTAATCAACATCCTATATTATGAAAACCCCGTTATTTTTTTAAAGCCATATTCGATTATAATATGAAAATTATTAATAGTTATGATGTTGAAATAAAATACATTTGGTTATATACGTATAAAACTATGCTAATTTGTTGTATAAAATATTTGAAGTAGCATATACTTAACTTAATATAATAACTTTTTAAAACTAGTCATAACCATAGCATTACACACTTTTTGATTGTATGAAATAACAATATAAATTGTTCTATTATATTATGTAAGTATAATGGATCGTAGATTTCAAACATTGAAAATATTTCAAATCTTATATTTTTTTAATATGTTCGGGTTTTATGCATTATAAAATACTATAAATATATTAAACTTTGCAGTCTAACTATAAAGATTACACATACCGATGGTATGAAGAGAACAGCTCTTAAAATGTGTAACATTAAACCTATTTATCTTTTTCAGTGGATTATGGATCGCATCCTCAGCACTGGTTTCTGTTCGATCGACTCGTCCAGCAAATCGTCCTTCAGTCCGAGAGCCAGGAGGATCACGACGTCTCTCCAATCCAAATCAACGTCAAGGAGATCGTTCAGCAGCTCGCCAAGGAGGAGGAACTCATAGAGTTCCGCTCCAAAGCCGAGGAGCTGGAGAAGGAGGCGGCAGAGTTGGCCACCCTGCTCGCAGCCCGGGAACAGGAGCTGGACGTCAAGACGCAGGAGCGGGAGGACATCGAGTCCAACCTGGAGCGGACCAAGGAGAAGTTGGAAACGGAAGCCACGCTCCACTTACAGACCAAGAGCCGACTCTCGGAGCTGGAGTCGCGAGGCATTGGGGGGACCTCTCCCTCCAAGGCGGCCTAGTCAGCCCACCCCCGCCCCCACCCGCTCCTCTCTTCAACGCACCTCCTCCTCCACCCCCGCCGGGACCCCCTCCACCACCCGGCCCCCCGCCCGGCCCTAGGGGACCCCCATCCACCTCCAACCCAAACAAGCCCGCCCCGAAAAAGAACGTTCCTCAGTCCTCAAACCCCCTCAAGTCCTTCAACTGGTCTAAACTCCCTGACTGCAAGGTCTCCGGAACCATTTGGACGGAAATTGAAGAAACCAAGCTGTATAAAAACCTCAACTTGGCGGAAGTGGACAGACTATTCTCTGCCTACCAAAAGAATGGCGTTCTCGTAAGGGCTATATATAAAAGTTATATCTTTTTGCACAATAAAAAATAAAATCCATGGAATTGTGGTACTCTGCTTTCAGCAGCTTAGTTTAAAATTTTAATTTTGAAAGTTAGGTACACATACTGATTGGTTGATTAATCAATTGCGAGATATATGTCAGATATTCAGTCATAAGATATTATATAGATTACCGTAATTTAAGCAACGAGGTCATTGTTTGCAAATAAAAGTAAGACGCTACGCCAAAACAGTATGTGTTTTCTTCCGTTGGTTATATCAACTTAATATCTCAATCACTTGATATTTGTTCCTTATGTAGTAGTGAATGTGTTTATTGAATCGCCTTTGTTTTCTTTTAAATATACTAAGTAAACACCCCTGATAATCCTTTTTTCTCCTTCTTTTCCGATTAGTCTGAGGGTTCGATGGAGGATCTCCGTTCCATGGGCACCATTTGTAAACGCAACAAGGTCATATCTGTGATAGATAGTCGAAGGGCTCAAAATTGTACGATCTTACTATCCAAGCTTAAAATGTCAAACGAAGAAATAACCAAGTGAGTGTTTGGTATTAGCGAATCAATTAGAGCCTCATCTAATCCTCTCTTTTACTTAACAGAGCAATTATGAGCATGGATATGCGTGACAATTTTCCCGTCGACATGGTTGAACAAATGCTGAAATTCACTCCTAGTCCTGAGGAAAGAGCACTTCTGGATGAGCACGCAGACGAAATTGAACAGCTGGCTCGAGCGGATAGGTTTTTATTTGAACTCTCGAAGTAAGTCTGAAATAGGATGTTGAATGAATGCTTCCCCAGATATTTGTTACTGTTAGTCTCATTTTGAGATTATTTTTTACATTAAACCTGAATGGTTATCAGTAAGGAACGTTAAAATCATTGCTAAATCATGATCATTAGAAATAAGCTAACTTAAAGTGAGTTAAATATCCTTTTCATAGCCTAAGATTTTTTTCACCATGTTGTTTCCATGGCAAGTTGCCTATATGTTCGGTCAAAATATGTTTCTTATTCAAGCGAAATAAGTTTTTTCTCATCATATTTGATGCAGATTACCTTTTTTTGAACAATTTTGTAATAATTCATATAATAGCTACTAGATTGTTTCGTTACCATATTAAGTTTTGGTGAGATAAGTCCCATCTAGGAGCTAAAAAAGCACTTCCACTGGATTTCTAGTTGAGGGGTCACAAATTACTTATCGTGCCCCTCATTTGATGGATGACAATATATGTATATATAACAAATGTTTACTTTCTTTTTAGAATAACCCACTACGAGCAGCGGCTTCGTACCCTCCATTACAAGAAGAAGTTCTTTATATGGATAGGGGAGATCAAGCCCAAAATAACAGCCGTTCTAGAGGCCTCCAAGGAGGTTCAACGATCCAAAAAACTCAAAAAAATGTTAGAGATTATTTTGGCTTTTGGGAACTACATGAATCGTGGGCAGAGAGGGAACGCCGTGGGCTTCAAGCTCTCCAGTCTCACGCGCATTGGTGATACTAAATCCAGCTGTAATAAAAACGTCACGCTACTTCACTACATCGCAGAAACGTGTGACCAAAAGGTACAACGCTAACCACACTTGCCTCTAACTGCACATGTAATTAATTCATTATTTCTTTATTTTTCAGTTCAAGGACTGTCTTTTACTTGAACAAGACATTCCAACTGTAAAGGATGCAGCCAAAGTCAAGTAAGTAGTGCTCCCACTAAATATTTAAGTTAAATTTCCATAAGCTTTTTAGCTATTTTTATTTGAAAAAAAACGTTCATAACCCAAAACTAAAATTCAACATTTATTACTACTTACGATTGGCACTTTATTTATTTAAAAAAAACGAGAAAAATATTGGGGCTTCTGGAGATTGCGAGAACTTTCATAATAGTTTCCTTTGTTATATACCTTTTAAAGTGAAGAAAATATATATTATATAAAGATGTTCAAAAAATTATTCATAGAAGAAACGAAATGTATCTTTGATTAACTCAACATCATTTTTTAAATTCAATTAGCGATATCGAAATCCTAAGAGTGCGATAGCTCAGTGTATTAAGGCGTCTTCAACTCTCAAAATTGAGGGTGACGCTTCAAATCCCGTTGGGGGAAGGTTATTTTTTGGTCAAACTCATGATAAGATCCTAGGTTCGAGTGACTCATTACACAATAGTATGTGTAATTATAACTTCACTGATGCAATTCTATCCAACTAAATAGGTCAAAAAATAATCTTACTGTATTGTTTTTACATTAAAGGATTAAAAAATATCGACGATTTTGTATTTAAAAGTTCATGATTCCCAATTGTTTGTTTGCTTATGTGCCATGAGTTTACATAATGAATATGTCACTTTAATCAAATAGTTTATTCCCAAAGCGAGTAATCCTTTATTATAAATATAAACGCATCATTAATGATCAACTTGAAAGCAAAGATGATTTCGAATTGAACGTATGTATTTCTAGTTACATACATGCCATAAAGAGAGTTAAATTGTGAGATGCGACAAAAAACATAATTAAGGTTTGTGGTTATGAGAGAGTAAATGTTCCTTGTTATTCTGTTAAATCTATTATTTCTCAACGTCATTATTATTTGTCAAATATATAGAAGAGGTAAAACGTACGCCGTGCTGGAAATAAACTTCCATTCCAATTAAAAGATTTCATAAATTATCCTGCTTATGTTAGTATAAGCGTTATTCATATTTAATTTCCAAAAAGTTCAGAAATATTTCATTACAGCCAAAATACTGCTGCTAAGCTATATGAATAAAACATATTTTGACCAACCTTCGCCGATTAATCTTCTACTTTCAGAACAATGGTCCTATCTGATACAAATCTACAGACTTGATATATAAAGTCATGTTTGAAAATATTCTATAAAATACCAAGAACAGAAAAAAATCAAATAATATATCGTAATTTAAAATATATATAACAAAAATCATTAGTCCTAAGTTTAAAGATTGTTAACAGTTCAGACTATTTTTGTTGTAATATTTATTGTAAAAACATGTTTTGGCTTTTATTGTATCTTTAATGTGTTTTTGTTATAATTGCATTGATTTTGGTGGCCTCTTCTTCCTTTTTTGAAAGGTATGAAGTTGTTCTGGGAAGTTTAATTTATTTTTATATTATTTTGTAAATCATACATAGTTTTTTAATTATTATTATTATAAACATTGATAATCTTTATTTTGTGGATTTAAGCTAAAATATAATAAGTAAAATATATTTAATTTCACACACGTTATCTCACTAAGAGTAGTGCCATTAATGTTTCGAATATTTAATAATATATATTTGTAGAATTATTTGTTTTACGACTTAATTAATGGGACATTGTCATTCAAACATGAAATATATTTAACTATTTTTTAGGACTTCATATATGGGATATAATAATAAAAGATACATGGAATGAGTGAATAACCCACTTTTATGTTACAGCATTAAGGAACTGGAGAAGGATATGGGTCTCCTGAGGAATGGGATGAAAGAAGTGAATCGAGAGGTAGAATTCCACCGAACGCAACCCCAAACGAATGGTGATAGGTACGTCTTATATTTGCCTTTCGATTTAATCCAACTTAATACCACTCAATATTCATTCTTCTTAGGTATTTAACGGTGATGCGCGAATTCGTGAGTACGGCATCAGTTCGACTTGCAGAGATGGAAGACTTGTTTTCGGACATGAAAGCTAGAGTAAGAGAGTTATTATAAAATATCGACATTAACTTATACTTTTTTGATCTATTTATAGTTTGATCGCGTTTGTCGTTTATTTTGTGAAGATCCCGCTACTAGTCAGAGTGATGAATTCTTTGGTGCTTTCGATCAGTTCATCTCAAGCTTCCTGGATGCGAAATCCGAAAATGAAACGTGCGGAAGAAAAAAGAAGAGGAAGAGAAAATTGCAAAGCAACATCAAGAGGTATAAATATATATGATATAGGTGTTCGGAAGGAAATGGTTAAAGAAAAGATGTTTATTAGAGTCTGTGGATTTTGAAGACATAATCTTTAGAATATGTTATTGAAAATAAATGCTAAAACTGTTTAACCCATTTTTACCATGAGTTTGAACGATTTCGATGGCCAAAGTTTCTGTGTTTCATCACTCAGTTTCAAACATTCATTCCTAATATTATATAAATAAAACCATCATTTTACGATCTTTTACCCTCTCGTTTTAGATGCGGATGCGAACTTTAGAGCGAAAGAAAAGCACCGTTGGAGGTGGCCGCTCCCTCCTTTGCTCTTCCTCCAATTCCTCCGTCTCCAATCTAAGCAACGGCTCTGGAGAGAAAACAGAGTTTGACGATCTGATATCTGCTCTAAGGACCGGGGACGTCTTTGGAGAAAACATGGACAAATTCAAACGAAATCGCAAGATACGCAACTCCCCGCCCCGCGTGGACCGAAATGACTCTTTCCTACGAGAACGAAACAATCGTGATCCAGACAGAAATAAGCAACAACAAAAAAATCCTCCAGTATCAGCAATTCATTTAGAGCATAGATTCGACTAACCTCTGGATCCCCTTGGAATCATTTCTCTCATTCTATACACTCAGTGCCATAGATTCGATATATTCATATTCTTTTTTATATTGACCAATTAGTCATTTTTCAAATTACACACAAAAAAAACTCCCGCCCAATTCTGTAGAAGATATTTTTTTTTCTTTGTGAGGATTCCTTTTTTTAGCCGACAAAAATTAATGATAACCAAGCGTATTGAAGATTGGCGGAATATGAAGCATAATACAACTTAAAAAAGCAAAAACATGAAATGGAAGCGCACATAGCTATATATTATTATTATTATGTTTATAAACTACTGCATTTTATTTAAATATTAGTAATTCTGAAGGGGTAAAGTCACCACCGACGTGTTTTTTTGCTGATCATCATTTTTTCTATTTTGAAAATATAAAATTAGAGATTATTATAATTGCCTGTTCTGCTCCTATTTCCATACTTCATTATATTAATATTATAATTACTACTCTCTCATTATCATGAGGATCCACATCCTATAATGATAATAAATTATTTGATCTGTATATCTCAGATCTTCCCTACAAAAACAAACAGAAGAAATATCTATTTATCATAACTTCCTATATACCTACTATTATTAATATTATCATATTCTGAAGCAAAACATCATATTTCTATAATAAATGTCATTTTTTATTACCGTACCCATGTATGAACTGCTTATCTCATTGTTTTATGCGAAAGGGGTGTACGTGGAGTCCGCCAATATGGAAGTTCTGTGTTCTATTGCAATAATGGATACTACATGCTATCTAAAATTATTATATTCATCTGCTTGGAGTTATTTGATATGTCATTAATTTCAACAATTGATGTTCGTAATAGTCAATCTTCCAATGGATCTCAGTTTGGAAGTATACCTCTCTCTCTCTCTCTTTAATCTAATCAGTAGCTAAGGCACAACATTGGCGACGAGGACGGGATATTAATCTTAAGTCATCTCAAGCTTGCTATGACACAACACTTTGTGACGAGGATGGAATATACATCAATCTTTATTCATCTCTAGGTAGAGAAGAGACTATAGCATGAAAAGTCGAATTAATAAATATTGTTATACAATCGGTATATATAAGTTGATGATAGATCTCTAGTATTTCAACCAATAAATCAGGGAAGAATCTAGAAGATTATAATTCAATGTGTATATGAAAAATATGGATGACGAATTGATGGTTTGAGGATTATGTTATACAAAGTATATTTCATCTGCTTTAACTTGCTGGAGTAACATTTATTGCCAGTTGTAGGTATTGGGATCATTGCAGCAGTTCTATTTTGAAAGCCATGGTCAGTTTTGGTTCATTTCTGTAAAACCGTGATGAATTCTATAATCCATGGTATCAAATTTATTTCATAGTATTCATAGCGATTATCATATCTACAGGGGCAACGTTACTTCTCGTCCAAATCGGGCAGCAAACTCATAACTCTATTCCGAACTAATGTCCGGGATCTTTCGAACTTATGAACAATTTTTAATATCGATTATTTTAGTCGATATAAAAAGTTGGGACATTTTCGGAATAGTTAGTATCTCTAAAACAGTCAGTGATTCAGACAGGTCTTGAATCGACATTCTTAACTAGTGGCGAGGTTCACTTTTGGTTCTGAACCCCTCAGCTTTGTCTAATATACATTTTTGGGTCTCAGTTATTTCCTTAAGATTAATTATTGGTCTTTGACAGTCGCTCAAATTTTATCCAGCTTCTAAGTGTTCCATTATTTTTAAATAATTAATGTATGTTCTCTTCACAAGCTTATATTTTAATGTATTTAGCTATTGTGAACGCCTTTACAATTATATATGGGTTTTTTAAACAATGCATTGAGTTTATGCTTTTTATTGTTACGTTCATATTTTTTTGCTTCATAATTAGATGTCCCTTAATTTAGAAGCTTAAATATATTATTTTCTATTATTCAGTAGTAACTATTCCGATAAGAACACTTTATCATTGTGGTAAAATGATATATCATATATATTGCATGAAATATAGTCTCAAGCATGTAATCGTTTACTATTCGATTTGATTTACATTACACTTCCATAAACAATTATAAATTGAGTATTTTTTAAACTTGTAGCAGAGCTGGGACTACCGATGGTATTCGGTATATTGGTACTTGCGCAACAATAATATATTTTTTACAAAAATATTCCAATATTAAGTTCAAGTTGCAATAAGTGTAGCAACAGCGCCATAGAGATATACAGATGTATAGAGCTTATTCCCATCAATAGCAGAGAAATATCGTTCAGCTGTCGCCATTGCCCAATGTAAACAAAGCAATTTGTACACCGTCATCGTAAGTTGATCATAGAGATAGAAAGATTATAAGGTTATATTGGGCAATATGACGTACTGCTCAGAATAATTCAATAAGCCCTCTATGTTTTTTTTATCTCTTCTTGTTACTATTCGAAATGTATTCCATACCTTTCCCCCCCCCCCCCAATATTTCTCTCCAGTGAATGATATATATTCCATTTCACAATTCCAATGGCAATATCAATCAAACTCTCTCTCTTTTATCTATTACCCTCTACAAATAAATGACAAAAGTGTATAAATTCTCAGGAGCCACTAGAATGATGGATTATTTTCATTAAAGGTATATTCTATCAAAGTATTTTGATCGTCATGGAGCTATCAAATAAAAGTTCATGCTTGGATATATAGGTGGCGCTTGGAGATAATGTTATTACTTTCCTATTAGTATTATTATTATTGCGTGTATTAGTAAATTACTTAATGCCTATGTGGTATCTGGGCGAAGCCTTTGGAGAAATAGATAGCCTGTAATACTTTTACGAGAACAGTTCCCAATTTAAAAGAAGTCGACACTACCAGTACGACTCAAAAGGATTTCTAAAAAAACTGGAGTCTCACACTAAATACTTCAATGAGGAACTTGTCAGGAGTGCTATTTCTAGTTTAAAGTCTGACAAAAAACCTGATCCTGACCAAATTCCTTCTCAGGCTTATAAGAACCTGCCTAACTCTTTTATTGTTCGCCTAACGAATCTCTACAATCAAGTTTCCTATCAAGTTATACTCCTAAGTGTTGGAGAACATCAAAAGGTGATATTTATACCAAAGCCAGGGGAAAATAATTATTTGGAACCACGATCCTTCCGACAAATCACACTATCCAATGTAGCTCTGAAAATACTGGAACGGATGATACAGTGGAAGGTCCATAGTGAATGTAAATTGGTTTTACCAAATCATTTGCTTTTACGAAAGGCAGGTCCACTGATACAGCCATAAGTAAACTGGTTGATTCTTGGGAGAGTAGCTACCATAGACACTAAGAACCCTCGTTGTATTCTTGGATATTGAGGGCGCTTTTGATAGAATTGGTTTTAACCATATCCTTGATGCCATGAGGAAATACCAAATACATGAGAAGACATTCTTTGGTACCAAAATCTACTTGAAGGTAGAATTGTTGTCGCTGAGCTAGGAGGGTAGAGTGTATCTATAACTCCGACAAGAGGATGTCCTCAAGGGGGGATTCTATCGACTCTGGCATGGAACTTAGCCTTCCAAGAGTGTAGGACGCAACTCAAAGCCCAATTAATATGGTTGCTTATGCAGATGACCTGGCTCTATGTGTAAGAGGTATGGATCGGCAGACTCTCGCCAGTTTAATGCAAGATGCCCTAAATAAACTAACAGATTGGGCTAAAAAAAAAGATACTATCTTTAGCATTAGTAAAACTAGATATGAGCGCGTGGCATGAGAAGGGCCTCTCGCCACAAATTTTTTTCTTGAGATATTCGCGTTTAAAGTTTGGGAAAATGAAAATACCATAACTTTTTTAATATTTGAACTACAGAGCAGATATTGTGATCATTGGGAAGCTCTTCGCGTCAAGAATTTAGTCCACTACATGAAAAAAATTACACTTCGTGCACGTACATACGTACAAACAGTGACTGTTTATCAAAGTTAAATAATGTATTTATTTAAATAATATAATATATTAGGCCAGGGGGGCAGGGGGGAACTTTATGGTGACATGCTACTGACTTTTTGATAGTCCATCACGGTGCGTCAAGATCCTAAATACGCACTAATTATGCACAATAATAATAGTAAACAACGCAGACCGCCACGTACGCACGACTACTACGAGAACTTGTTACGTCTATCTACGCTCAGTAGTACTGTAACGGCCGTTGGCTGGGCCGCCTGGCGCTTCAGTCGCTTTTACGTGCCTCAGTGGTAAGAGGACGTTCCAACACTACGATTTTCTAGTTTTTTCGAGATCGCCCGCCAAGACGAAAAATACATTATTCTTTATGGGGAATATACCCGCTTACAGTATCTAAGGGCCTCCCATTTATACCATCTTATAGTACTCGAAGAGAGAAATCGCATGGTGTAAAAAAAAACGATTTGGCAACTTTGTGCGAGAGGCCCTTCTCATGCCACGTGCCTCATATATGCTTTTTCAAACGAAGAAAAGGTATGCATATTTCCCTACACCTGTCTGGAATA
>CP045891.1:23769818-23853412 GCA_013387185.1 Caligus rogercresseyi
CTTTCCTTCTCTTTCTATCCAGGTAACACTAACAGAGTTACCAATGGTAATCGTATATTCTCATATCAAAAGATCAATTTTTGGGGGAGAGTACGTATTTGCTTATATCTCTTAAAGTATAGCGATTTTTAGAACACCAAATATATCAAATGAAAGCTTGGTTAACCAGCTTTAATATTTTTGTATACTAAATCATGTCAATTTAATAAGTAGAGAGTTATATGCACATTAAAAAAAGCCTATCTCGCGTACAAAATGACGCATATAATGGATTATGTATGCGTCAGAGACAAAGTAAAATTTTGAGAGGATACCTTGACGCAAATCTAAGAAACACATTATATTTATTTTTTTCATAATCGATTTCTTATAGGTCAATACAGGCTCTGAATCATATGATGTAAACTCAGATTGTACTGAATTCTGATTGATAGAATGCAACCAAGGTCATTTTTGGATTTATCATCTAAAGTTTTACTAAACTTAAAAGTACTATTTTACTCTGAAGCGAACAAGTCATCTTCTACAGGCGAGTGAAGTTAATTGATACAAAAAAGCTATGAAATAAGCTAACAATACTCACTCCCTTTCTTGCTTTGTTTTTTACTGAAAACTTTGTTTTATTAAAAAAACATCAACATACGTCTGGTAGTAAATTAGATTTCCTTTAAATTAATAATAATTATTGAAGTCTGTAACGTCCACCATTTTGAAGAAATTTGCGGAAAACTATATTTGTTACTAAATTTTTTAAACTTTGACCTCGTTGCGCGACCTCGTAATGTTGACCGATTTTTTTCAAACTTCGTATGTCGTCTTCTTTTATCACCCAGAAACAGAAAATGCTCAACGTCGCTAACATTTCAAACATTTGAAAAATAAGAACAACCCTAGTGTTCATATGCGATACATATAAGCATCATTTCTATTCATTCCGTTTATTATTTATTATAAAACTGAATTATTAATCTCATAATTATTGGCGATAAAATTGAGTTGATATTTATTTTTTACTATAAATTTAAATCGTTACTTTGATTGGATATGATGCTTGATAGGACACAAACCTGAATATCGTGAAAAACTATGTTAGTGTTATCTCTGTCGACACAATTTAAGATTGAACTAATATTTTTTTGTATGCTATATATTTGAATATATAGACATTTTTTGTTAATTTATTTAGCTCCTAGATTAAATCCCCTCATCGGAACATAGAGATATAAAGATATAGAGAGCTTATTCTCTTTAATAGCAGAGAAACATAGTCGTTCAGATGTCGCCCGTGCCCAATATAAACAAAGTAATTTATACTACGTCATGTAAGTTGATCATAGAGATAGAAAGATTTGTTAATATTGGACACAATGACGTATTCCTCTGCAGAATCCAATAAGCCCTCTATGTCTATATATCTCTATGATCGGACTTGATTCAGTATCAACTGGCAGTGAAACTAGTATTTAGGGGCACTCTTCGCAATTAAAAATGCTCCCATTAAACATTTATTGATTACATATTCTTTGAAGTATAAATGTCCCTCCCTGATGTCTCCCTCGAGGGCCAACATTTTGATGGTACGGGGTTTTGTCCTCCTCCTCCTGCTTGCAGAATCGGTTAATTAGACTTATGACTTTTCCCAGAGATAATAGATAATACAAGATGCGCAGAACGCAATGTTTAGATTCCTCTGATTAGAAAAGAAAAACTGAAACGTCACACATGACGTCACATTAGCGATGTGTTATGATTTATGGCATAAAAATATATATATTCTCTTTCTTTTCTCTCATTATTTTTCTGTCTGTTTGATAGAAAGGACTAATACTTTTATGGACTAGTGAAAAATATAAATAATCAAACCTTATCAGATGTTAATAAATTGGTTGAGTTTCGGCCTGAAAATTGAAAATCTAATGCAAATAACATATTATTAACCAATTTATTTTTCTTGCTGAAATTCATGTGAATGTAGTTACGCAGAGTCATAAATTCTTATTTTGTATATGAAATTATATACGAGGCTATTTGGCTTCATCGATATTAGTCCACCATATTATATACTATTATTTATTATTGTTATTTATTTAGATGGTGTAGGTATTAAATATACAGGCAAATCGTCTAAGTGATGACGTCACATTTTTTTTTTTTTTTGGAAATATCCCTCTTTGTTACATGAGTTCTGCCCCCCCCCCCCCCCTGAACTTTTCCTATCTTGATGAGGTACCTCTTGATGTCAATATGTCTACTAACCACGAGGACGAAGTTTGGGCTTGTTTGTACTTTAAAATTTTACTTGGAATGTTAAGATTGTTCATTGCACGCCTTGCAGTCCATCATTCCTAAAAAGTCGCTTGTTTAAGCGATTGTGTAAAAGACTAAATATATTTCACTTCTTTTTTTTTCTTCATTGAAAATGCTTATATGCCGACAGTCCATTATCAAGTAAGTATTCAATAGTTCTAGATGAGTGTATGTGTTGTCAAATTTGTAAGGCATCTTTATCAAATATTTTATTTTGTATTGGATAAAATGAGATGTATCTGTGTAGATATGAATAAGCATTAAAGTATTAAAACTATTCTAAACTAGAAGCATATATACACTCAGAGAGTGCAAACCTCCGCCATCACGGGGTCCTTATGAGCCTTCCGAGGCTGATTTTTCACGACTGGGGCGGCGTAGAGGAAATTCCGAGAGAAGAACGCTCCCGGCACCCAATTTCAGAGCACAGCGACATCTATTGGCAGAGTAGTTAACTTGAAATATTTATTAGTATTTAGCTCATTTTGCATCTTAATTCTGCACTCAGAGATGCCAAAATTTAATCACTTGTTCCTTTTGGCATTTCCAACAACTCCACAAAGTTTCATCCGAATCTGTTCCGTACTTTTTGAGTTATCCTGCTGACAAACAAACCAACGCCAGGGAAACAATACCTCCTTCGGCGGAGTAATAAACTAGTATCCATTATATTTTATAACCTTGAGTTTAATTGAAGTAATTTCATTTCTTATCATATTACTTTACAAGACATCTTTATGAATTAAGAAACAATTTATAAAATGGAATAATTCATTTTAAATCACTTATAAATATTTTTAGTTCAAACATAAAACGCATTTCATTGTGTGTCCTTATTACAAAAGCGCATTACGTAAAACCACTTCTTAAGAACAAACAAAAAAGAAGTCTTTATATTTATTTGAAATATATTTATATACATCTTCTTCCACTGCTTGGTTTCTTAAATACAAACTTATGTAATATTAATAAATTAATGCTTATTTGATATCCTAAGTATTTAATCTCCTTAAAAATTGAAGGATACAAAGTGTCCTTGTGAGACATTTATTTTTATCCAGAATTATCCTCTTGGATTATAAAGTATAATACTATATTTTATAGGTATTTGTAGGCAATTGCTAGCTGATATTCTCGTCCTGAAGGCCCTTTGGATAAACATATATATTACAATGCATGGGAGAGCATTGTCCGTCGACAATTGGGTTTTATAAATACTTTCTTTTGTACTTCTCTCAGGCCTTTGTGTTGGGTATAATCATATTTATAAAAGGTACATTTTTCTTTATATTTGATATGTCTCTGAGTAGGATATATTGAATTAAAGTCCAATCTTTCTCAAGAGCCTTTTTTGTATAAGAGGACAGAAGCTGGTTCATGCTAACATATTTTTTATCTGCTAGAAACATGAAAAATGTTTTTATTCAAAAATGAAGAACGGAGTTCCAGCAGGAATATTCATTTTTTTAAACAGTAATGACTCTGAAAGGAGGTGTAGCGGACATCTCCTCTTATCCTTTCCTTTGCTCCTATCGGTTCACCTCTTTCCATCCTTTTCTTATATATATACATTACCAGATGGGGCGACCGACGTCTTTTTCAATACACTGTTAATTGATAAATAAATGAATTCTGCAGGAGTGTCCCCTATGAAAACGATCGGAACCCTTTCAGGCAGCGAATTATGTATAAACTGAATTAAAAACTATTTTTACCTCCGCCATAGGAGGTATTGTTTTCACTGGCGTTGGTTTGTTGGTTGGTTGGTTTGTTTGATTGTCAGGAGGATAACTCAAAAAGTGCGGAACGGATTTGGATGAAACTTTTTTGGAGTTGTTGGAAATGCCAAAAGAAACAAGTGATTAAATTTTGGCATCTCTGAGTGCTTCTTTAAGATGCAAATGAGCTAAATACTAATAAATATTTCAGTTAGCCTACTCTGCCAATAGATGTCGCTGTGCTGTGCTCTCAAAGAGGAGAGCACAGCACAGCGACATCTATTGGCAAATGAGAAAAAGACCAAGTGATTCATTTGGTGGGATCGGCGGAGGTTTTCACTCTCTGAGTCCTCTAGTTTACATATGTATTTCAGACAGTTAATTCCGCAAATATATACATAAATAAACATTATAGTTTTAAAATCATATCTTGTTCAAAATCCACGATAGAATGAGCAATAAGGCTTAATACATATCGACATGAGAGAACACAAATTAGATTGTTCATTTAGGGCGTATAAAACCTATTATTTAAATAAATATCGCCGCCTAAAATATAAACAATCATTATCTATTTTTGGCAAAGTTATTTGGCAGTATATATGAATGGATACTGAACTAAAATAAAAGTTGAGTGTATAGTATGTTTTATATTCGATAATAATCCTTATTCTATTGATTTTTTTTTGTTCAAATGAGATTAACATTTCACGAATGACACTTAGTGATTAGTTTTAAATGCTATAATGTTTTATATAGTATATTGCAAAAAACATAAAGAAACTAGAAGCACTCAGAGAGTGCAAACCTCCGCCGATCCCCACCAAATGACTCACTGGTCTTTTTGTCATTTCCAACCCTCTACACACATTCCCTTTATTTACACTCTAGAGGTACATGGAAAGAAAAGAAACTGACGTCATCAAAGAGAGAGCACAGCACAGCGACATCTATTGGCAGAGTAGGCTAACTTGAAATATTTATTAGTATTTAGCTCATTTTGCATCTTAATTCTCCACTCAGAGATGCCAAAATTTAATCACTTGTTCCTTTTGGCATTTCCAACAACTTTACAAAGTTTCATTCGAATCCGTTCCGCACTTTTTGAGTTATCCTGCTGACAAACAAACAAACCAACTCCAGTGAAAACTAGAGGCATATATACACTCAGAGAGTGCAAACCTCCGCCGTCACGGGGTCCTAATGAGCCTTCCGAGGCGATTTTTTTCACGACTGGGGAGGCGTAGAGGGACGGGAGGGTTCCTCTCGACGGAAATTCCGAGAGGAAGACGCTCCCGGCACCCGATTTCACAGCACAGCGACATCTATTGGCAGAGTAGGCTAACTTGAAATTTTTAGTGTTTAGCTCATTTGGCATCTTAATTCTGCACTCAGAGATGCCAAAATTTAATCACTTGTTCCTTTTGGCATTTTCAACCAACTCACAAAGTTTCATCCGAATCCGTTCAGTACTTTTGAGTTATCCTGCTGACAAACCAACAAACAAACCAACAAACCAACACCAGTGAAAACAATACCTCCTTCGGCGGAGGTAACAATACCTCCTTCGGTGGAGGTAACAATACATCCTTCGGCGGAGGTAATAAGTTTGTTTTTTCCTTATGCAAAGGATTGAACAGGTTAATTCAGACAAGAGCCTCCCTGATATAAGAGCATTGGACACGGCGCTGATATCGATTATTGAGAATAAGAAAATAATATTCGATGTGTTTGAAGCATAGAGATATAAAATGTAAAGAGCTGATTCCCTTCAATAGCAGATAAAACATCGTTCAGCTGATTCTGTGTGTGGTCACTATAAACAAAGTAATTTGAACTACGTCATCGTAAGCTGATCATAGAGATAGATTCTATCTCTATGATCAGCTTACGATTGACGTAGGTGATTTTAAAGGCATCCCACATAGAGATATAAAGACATAGAGAGCATATTGGATTCTTTAGAGAAATACTCATTGTGCCCAAATTAAACGAATCTTTCTATCTCTATGATCACTTACGATGACGTAGATCAAATTACTTTGTTTATATTGGACACACAGATACATCTGATAGGAATAAGCTCTCTATATCTTTTTATCTCTATGGTTTGAAGAGATTCAATTTTTTCACTTTTATTTTATAACTCTTAAAAATTGTTTAAAAGAATGTTAAACCTAATTTAAAATATATACACTCAGAGAGTGCAAACCTCCGCAGTCACGGGGTCCTTATGAGCCTTCCAAGGCGGATTTTTCACGACTGGGGCGGCGTAGAGGGACGGGGGAGGGTTCCCCTCGACGGAAATTCCGAGAAGAAGACGCTCCCGGCACCTAATTTCACAGCACAGCGACATCTATTGGCAGAGTAGGCTAACTTAAAATATTTATTAGTATTTAGCTCATTTGGCATATTAAAGAAGCACTCAGAGATGCCAAAATTTAATCACTTGTTTCTTTTGGCATTTCCAACAACTCCACAAAGTTTCATCCGAATCCGTTCTGTACTTTTTGAGTTATCCTACTGACAAACCAACCAACCAACCAACGCCAGTGAAAACAATACCTCCTTCGGCAGAGGTAATAAATTGAATTTAAGTTCTAGACTTTAGTTGATAAGTTTAAGGATCAAAGGAAATTTTATTTTGACTTCTTATATATATATCTCTTCTATGTATCGCATATACATATTTCACAAAGACTACTCAAGCTGGAAAATACTCTTCCACTCACACAAAAAAATCAGACCTCAAGAGTCTTCTTGTGTATCTCCGAATTTTTTTTGCTTTTTTTAAATGAAGAATCCTCGCAAGATAATGGAATTCAAAAAACGTTCATTTTATATTGTAATGAACATTTCTCTATAAAATTCCGAATTTTATTTTGGTAGTGTATTAATTCCGATAATCCAAAATACATCTCATATGAACATTGTTTTATATTAACTATAAATATCTTTAGTTAAATCATCATATTACATCCTTTTCCGACATATTTTGATTGGAATCGGCAATAAGGTAGGATAATTACTCATCGACACTATTTTGCATTAATTTATTTTATTCAAATAATCAAATCTTCAACGTTTATTTCAATTTTATTCTAGGAAACCATATAAAAGATCTGGTAATGGCGTTGAGTAAATGTAAAAATGCAACTCTCTTTTTTCTTCATCCCAGAACGCGACGACATGGTAGAATAAGGCCCCATTGTTACTACTTCTTCAACTCCTGCTTCAATGAGCATGGAATAAAACACATTTAACACGTACAAAGGAATACGAGCAGTGAAGTCCCATATCGTCACCGGGTTATAATGGATAATTTTCAGGGTAAATTTGCAGCCAAAGCGATAAATATTTTTATCAATGTCTCACTACGGATGAGTATTTCAAAAATTAAACACTCAGCGATAGGAGCTAAAGCACTAGCAAGTGCAGAGCTCAGAGACTTGGCTTCAGGGAAGGCCGTTTGTGCCCTTAATAGATCCACCAATTGTTATATAAGCAGATAAAACTAATACTTTCTGACCACCTACTTATCTTTATTATTAATTATTTAATAGAATAATGTTATGTCCCTGACGTCACGTTGGAAGACACCCTGACGTCAATTATACTGTGTCTCACTCTTTCCTCTTCAGTTTTAATAAATAAGTCTTCAAGTCATGACCTACCCATGGATCAAAGCATTATCATTCCGTTATGAAGAACCTACTGGTGCTTCTCCTTGCGGGCTTTGTTATATACTTTAATAAATAAAATATGAAACTAAGAGAATACATTAATTGTCTGCTTATCTTGTTTCATATGTTTAATATTGAAAGTTAAAAAGCTTATTTTTAGATATTTATTACACAGGGCAACAAAAAAGTATCTTTTGAAAATCGTCCATGGTTTTCCTGCTGAATTAAACTAATTTTGATACTCTGAGACCTTGGTTTTGCTCAATCAGGTCAGGTTTTTTTGCTACATAATTTTTTTATCGATTTTTTGTATTAAAAAAAAAAATTATGTGGACCATCAGCTGAGAAACCCCTGACAATTTTTTCCCATTTCCTCAAGAAATAAAAATCAACGTATCCAAATTTATTCAGTTTTTAATTAGTCCATCAAATTTTATAAGCATTATTATCATAATATAGTATAAGAATGTGCGTTACATGACACAGAAGTTCAGAATTCACGGCATAAATCGGCGTTTCTTCGATTCCCGTGTGTGAGCAGCTGCTGTGTTGTCTCGCTTCAGCGACCAGCAGTAGTCCGCCATCATGACTGCGTCCCACCTTCCCTGGTACCTCTCCTCCATTTGGCGCATCTCCTGATGGAACCTTTCTCCCTTGCTCGTTGCTCATCGCCCCGAGATTTTCAGGAAACTTCTCCATGTGTGAGAACAGGAAGTGCATCTTTATATTCATCAAACACCCAAGTTTTTGGAAGGCCTCTATCATGGTGCTAATGAGTCTGGCGTGGTTTGCTGCCTTCGTGTTCCCCAGGAAGTTGTTCACCACCTGCACAAACGATTTCCACGCGGCGCACTCTAGCGTGTTCATGGAGTTTTGGAACTCTGTGTCCTTTATAAGCTTCCGTATCTGCAGGCCATCGAAAATGCCGGCCTTCACCTTCTCACTGGTCAGTCGAGGAAAGGCTCGGCACAGGTAGTTGAAGCACCTCCCATCCTTGTCGAGAGCGCGCATGAACTGTTTCATTAACCCAAGGTTCAAGTGTAGTGGTGGGATCAATATCTTCTCCCGGTCAACAAAAGGTTCGTGTATGATGTTTCTCGCCCCAGGTACTGACTGATCTCGCGCCGGCCACTCTTTCTTTAGATAGTGCTGGACTCTGTCTCGACTGTCCCACATACATATAAAGCATGGGTACTTTGTAAACCCGGACTGCTGACCAAGTAGAAAGTTCACCATCTTTAAGTCGACGCAGATGATCTATTTGTGCTGCTCATATTGGATTTTATCGAGTACGTACTTCACTGCTTCATTCTCTTTGAGAGTTGTGGAGTGCGCAAGAGAGATTGAGGCGAACTGGTTCCCGTTGTGGAGGAGCACACACTTCAAAGAGCGCTTGCAGCTGTCAATGAAGAGTCGCCAATCTCTCGGATCGTATTGAGGAGCGCCGAGTTTAACAAGAAGACCGGCGACATCTCGGCAGTACACGAGGTCTTCCTCCTGGCAGAAGTAGCCCATGTAATCCTCATGCCTTCAACGAAAGAAAGGGATACGCACGTCCTTGCCAAGTAGATTTTTCTCTTTGAGTCTGGAGGCCAACAGCTCGGAGGAAATCTTCGACAAGCTGAGATCCCGAACCAGATCATTAAGCTCACATTGTGAAAAGGTCTGCGGACCATCTTGTGCTTCATACTCGAACTCTTCTGTATCTCCTCGCTCGTCTGTAATGGTGGCCTCGTCGTCGCTGTCGGGAAGCTGTGTGAACGCTGGTACAGGAATGTCTTCGCAGTGAGCCACTGGACGGTGGGCAGATGGAAGGTCGGGGTACTGGAGGCTTTGCCGATTCTTCCGGTTGATGCCAGTAGTATTGATGGCGCAGAAGTAACAATCCGTTGCATGGTCAAACGGCTCTCTCCATAACATCGGAATCCCAAACTTCAGTGAAGTTTTCGCGCCCTTCGTCCACCGCCGGAGGTATTCCACGCACGTCTTGCACACCGTGTGCGGTGCCCAGGACTTATCTTGGTCACCCAGCTTGACTTTAAAGTAAGCCATGTAGGCACGCTTCACAAATCCTGTGATGTTCTTCCTGTCCCCTGACAGCGTGTATTCTCCGCAGATGTAGCAGAATACGTCAGGATTATTCCTGCATGATCGTCGCGCCGAAGCCATCACAATAAACTGAAAGAAAAAAGAAAGATTTAGCTGAGTGTCAGACAATGAAATTAGGGATTTATAGCCACTGAATATGCCATAATTGTACTATTTTCTCAGAGAAA
The DNA here is from genome assembly GCA_013387185.1 of Caligus rogercresseyi. Classification (NCBI taxonomy): domain Eukaryota; kingdom Metazoa; phylum Arthropoda; class Copepoda; order Siphonostomatoida; family Caligidae; genus Caligus; species Caligus rogercresseyi. Next base: position 23,779,803 of record CP045891.1, read on the forward strand.
CGAACCTGCATAACAAAACCGACGTGCGCCCACTTCCACGTCTAAACACACACTGAGCCCACAATGAGTTAATTTAAGGCAAAGGCAATGAATGTAAAGGTAATGTGAATATGAGAGAGAATCTAAGAGGCAATATTGTCACTACGGAGTCCTTGGGAAGAATGACCCAAATTTGCTAAAGTATATAACCTTCGTCGGCCTAAATTCACACAAACATTATTAAATATCAAATAAATTCTACACATATTTATACACATAAATTTATGATAAACACAAATAAATTGTTTATAATATTATTCGTGTCTGTGAATTGTAATTCGATATATTTTTCAATAATAATATGATTGAACTCAAAACCGCTGATATTAGAATATATAGCTCGTCAGGTAGGCCTATGGCTGTATCTCAAAAAGTTGACCTGATGGAGCAAAATCAATGTGATATTCGGACTCAGAACACCAAAATTAGTCTAAATCAGCTGAGAACCCCCAACCCTTTGGCTGTTCACCAGTGTTATCATTGTCATATTATTATTATTTTTTTGCACATTTGTTTGCCTTTCTATGAAATAGATCCATCATGTAACTGATGTGCGCCTATTAATATAATGCAGCATTGACCTCACAAACCTTAATTCGAGTCATATTTTTATATTCAAATCAAGAGTAAATTAAACTTTTAAAGCTATGTTTACGCACAAAAAGTAATCTTGCGACATGGAGACTTTTTAATAAACCTTCAGATATTTAATCATATTAAACAGAAAGTGTCTACCCCAGGGAAGACAGAGAGCCAGGAAGGAAGGTACTCGTGAGAAATTGAAGTAATTAATTTTTTCGTGCTCTTTTTATATATTTTTTAATAAAATGAGGTTTTAAAGTAAGGAATGCGTCCAGTTACCTTAACTATCCGGTATTTATATAAACTGAGAAGTTTAAAAAGTTAAAGACTTCAAATCGAGAACAAAAATATACACTTAGTAAATCATTCATTGGCAATATATAGTAGGGTTGTTCTTATTTTTCAAATGTTTGAAATGTTAGCCATTTTGTGGATTTTCTGTTTCTTGGTGATAAAAGAAGACGACATACAAAGTTTGAACAAAATCGGTCAACATTACGAGGTCGCGCAAAGAGGTCAAAGTTTTAAAAATTTAGTAAAAATATAGTTTTCCGCAAATTTCTTCAAAATGGTGGACGTTACAGACTTCAATAATAATTATTAATTTAAAGGAAATCTAATTTACTACCAGACGTATGTTTGATGTTTTTTAATAAAACAAAGTTTTCAGTAAAAACAAAGCAAGAAAGGGAGTGAGTATTGTTAGCTTATTTCATAGCTTTTTTGTATCAATTAACTTCACTCGCCTGTAGAAGATGACTTGTTCGCTTCAGAGTAAAATAGTACTTTTAAGTTTAGTAAAACTTTAGATGATAAATCCAAAAATGACCTTGGTTGCATTCTATCAATTCAGAATTCAGTACAATCTGAGTTTACATCATATGATTCAGAGCCTGTATTGACCTATAAGAAATCGATTATGAAAAAAATAAATAATAATTTGTTTCTTAGATTTGCGTCAAGGTATCCTCTCAAAATTTTACTTTGTCTCTGACGCATACATAATCCATTATATGCGTCATTTTGTACGCGAGATAGGCTTTTTTTAATGTACATATAACTCTCTACTTATTAAATTGACATGATTTAGTATACCAAAATATTAAAGCTGGTTAACCAAGCTTTCATTTGATATGTTTGGTGTTCTAAAAATCGCTATACTTTAAGAGATATAAGCAAATACGTACTGTCCCCCAAAAATTGATCTTTTGATATGAGAATATACGATTACCATTTGGTAACGCCAGTTAGTGTTACCTGGATAGCAAGAAAAAAAGAAGGGAGAGAAGGGAGGAAAAATACCCCCTCCCTTCTCTTTCTCTTTCTATCCAGGTAACACTAACAGCATTACCAATGGTAATCGTATATTCTCATATCAAAAGATCAATTTTTGGGGGACAGTACGTATTTGCTTATATCTCTTAAAGTATAGCGATTTTTAGAACACCAAACATATCAAATGAAAGCTTGGTTAACCAGCTTTAATATTTTGGTATACTAAATCATGTGAGTTTAATAAGTAGAGAGTTATATGTACATTAAAAAAAGCCTATTTGCGTACAAAATGACGCATATAATGGATTATGTATGCCGATACCTTGACGCAAATCTAAGAAACACATTATTTTATTTTTTTCATAATCGATTTCTTATAGGTCAATACAGGCTCTGAATCATATGATGTAAACTCAGATTGTACTGAATTCTGAACTGATAGAATGCAACCAAGGTCATTTTTGGATTTATCATCTAAAGTTTTACTAAACTTAAAAGTACTATTTTACTCTGAAGCGAACAAGTCATCTTCTACAGGCGAGTGAAGTTAATTGATACAAAAAAGCTATGAAATAAGCTAACAATACTCACTCCCTTTCTTGCTTTGTTTTTACTGAAAACTTTGTTTTATTAAAAAACATCAAACATACGTCTGGTAGTAAATTAGATTTCCTTTAAATTAATAATTATTATTGAAGTCTGTAACGTCCACCATTTTGAAGAAATTTGCGGAAAACTATATTTTTACTAAATTTTTAAAACTTTGACCTCGTTGCGCGACCTCGTAATGTTGACCGATTTTGTTCAAACTTTGTATGTCGTCTTCTTTTATCACCAAGAAACAGAAAATCCTCAAAGTCGCTAACATTTCAAACATTTGAAAAATAAGAACAACCCTAATGTACATATATATAATTCTATTATTGTGATTTATAAATTTTCTTCAAATTAAAATCTTGATTGTAAAAATATTTTATTGTTTGAAATTATTAATTGCTAATTACTTAAATATGAATAATAATGATAAGTCATTTACATAAAATTGTTCATGCATTAGAACAATATTTTAATGAATATTTTCAATGAGATATAAAGTTGAATAATAATTTATAAACCATAGCACTATAAATAATGTTATTTATTGTAGCATTCGTGACGTCACAAAAATTTCTCTTTTGAACAAGAGCATAAGTCAAAGATCTCCTCTTTGACTCACCTTATTTATATTCTCCTTGAGGGTGAGACACAGTATATTTGACGTCAGGGTGTCTTCCACGTGACGTCAGGGACATACATTATGCCTATTTAAATAACACACTTTTAGAAAATACTTAATTAATGCCTTTGTTTAATCATCATGGCTGATAATTATCTGATTATAATAATCTGATATCTATAATCAGATTCCCCCTCTTGAAGGATAAGAAATAATTAAAATAAAGAAATATGTGGATTACAAACGGATGTTTATTGCGAGATTTTCGAGGACACATCAAAAAAATTGTTCTTATTTATGATCACATCAATAAGATAAATAACCTTGATGCACTCTCGTCCCAATTTCTTTTGATTCTTCAATACGTCCTTTAGAAGTGCCTACCTAAAAAGGTTTTTATATAATACTTACTTACGTGCAAGCATATGTACATTAAAGTATGTTTGCATATTTTGTTTATACCTACATGCACACATACATATGAAAAAAGCTTATTGAAGTAATGTATGTATGTACTTTTAGTTGAATACAAATGAAGTTTTTTAATAAATTTAATACATATAAAATTATATTAATAGACCAAGCTTTCACTTCTTCGTCTTCTCGTGGATTTAATACTTTTTGTGAAGTTTATTGTTGTTGTTGAGGAAGGCTAAGTTGTTGTTTTTAATCAAAAGAATAACGAGAGGCCTTTACTTACTTTAGTCTTAAAAGTTTGTTATATATATATATGTATGTACATATGTACATATATATATATATATAAGTTTCAACTTTAAAAAATTATTAGTTGGCGAAGCAATTTTTGATGATGCTTAGATTTAAATATTATTAAGCAAAACTACACACATTTCATAAAACTTTCCACAAGATGATGAATTGAATCAGTAATTTGAAGAATAATGTTAATTCATCTTTGTTTTTAAGCAACTTTGCAGAAGATCTTTTACTTTTTTTTTCTGTAATTATATATGCGTCATAGTTTAACTTTTATTATATTGATTAATTGATTGGACGGATTTGTCATAAAAACATTGTACGACTTATTTTTGTTGAAACAAATGGCATCTAATATTTGCAGAAATTAAAAATGCTACTGCATGAGGTAAATAATAATCTACTCAACTTTTTGTTTGACGCTGGATCTAAATATTCTTATGAAAAACCACATCAATTTAACAACTCATAGCTAAAATGAGTTACAATAAGATACATTCCTGAAAAAAATTCAAAGAAATACATAATAAAAAGTAATTAAAGTAGAATTTGATCACAATATGGATTTTAAATATTCAAATTCGTTGTAACTTAATAAATCATGGCACTCAGATTCAGCCTTTCTTCTTAGTTCAACAGTCTTGCAACTAAATAATGCCTTAACTCTTTAAAAAAATTAACAATCCAGACAAAATGAAAAAACAGGTCGAAAATTCAAGGAATAGAAAACTCAAATAAGCCTACATCAGCATATATTGGACATCCCTAGTCATGACCAAGCAATCAAGGCTCAAATTCAAAATTAAAGGATGAACACAAACCGCCTTTAAGCTCAACCATCGTTTATTATCCCTAAAGATATAAAGTTTGATTTTGAACGCTTTACAGAGAGCTGCTCTCTGCTTCCAATCAATTAAACTCTCAGTGATTTTACAATTCAATGATAACCACTACTCCTGAATATACAATTATAAGGGAAATTAATAATGGTTTTATTCAATAATGACATCATTAAAAAGTTGCAAAAAAACTTACTTCTGGAGATACAACAATCGGGGGGGAAATAACACTTTTCAATAGCCATTGGACCTTTTTATTCCATTCATGTTTTAAACATTAAATCAATCACAAAAAGCAATTTATTCATCCCTAGTCATCAAATATATGCGTCCTCTATTTGTTAGTTAGTTTCATGAATATAAGACATCGTTTTTCATCTTGACACTCCTTGAAGTAGAGTCCTCGGCTATGAACTGTGCCGGAAGGCATTTGTCCAAACTACACCAAGACAAGAGTCCGGCCCTCCATGAAGGCACTCCTCTATCTTAAAATGCTTTTGTTCCTTGAGAAAGACGTAAACTAGAATTTAAATCATGTTCTTTAATAACTTTGAAGGAGGCATTTATAGATCCATGCGGAGTCAAAGTTGACAATACACTAATTATATATCATAAAAATAAAGTATAATGAAATATGATATTAGTTACACGACTTCTCAATAATATGAAGGCTCACGAGCCTTTTATTAGAATGAATACTCAGGAGTTATAAAATTCACCTTGGTGAGCACAACTTTGACATTTAGTAATGACCAAAGAGAGCTTATTCCCTTCAATAACGAGAAACATCATTCAACTGTCGATGTGCCCAAAATAAACAATGTAATATGTACTAACTAAAGTAAGTAAATATGATATTGATATTTTGAGTGAAATTCATTATTTAGAGGGTTGTGTATTGAACCAAAAAACGAAGGCCGATTTGGTCAACTAGAGGGTACAGACTCCATTTTTAACCTCCAGTAATGGAAGTAATACATATTTTCCTTAGAATTTGAACCCAAATATATAATATTGAATAAAACTATAATTCCTATAATGTAATAATATAAAATGCGACTAAATTTGTATCCGTTAGAATCAAATTTAGGATGATTCACTTATAACTTAGCGGCCTCAAAGGTAAATCTTTCTTTCAAGAATGAATATAGCACTCTGCTTATGACTTCTTAACAGGGTTGTGAATTGAACGGAAAAACGAACGCCGTTCGTGAGCACACGTTCAAAATCGAACGCCTGAACAGAATATAAATGAACTGACGAACAGATTTTTTTGTTGGCGTTTGCCCTTTTATATTGTTTCCAAAAGTGTAGACATTTTTTTATAAAAGAAATTCAATCAATGTTTCTTATGTCACTTCATAAAACAAGTGCAATTGAAATCCCTGCGAGTGATTTTGGGATAAAAGTGAGGACGTTTTTTAAATTAATGGAATTTGTTCAAATTTAAAATAGGAAATAATCTATATTCTTTCAACGAACGGACGAGCACCTGAACGGATTTTCTATCGAACGGACGAACACTAAGTTTGCGAACGCCCACAAGCCTGATTATTCTATGTAAAATTATTTATTCCTTTTATTTTGAAGGAGGAACCTTGATATCTCTTATGTCCAGAGTCACTATTCCATGGGACTCCTGGATGAGAGGAACTCTCTCAACTCTCGTCGGGAATGACATGTTCATATTGTAAGCTGTTCAAGGACTTCCTAGTCACTGGTGGTTCTCAAGGCTTTTTTTCGAATTATAGTAATTCTCTTAGCATATTGTGGTCGACTTGTCAAGGAAAATGAATTAGAAAGACAGTGAGCCCTCACATCATAATTTATCTGGGAGTAGTGAATGTGCATCAAGGCGATAATGACTGAGTGTTTGAAATAATATTACTAATTTTGTTTTCTTCAAATAAAAATGAGATATGATGATGGTAAAATTGCATTATGATCTTTTATGAATAAAAAAAGGAAGCCCCAGAGTTTTGTATGTAACAGCGAGTAAATCGGAAAAAAATTATCCTCTAAAAAATACAGACAAAAAACCATGGAAAAGTACAATTACTTAATTAAAAGTGCAAGCAGACATTATGAATCTAGACATAGGATTTTTTTTATTAAGATATACAATATAAGTATTACTTTTGTAACTAACCATTGCAGATTATAATAGTCCCAAATGGGTGATAATTAGTTTAGAATAATATTACTAATATTTGTAGTAGTAAGGATAGATCTAGGATCAGAGAAATAGAACAAAACAAGAAAATAGGGCATGAAAGGTTTTGTGATATATGTCTGTATAGAATAATTGTTTATCTTAGGCACAATGATGTATTTCTCTGAATAAGCCAAAAAGCTCACAATGAGACTTGTTGATTTATCGTTCATTTGTTGTCGTTGTCGTTTGCGAACGATGAACGACAAAGTTTTTTAAGAACGACAAGGAAATTTCCTTATCGTTCGTCGTCGTTTTTGGCGCCAAAAAAAAGACAAAGATTTGTCTTTTTCATAGAAAAAATTTCCTTTTTATAAAAACGTCGTCAATCTTTTTCAGAATGACGAACGACAAACAAACGATGAACGATTCATTTAAAAATAACGATGAACGATAACTTTTGGTGAACGACAAACAATAATTTTTCACGAACTTCAACAAGTCTGCTCTCTATGTATTTATGTCTCTAAAGTAATGACCAAGAAAAGATACATAAACCAAGAATGACATCATGGTAATGTTATTCTTGAAAGTAAAAGATTGGTGATTGGAAGTCTTGTTTTTAATTTGTAATTCTTATGTTTTTAATAGTTTGTGTTTGAATCAATCTGACAACGATTATAATTCCTGGAATTAATCTTGATCAAAAGCTTTTCTCAATGAAGGTGGAGTAAAGGGACCATTGATGCTAAAAGTTATTTCTGAATAGGTCTTTTAACCTTTGCATCAGTAGATGAGTTAGAATTCATCCACTAGTCCCGTTTTAACACAAAACAAAGCGTCATGTTTACATCAACCCCATGATCCGCCGCATAATAATCAATATCATGCGTCGTTCTTCCTAATCTCTTCATCATATCTTCCTCTAATCATTTCATAAACTCTTTTAAAAGTTATTTTGTGATTATTCAAGCAATAAATGAATGCATTCGAGATTGACTGCATGCTCTAACTTGTTTCCTTATGGCATGGACAGGAAAACATCATCCCGCGGGCTTGTGGAGAAGGAGTGCTTAGGCAGGTACACAGGCGTCAATGATAAACAAACGCAAGGACTGGACAAGCACAAAAAGAAAGCTTTCCCCCTTTAGTGTGTGTGTTTTTTTACTCTTCGTCGTTTTCCCCCTGCCGGAAAGAACTGTTCAGGCTAAGAGAGAAAGTAAAAGCAGCTCTATCTTTTTTGAGCAAGTACAATAATCAACAATAGGGTTTTCTTCTTCGTAAGGTAGTAGTGCGAATGTGAAGAAGGCTTCTTATGCATACTACAACTCAGGGATGAGGCTTTGATTGGGTAAGATGATCCTCCGTTTCCTCCTCTCCATAGATTTTCGTAAAAATAAAATATGTTGGAGTTAACACTGTTGAGTCTATAATACTCTTCGAAAAAGTAAAAACTCGTGGGAGGATTTGTTTACATACTCTTGTATACATTATAGCCTCCCAAAAAGGGGGAAAAATGATATTCCCTGAATAAATAAAAAGATGTAGAAAGCCTCCATTCTCATAAATATTTAGACAGAAACTTCAAAACGGGGCTCTCTATGACGTTTACACACACACATATACATCAAGTTCAGAGCTCATTTTGTTTTGTTTATCAAGCCAGGGAGGGACTTATTCCTGGACGACAGCTTATGAGTTCCCATGAATGTTGTTTCCTCCTCTGAGATCAATTTGAAGGATCATCAACATGGTGGATCTGGGAGGATATGTCATCATATTGGTTGAGACACATGACAAAAAAGTCAAGCTCTATGGTAAGTCAACGTAGATAATTCAGAAGACCCCATTTCCCAATTTCCTTGTATGCACACTCTGATCTCCTCAAATGTCAAGCCAACTCTCACAGTAACACATATTTCAAATAACTGTTATTTGAGGAACTCAATCACTTACTTAATGTATGAACTCCTTAATGTAGGCTCACCTGCAGATAAAGCGGACTTAGAAGTGGCAGATGAAATCCTGGAAATCAATGGAATATGCTTAGAAAACTCATCGCACACGGATGTCATCGCACATATACACAGCGTGAGTTCCAGTAGCTCACAAAAACACTTTCACTACATGTTCTTTTAAACACATTTACAGTGCATAAAGTCACGCACAATTTGTCTCAGGGTTAAGAGACGGACCGGAAACAAATTAGGTGGGTTGCTATTTAAAAAAACGGCTCGAAGAGAGAGTTTTTATTAAATGTACTTGTCTTTCATTCACAGCAAAGGAACTCTCTGAGAACTCACATGTCCAAGATGCCTTTGTCATTGCTGTGGAACAGCAAGCAAAGGAACGTCTGGAGAGATTATCTGCGCTTCGAAGAATTAAGCCTGTGGACATGACAAAGCTTTCTCAACAACTCTGTGACTCATCTCCCGAAAATGATCGGGATGGCAACACGATTTACTCCGCGCCTGTCAAAGAGCTCGGATCGAAGACTAACCTATCCTTTAAGAAAAACGGGAAAACAAAAGTGGAAAACGAAAAAACGTCTCAGATAATAACGAATTCGGGTCCATCTGAGTCACGCACAACGAAACTAGGAACAAAATCTGCGGTTTGTATTCAGAGTAACTTATGATGAGCCATGTTATCTTATTCGCACTTTTCAGGAGGAGGAAAATGGATGCCTGAGTGGAGGGCACATCACAGATGAAGAGATCGAGCTCTGTCAAACAATTCCGTCGGACAAATCTGAAGAAGAGAATATCACAAAAAGAAATGAGCTGACAAGTCCATCAAGGGAAGTCCTCATCGGTGGAGATGGGGGGACCAATGGTCATCGGAGGGTGAGCAAGAGCTCAATTAAATCAACTTCAGAGTTGGAAATGAACTCTAAGGATAAGCTAAGCCTAAGTGGGAGCGCAGGAAATCGAAATGTAAAAACTCAACTTCTTGAGAGTGATGGAGAAGCCCCACATAAGGGTCTGAGTCAAACACTTTCTCTCAAATCGATCATAGGTAAATATTAACCCTTGGGTCAATCAGCATATATGTATATCGTTTTTGCAGATGCCTCAGAGATGCTTCGTTGTATTGAACGAGTCGAAAATCAACTTCAAGCCTCAGAAAAAGAATCAAACTTGGGAGAACTAAAAAATCTAGCATCCAACTCAGAGTTTAAACATCTTCTCATCATTCACAATACCATTCAGGCCGTTCAATGCTTTCAATGTCCTCCCAATGCCCTTTGCTCTGATACAAGGACGCTGGTTCAAGAGGTTCGGTTTTCGAAAAGTAGGTGATAAAATAATCCCATTTCTGTTTGTTTTTTTCAGTGCATGATTTCTCTCCAGTCTTGTCACTTGTCTGAAGCAACGGAGCTCCTTAACATTTTGCACAAAATCGAATTCGAGGGTCTCTTCTTTTCGCATGACAAATTAGCTGAGCTTCAAGGTGCACTCCCATGGGAACAGTGTGTCGCAGACATGTGGACCAAGGACCGGCCCAGCAGCTCTCTATCCAATTCCGACGGAAAGAAATCCTCAGCTGCCAAAAATAGTTCGGGAAGTCTCCATTCCGTAGCTGATGCTGTTGCAACGGATGGTGACATGACGCGGGTGATCAAAATTATGAAACAAAACGAGCCACTTGTAAGTTCTTATACTCCCGTCTGCATGCATTCGATAATATTCTTCTGGTGTTGTACATAGGGTGCCACGGTGAGGAATGAGGGTGAGCGGGTTGTGATTGGGCGTGTGGTGAAGGGTGGCGCTGCCGAGCGAAGTGGGCAACTTCATCCCGGAGATGAAGTCCTGGAAGTCAATGGACTCAAGCTGAAAGGGAAATCCGTACATGATATCTGTGATACTCTATGCCAAATGAGCGGAACCCTCACTTTTGTAATTATACCTAAAAATCCCATCAAGAACAACGTCATTGCAGAAGAAGAGTCGGAGCCAGTTGTGAGTAGAACATTGATTGATTACAATATTAATTAGAACACGACCGATAAAAGATTTTCCATACAGATGCCAATCATTGCCGTGTAAAAAAAAAATCACCGGAATCGATATATATCTCATATATCGACCAATATACGTAATCACAAAATGATAGATAACAAATATGAACAAATGATTTTAGTCATCATATTAAGAAACAATCCAAGAATTCAATTGTAAAGCTTCCATGGTAAATAAATCGAATGTGTTCAAATAAAGAAATTTTAATCATATAATCATAATAAATATAACAATATTCTCTATTCAAACTTTAAAGAGGAAAACATATCGGAAAAGTTAAAAAAACGTACTCGTGCCCTTTTCTTAGGTGTTTAGCGGAAGAATCCATGTGCAGTCAAAACTTTATTTATGAAATATTTTGCTAACAATAATTTGCTGCATATTGGCCTGTATTCATTAATCAACGACAGGCTATAATTAGTCGCGATTTTTGTTTAATCAATACAATTTTTGCTTAATCCAGTTCCACTACCGAGCTCACTTCTCATACCATCCGGACGACGATCTCTATATACCATGCCACGAACTGGGAATTTCCTTTCAAAGGGGCGACATCCTTCACATCATCAACAACGAAGATCCCATTGGTGGCAGGCATATAGAGATGGAGAATGGACTCAAACCCTCGCAGGTAAACATTTTTTCTTTATTCTATTCATCTGAATACTCATGAGTTTCTTTCAGGATTGATCCCTAGCATGGCTCTTCAACAGCATCGAATGGCCCTGCAAAGACAAAAGCGGGAGCAGGATTTGAAAGAGGCAAGAGAAGCAGAGAAAAGTCCACTACGGAAAAAGCCTGGCTCTGGAAGTAATGCCTGCGGACCCGGATCCTCGTCGCTTCTCTGTGCAAAGAAGAGTAACAAGAGAAAACGAACCAATTCACCCTTTAAAAAAGGTTATAGTCCTTCACACACTCACACAAAGGCAATTCATATTGATTATTTCCCTTTGAACTTATAGAAAAGGTTGAAATGCCGCCTATGAGGAAATGGCACTCTACTATCCCCAGGCAAATCAAAAGCGGCCCGTGGTTCTTGTGGGGCCGCCGAGTATTGGGCGACATGAGTTGAGACTAAGACTCTTGGAGGACACCAATCGCTTTGCCGCTGCTGTACCTCGTAAGTACTTCTTTCATAAAATTGAAATGAAGCCCAAAAGGAGTTGCTGTCTTAATGTATTCGACTTTTATCAAGTCTAGGTCTAAATAGTGTTCGATTCTATTAAAAGTGCTCACCGAAATGATAAGTTTGATAAAATAAACTTAGTACTTTCATGGTTTTATATATCCAACATGATTATGTAACACTTAGGAACCATATTGGTAAAAAGAGTCCAAAAACTTGAGGCGAAAAATTACCCTTCCACAACGAAGAATGTACTTTTTCTACAAAAATAGGTCATAATTTCCGATTAAAGCTACAATTCTTGGGCCCCTTATATATATATTATATATATATATATATATATATATATATATATATATATATATATATATATATATATATATATATATATATATATATATATAAGAGACCCTCAAAGGTAAAGAAAAACGTTAGACAAATAAAATTGCTTTTGACAACTTAGAAATGGCAATACGGTATTTGTGCTGACTATATCATTTATTTTAAATTGTTTATATTTATTTTCCACCCCAGGTTTAATGACACTAACACAGCAGTCAAGCTGCTATCTTCACTAAATAATTTCAAAATAGCCATTTAGATTAACTGTAATTTGTCATTGTAATCCTTGTTCAAATAAAACAAACTGATTATTTTATTGAACCATCTAGACACGTCCCGACCCAAAGAGGATGGGGAAATCGATAGTCAGGACTACAACTTTGTGAGTCGATCTCAGTTTGAGGATGATCTTGGGAGTAAGAGGTTTTTGGAGCACGGGGAGTTTGAGAAGCATTATTATGGAACCTCTCTGGACTCTGTGCGGACAGTCATTAACTCCGGGAAGATCTGTCTCCTTAACCTTCAGCCCACATCCTACAAATCCTACATGAGTCTGACCTGAAACCTTACATCATATTCCTGACTCCTCCGCCACTTAACGTTTCCAAACATCAAAAGAATAAATACGGCGAGGTCTTTAAGGTAAGAAAATAGGCTAAATGTCAAGTGATTGTGACAAACAAATACATTGATATTTTTTCAATCTTAATGATTCCGGTAATATCGCTGACATTAGCAGACTAATAGATAAATTGAATGGCAGCTTTACATTTTGCATTTAAAGTCCAATATATAAAAGAATAAAAATGATTAAAAATGGAGAGATTATGGTGTTGGAGCCTTCAATTTTTTTATCAACTGCAATTTTGCCATTTTATCAATTCCTCCACCATATAAAGCCTTCTTTATGTTAATCATTGACTTGTATCTAAATAATCAATAGTTAGTGATAATCAATGTTAAGAATAAAACTTCAATATGATCAAATAAAAATTTAAAACGAATCAAAGAGACCGATTGCAACTATAAAGGCTTGGTATCTACAAAGGATGTATATTTTCAAAAAAAAACATCTGGGATATATATATATATATATATTGAATTCCCGTTTCTCTATTTTTAGACTAAATCAATTTATTTTTCTGACTTGAAACTTTTTTGGTAGGAGTTCGAAATTGATATTTCAAACTTTATTTTCTGATATGGTTAAGACAATGTCTTTCCTACATTTTTCAATAAATATAATTATTAAATGGTAAAGCAGGGAAATCAAATGTCAGGATCCTACGATAGAAGGCCAATTAGTCTAACATTAATAAATTTGGACGGTAGACAGAACATTACTCTGCCTCAACCTTTAAATGTTCAATAAAAAAAGGTCTAAAGCTGTTGAATATATTTTTGGAGCATTATATTTTAAGCCTCAACATTTCTAGATCAGGGAAACTAAAATATAATTTGTACGTTAATATGAATATACGACATAACGGAATCTTCTTTACCCATTAATGGACACAAATATATGTATATCTTAAAATGTAATTGTCAAAATACTCTGATAAAAATGACAAACTTCACCATATCCTTGTCCATATAAGTATTACTTTATATAAATCAATCATACTTCAGAATGTATATAATTATAAAATAATGAGAGTATAAAAACTGCTTAAAATATGCATTCGGCGTAACTCTTAAGAATGTAATATATTACTATCCATGCAATTCCTTGATATTCTTATGCATTATTAAATTTCCCTATGGGAATATTGCATTCCTACATTTGTAGGAAAGAAACAGAAGTGATCGATATAAGATTGCATGCTTTTATATAAATTACAATACTTCCTCTGCCACGTCAAAACAAAATATTTATATACGATAAATAAAGAGAGGTGTCCCTAGTATGTTGGCATAGCTCTATTTGCAGTAGCAAAGCAAAATTCATAAGGCAACTTGAATAGGTCAAAACTGTTTGATTTTTGATTCATCCACGATTTAAAATAATTATTCATGTAATTTATGTGATGAATAATTATTCGTTATTACGATCTGAGTAGCATGCGGCGGATTGAATGACTATTGTCCTTTGGTCCTCGAACCGATGAATGAGTCTGTATTAGTTTTTTTTTCTACACGTTAAGGTCTTTATTCAGCTTGAATGTATACATAAAAACATAAACATGAAATTGTATATATAAAATAGGAAAATTGTGATAATAAATAACATGGACTCAATAACATCTGCACTGGGGATAGCTAAAGAGCTATTTTTGCAGGACTCAACTTTTATTTGTATTATAACTCACATGCAAACTATCATAGAGAGGGATCTCCGACTTCTTTGGGGTCAAGGCCAGAATATTTTCATGATATGGAAAAAGTATTGCCCTCAGGCCGCCTGAGGGCAAAGATTAAATTTACGGATTTTAAACTGTGATCATTGGAGGCTCTCTTATTTTATGATTGTTGATGTTTATGCATATGAATAGGTTGCGCGTGAGTTGTTATCAAAATATAAATTGAGTCCTGCAAAAACAGCTCTTTAGCTATCCCCCAGTGGAGATGGTAATGAGTCCAATAACATAAATAAACTTTTTTTGCCTAATTGGTTCGATGGAATTGCAGTAGCATCCGACTGGATATAAATAAGCATACTAGCATTCAAATTAATCACTCGAACCTAGGATCTTATTAAGTAGGTGACCAAAAATGACCATCTCTTCTCGGAAGTATTCGAACCTGGGCCCCCAACATAGAGAGTTGAACACACCTGTACGCACATGTCTATCGCACTCCCTTTTTGCTATTCAGGACTTTTTAAAAGGTCTGTGTCGATAGCTTTGTGGTAAAGGGGTGGGGTGAGCTATATTATCGTTTGTAAGCAAAAAAAATAGAATAAAAGCTTTTAAAATATTGAGGTTATTGTTTCTTTTTTCCTCACATTTAATTAAATTAAACACTTGACTACCATAAGAACAATAGTACAATCAACGAAGGCATGAATGATCGAATATAATAAAAACAACACAATTATTGCATGGATAATAAAATCTAACTAATTGAGCGGAAATCGGATACTGGGCTGTAAATTATTCTTATACCACAGGTCGATCGAAAAAGTCCTGTGCTTCCATGATTGAGGAAGAAGACCAAGCAAAAAAGTAAAAAAAAACTCTCTCTGATATAGATCCCCAAGCAAAGGAATCCTTACTATGGGTCTCAAAAAATTTAAAAACAAGGCTTACAAGAGCTAAAATCCTTAATTGAACGTGCTAGAGGAAGACAAAACATTCCTAAGTTGAAAATATATAATTGAGTGTAAAAATATTATAATGTAAAGCGATTCCCTCTAAGGCAACAGGGTAGCCAAATTTCTTGACAATTGACTCTTTCATCCTATTTTCATACATATATCTACAGTATCGGAAAAAATTAGGCTGAGGTGTCCATAAAATTCTTTTTTTATTGAAGCTTAAAAGGAAGAAAAAGCTTCCAAGCCTGGG
Source organism: Caligus rogercresseyi (assembly GCA_013387185.1). NCBI lineage: Eukaryota > Metazoa > Arthropoda > Copepoda > Siphonostomatoida > Caligidae > Caligus > Caligus rogercresseyi. The sequence goes on from CP045891.1 coordinate 23,795,619, forward strand.
TTCGTTAAAGGAATATGGAAACAGTTGTGTAAAGTTTAGAGCAGACATGGGCAAAATAAGGCCCGTGGGTCGTATACGGCCCGTTAGACAATATAATCCGGCCCGCTGAGCCTGTCCAGCAAATAATATAATAATGCTTCACAAATCATTCATTACGTCTTATCCATAAAATATTGCGTGTCACCAATAGATGGCGCGCTGACATTTAGGCCCCCAAATCAAAAAGTTTGCCCATCCCTGGTTTAGAGGATGTATAAAATATTAGCAATCTTAGTCGTATAAAGAACCCATTTCTTCTACGATTCGTAGATAGCATTTAGGTAAGATAGAGTCTAACTGACAAAGTCCAGCATTTTTAAGAATGTTTTAAGATTTCACAATATTACTTGTGAAAAGAGTATGCAACCAATCCATAAAATCACCCGAGTATTATAAATGTCAATCCTTTTCGGCAAAGAAAGATTGTGCCATTGCCTCACTTAATGGCTTCTTGTTTACCGACTGTTTTGAATTAAAATCCATGCTCCTTCACACAACGATAGCAGCATATAAATATAGGCATTTAAAGTGACATCAGCTATTCTACGATAATGTAAGTATATAATCAAAAATTCCAGATGTCCTAATTTGTAAATAAATATTGTACTGTTCATCATCCTTATATACAAATAACTTTGAAATTCAAATAACATCATTAAAAAGTCTAAATTGTTTTATTGAAAATGAACTGATCAGGAAATTAACGATTTTTTTCGTTAATAACTCATTATTTTTTCTTATTTAAATGTAAGCAACACTAACTTCATTTATCATTGTTAGTTATTTTAGTAAATATATTAAGTGTTATATATCAGCATAAAGTTTTGTTGTCTGTATGCATTTTTTGTCTGAATATATATTTTAGTTATTTACACAATAAACACAAATTTGACCGTATTCGACATTTCTTTGTAAAATATGGTTATAGATGAAGTTTTTCCTTTGAACTATTGTGAAAGCAGAAGGTAAGAGCAAATAAATGTATTTTTGTATGCATAAATATCCTTTAAGAACAGCCCTTTGTCAGACAAAAAAAAGAAGGAATAAAGAATGCTTAAATGGATACACATAGGAAATATATATACAAACAAACAGCTCAATAGTCAGAAGAAAAAATAAATAAAGCAACAGATTACAAAATGAGCTTATGTCTTATAAGTGAGTAGGATGCTCTGATTCTTTTGATATATATAAATGATTTCAAATGAATACTTGGTCCCTTGCGAAAAAAAGTACAAAATGGCGGCTCTGAATTTGCATTGCTCAACATGAAATCATTAATTGCGAACAGACTGACAAATAACTCTTATATGCGAATCGAAGACCTTAGAGCAATTATGATTGGGGCAGCGTCTCGTTATTCAGCCCTCTCAATAAAAATGCCCAATTCATCTGCGACGTCATGGACATGGGCCGGAGATTTGATAAAGTTTATTCCTTCAAATTCTCTCAAATACCTCAAACTTATCAAATCGACAATAAGACGACTTCGAGTTTTATATCGAATAAGAAATAATTTTTGATAAGTTATTTTATATTATGGTTTTATCTTTAGACGGTAATTTTGAATTATAATGTTCATTTATGTTTTGTTTTTAACGTAACTGTCTTCAGATTGTGGTTTTTTATCTTCTACTTTCTAGTGTCTTGTTATTTTTTACACTTATGGATTTTAGCTAATAAATAAACATGTTAACCAAAAAAATGGCGGCTGTAGATTGGTTGACATGTAAGGAACATTTGTTTTGGTGTCATATATGTCAAATGAATAAAAGAAAGAGATTGAAAACAATATAAACAGCTTTTGTAGTAATATTTCTGGTGCTGCATGTTCTAATATACTAGTACTTCTATAGACTTCATTGTCTATTGAGTTTGGATAATCAGTAGCCTAGAAACTAAAAAGGGAAAAAGTCGGGAAATCAATGTCAAAAAAATTGTAATGGTTCCATATATGTTAAATTAATGTAAGCAAAGATCTGAAATCATTATGAGGGCTAAAAACGCGTCCTATATATGAATATATCTTGTTCCGTATGATTTAATGTTCTACCACAATTCTCACACTTCATTGTCTATACGATTTCGATATTAATCACTTCAAACTTTAAAACGAAAAGGCAGAAAACATGCACCATAAAAGGAATGATGGATTGGCTCCATTCATGACGTCATTATTTGATAAAGGAATAGCTAAAATCTGATATTAGGAGCAGCTTTTCATTTTACCTAATGTTCTTTTTTAGGAGGACGAATATAAGGACTCTGTCCTCATCGCCACCGAAATGGAAGAGAAATATGGGCACCATTTCGACTCCGTCATTCCCTTCGAGTCCGTGGAACTCGTCTACCAACAGCTTCTCTATGAAATTAATCTCTTGGAAAGAGAACCACAGTGGGTTCCGGCGGAATGGGTAAAGGAGTCCTCAGGAGGAAAATAATCCTCATTTCCTCTTCTTCATTCCCCCTCCCCTACCTTACCCAAAAAGTACATCACCATAGTATTCCAATAATCTTCCAATAAAACCCAAAATACATATTATTATATTTATAATTTATAAAGAACATCTGTTTAAGAGTAAAATTATACATAATTCTAGTCAACGGATGTAGTATAAACCATTTCACACTGATATGCCCCCCCCCCCCTTTACTCCTATTCCCCATCCCTCAACGTTACCAACATAGTTTTATATCATAGAAATATTTTATGATCCCATTAATAACATTGTATTATTATGCAGGGGTGTCCTATTTTTCTAAACGATAACGTAAGTCTATCTCACCTTGATTTTCTATTTAAAAAGAAAAGAAAAATTAGATCTCTTTTATGATAGGAATGTAATTATAATTTGCAATAAATATTTAGATATTTTATGTTCTTGTGAGTATGTGGGTTTTTATTTAAGGGACTGACAGAGTTTAAAAAATCTGTCTGTGTATTTTTTGAAAATACTCAATCCTAAAGACATGCATTCAATATAACATGGCTTTTTTGTGCATGGCATTCAGCCACTGTTCTCTGAGAGTAACTTTTTAGGGTGTTCGTCTTATCTAAATCATTTTGTTGTAAGAAATAAAACAAATTACGGGATACTTAGATCATATTCAAGTTATAGTGTTCTATTTGTATAATTATTCAATAATATACTATAAAGTTTATAATGTCTTTATTTAAAATTGTACTACATAAAATACAATTATACAAAAATAGGTAGAATTGCGTAAAAATACCTAAATAAAGTTTAAAACTAATCTACCTAAAAAGACCCAAACTCAACTAAACAGAAATAATATGCAAAACAAAACTATAAAAAACAAATCGCAAGGGGTTATAAAAACGGAAATATTGAAAGACTATCTTCTTCAGCAAGATGAGGTGAAGGCTCGAAGAAGGTACCGTGTACGAAACTAAGTCTATTGCATATTGCCATGAATCCGGCCTAACTCCGGGGATCTTTAATTCCAGTGCGGCATATCGAGCTGCGGCAGATAATAAAATTGGACGCAAGTCTTGCCTTGTCAGTGGTTCCTTCCTCGAAAGTTTTGATCCAATAAGGGACTTCGCACTCGATAGTGCGAAGTGAACAGCCTGTAGAGTAGAGTTAGTCCTTTGCTTTCTTGGAATACCAAACAAAATGTTGTCTGGCACTTTGAAAGAAGAACATTTAATTTTATGAATTCACTTAAAATAGTTATTAAAAGACATTTTACAAAAGCATGCATAATATTATTAAAAGCGGTTCCGTAATTAATGCAAGGGTTATTAAAATAAAGACATCTGGTTGAAATTTGGAATTGAGCAGTAAATTTAAAACGTTCATGAATTCCACACAGAGAGACTTTAATCCGTCCCTAACCAATGAGATGGCAGATTTAGTCCCTTAACCATCTGGTGCAGTCATCATGGACATCTTCCTTATAGGAAGGAGGCTCAAGCTTGAAATGCCATGGACGAGGGGTAATATTTATGGAGCAAGCTCATTTTAACGGAAAACGAAATTTACCACAGCTCAATGCGGAGTCTTCATGGATAACCAGATCGTGAAAAGTAAAAATTTATTTCTCCAGGGCTTCATGCTCCAATTTTTTTGGCTCCTGGGTTGCTTTAAAGAAAGCATTCTTACTTGCATTTTGAGCGGCTATATAGACAGTAGTGAAAAGTTGTAGTATTCTAAAAGATATGCCGGAAAATATAAATGTATAAGAGACGTTGTTCAGACATACAGCCTCGTCCGAAGGCTGTTGTTGAAGCATAAGGTTGTTATATCGAATAAATGTGTGCATATATATATATATATATATATATATTAAGGGGTATTATAGAAACCTAATATTAAGATATCAAAATTTATCCCCCCGCGAAAGTTGCGTCATAAGAAACTAAATGATCGTAGAAAAATGGATTTTGGTTTGACCCCCCCTTACCCCCCCCCCAAATTGCGTTCAAAGGTTTCGTTATGAAGCAAAACTTTTTGTTATTACTTATTTTGAAAAATATAAGTTTTACAAGTTTAGCTATGATAAATTTATGACTTTGGTATTTTTTTGCAAATTTTCGTCAAATAATATTTAGTGCCAATAAATGAACAAAAGTGCTGACGCACCAACCATTTTTTAAATAACGGCTCCTACTAGAGTCTTTTATAGTTTCAAGAAGGAAAAAGAAAAAGAGGGTACTCATGTTGATGTTTTTAAGTTATTTTTAAATACGTTTGCTTAAGAGGATTTAACTTGTTTGAAACCATATAGGAGCTTAAAAATTTAGTAAAAATTTTACTAGTTTTATGTGAGACTCACATGGACTTTTTTGTGAAATATAGGTTCTTAAAATTCTGTTGGCTTTGGTAAGACATTTTGCCTCCTGGAGACCTGTAGCAAAGCTTGAATTCGAAAAAATTCCTGTTTGTATTTCTAATGGAATTTCATATATATATTTTTATCTGAGCTTAAAGAATACAGTAAACTTTGATTTAAGTATTTTACTTTTCCTACAAGTATTTAAAAACTTTTATTGATTTTTTGGTAAAGCCTGTATTAAATAATTTTCCTATGGTACCGAGGTCCTTTTTGTGCGCCATCTAAATGTTTAACAACTTCTTTAAAAGGTAACTCATTAATGTTGGAAGACAAATAATCCACTGAAGTGGTCTTTTAAGACATAACTCGAGTCTTTTTATTACTCCTTACCATATTCTGACATTGGTGTTGCATCTGTAACACACAACAGTGACCAAAGTGTCAAGTCATTAATGTTCTTCGACTACTGAAAGTAGTTATTTCGCTTGATCTTCCGCTATGCCACTTTTTAGTAATACTTGATCAATGTATTCATGGTGGAGTTCTAAAAAATTTTTTTCGTCATTATATTATTATCTGCAAAAGTTTATGGATATAATCAACGTCATAGATTTATATTCTCAACCATGTGAGGGAGTTACTGTATGAAAATTAAGATGTTAAAAGCAAACGTATTTAAAAAATTACTTAAACCCATCAACATGAGTACCCACTTTTTCTTTTCTTTCTTGAAACTATAAAAGTACCCTAGTAGGAGTCGTTATTTAAAAAAATGGTTGGTGCGTCAGCACTTTTTTCATTTATTGGCACTAAATACTATTTGACGAAAATTTGCAAAAAATAACAAAGTCATAATTGATCATAGCTAAATTTTGTAAAAGTTATATTTTTCAAAATAAGTAATAACAAAAAAGTTTTGCTTCATAACGAAACCTTTGAACGCAATTTGGGGGGGGGGGTAAGGGGGGGGTCAAACCAAAATCCATTTTTCTACGATCATTTAGTTTCTTATGACACAACTTTCGCGGGGGGATAAATTTTGATATCTTAATATTAGGTTTCTATAATACCCCCTAATATATATATATATAATGCTCATTTTTTCTAATTGAACTTTGATATGAAGGCTATTTTTCTTTTGCTGATGGATGGATTTATAATCCCCCCCCACCTCTTATATGTAACAAGTTGCAATGCCAGGAATGTTTTTGATCAGGGGGTTTCCCGCAAAAGTGAGCCTTTATTTATTTAAGAACGCTGATGGATACTCAAACTTTATCTGTATAAATTATGGAATGTCTGCCAGTACTTAATAAGGACATGCCGTGTCAACACATGAGAAAAAAGCTAGATATATCAGGCCAGAGGCTGTTCACAACGATGAATCATCAAATAGTACACAAACTATTCCGAATATATAATTATACTTATATTATCAGTAAGGCGAAAGCATGCTTTGGGTTTTTTACGGTATGATTTTCATATGCAGCAGAGATAGAGACTCTCTCCTAAGGGCACTCAAGCCTTGTCTGTGGGTCATGTGAGCCCATGGAGAAAAACTTAGTCTACGTCCCTTCTTTGATTTATATTTAGCAGTAATTACAATGAAACTTTTTTATAAAATATGGGAGTTAATTACATTATACATATGTACATAAAATACAAATTAACATCAAATAAGAAAATACGTTCATCTAAAAAAATTGCTTAACTAGCTTTGATTAGAGAATATATATATATATATATATATATATATAATTGATATTTAGAGTGTGAAAGGGCTCTATTTTAAGAACTTGAAGTTACCCAACTTGTCCATAAAATTTATTTAATTGTCAAACTAAGATACTTGTATGATTTGAATAGGTAAAACCAAATTTAGTGTGTATGGTATGTCTGATTAGTTTGTGCGTATATGACTCCTAGCAAACTCTTCGTGGACGTGTATTTAGTTCATTTTTAAGATTATCCACTCACATTACCAAGTGGATAGAGTGTTTATATTGGAGTTATGCTTACTATGTATATATCAATTTTCAGTAAATGATAAGATTTTTAATTACTTCAAAAACATTCAATGAAATCTGAACTATGGTTAGCTAAAAAAAACACGTGGAAAGCTTGATTTATACAAGAAAATCCTTCGTCTATGCATATTCATTTTATGCAATGTTTTGAGCCAAGAAGGTATATGTCTGGAATATAAAAAGATTATTAAATAAAAGATAGCATAAACCCTTTTATGTAAATGTAGTTAGCTTCTAACTTCAAGGACAGCCTTCACGTGGGACCATCAAGCCTTGACATAGATAGAGCTGGACACAGACCTGATAGATGACTCCATGACCCCCACAGAGTTACCAGAAGTCGCTCACAGGGTACCCCTTTCAATAATATGCATAAAGTGATGTGTCTATAACTATGTATACATGCAACAAGAAGATAGGCTCCTCGCGAAGAAAAAAGGAGACTTCGACCAACAACCAGGACTGTGCCATGTCCTTGGTCATTTCATACAAAGAGACTCTTTTTCTGAAATACAATATATTAATCTTAGCTTTGCTTTTAAGCAAATATAAGCATATAGTCATTAGATTTGTAGCTTTAGGATAATAAGAACGTCTGAATTAAGTCTACTCGCATATTTGGGCGCCTAAGGCACCCATATGTTCGCCCTTCGGGTATGGGTAGGTTTTGGAGCTAGTTTGTGAGTGAAACAGACCTTAAAGAATATAAGAGAGGAGAGAAAAAATAATTTTCTGTTTTGTACAAACATTCCTCATAAAAAGTTTGACTTTGTACAAAGAATATGTTTTAAGTCACATGAGATGCTTTTTTCTTTTCTATTTCTCTAACTCCTCCTCCTCCTTTTCTTGTTATTTTTTCCTCTCTTTACCTTGAAAAGTAGGTAGTTCAAATCAGATAAGGTCTGATTTTTTTTCTTCATTTCTGGTCCCATCACTTTGCAAATAGTTTTATTAGGTCCGTCTTGACCCAAAGATTTCATAGGTACCTTCAAAGTTCAAATCTGACCATAAATGTGATAGCGTGCGGACATACAGACGGACAGAGATTGGTGAATTATATATATGTAGATAGATAGATGAGACATAACAACCCTTCTAAACTGTTTGATAGGTGGTATGGTTTTTTTTAATTAAACCCAACGTAATTTGTATACTTTTTATTAAATACCATTGCCACTTAATTATTTAACTATTTGAAGGCCCACTATTAGTACTTTTCATTATATGTTATATAAATAACATATTTTTAATTATCCAAAATGAAAAAATATCCAGATATTATTTATGTACAATTATTTATAGTAAGGAGTAGTTTTGGAGCTAAATGGTGCTAAGTAAGTGGTACTCCAGGGAAGAGACACATCCAAATGATAAAAACAAATTGGACAATGGCAATCAAAGAGAGTTATTGATTTTCATACATGGGGAAAATGTATTGAGGATATAGCCAGTCATTACTTATTCATTGACAACAAAGACTCAGATATGCCGCGAATGGATGGAATGTCAATATTGATATGAGGAATTATATTAATAATAACATAATATCAAAGGACTACAAACATATGCATGTTAATAAAGGGTTCCTTTATGGGTAGGACCATGTCTCGGATTCCATTTAGCTCTATGTACGACCTCAACTCAACATGTTCAATACTTATATACAAGTGTTATATTTATTCCCCCCATTACCTCCGCCGAAGGAGGTATTGTTTTCACTGGCGTTGGTTGTTTGTAAGCAGGATAACTCAAAAAGTACGGAACGGATTCGGATGAAACTTTGTGGAATTGTTGGAAATGCCAAAAGGAACGAGTGATTAAATTTTGTAATCTCTGAGTGCTTCTTTAAGATGCAAAATGAGTTAAATACTAATAAATATTTCAAGTTAGCCTACTCTGCAAATAGATGTCGCTGTGTAGTGAAATCGGGTGCCGGGAGCGTCTTCTCTTGGAATTTCCGTCGAGGGGAACCCTCCCCGTCCTCTACGCCGCCCCAGTCGTGAAAAATCCGCCTCGGAAGGCTCATAAGGACCCGTGACGGCGGAGGTTTGCACTCTCTGAGTGTATATATGCCTCTAGTTTAGGTTGTTTTCACTCGTTTGTTGGTTTGTTTATTTGTTTGTCAGCAGGATAACTCAAAAAGTACTGAACGGATTCAAATGAAACTTTGTGGAGTTGTTGGAAATTCAAAAGGAACAAGTGATTAAATTTGGCATCTCTAAGTGCATGCAAATGAGCAAAATACTAAATGAAATGGGTCTCTATTCAGGGAGTAGGAAAGAACAAACGCTAAAAAATATTCATTGACGTATTATTGTTCTCAGCTAGTGTAATATGCAAAATCACTCGGCGTGACGGCGGAGGAACACACTCTCTGAGTGTATATATGCCTCTAGTTTTCACTGGCGTGGTTTGTTGGTTTGTTTGTCAGCAGGATAACTCAAAAGTACGGAACGGCTTTGGATGAAACTTTGTGGAGTTGTTGGAAATGCCAAAAGGAACGTGTGATTAAATTTTGGCATCTCTGAGTGCAGAATTAAGATGCAAAATGAGCTAAATATTAATAATATATCAAGTTAACCTACTGTGCCAATAGATGTCGCTTTGCTGTGAAATCGGGTGCCGGTAGCGTCTTTCTCTCGGAATTTCCGTCGAGGGGAACCCTCCCCCGTCCCTCTACGCCGCCCCAGTCGTGAAAAATCCGCCTTGGAAGGCTCATAAGGACCCCGTGACGGCGGAAGTTTGCACTCTCTGAGTGTATATATTTTTTTAAACATTTAAAGTATTGGGCATATAGTGCATAATAGCAGGCTTATGGGCATTCGTCCGTTATATTTTTTTTAAATCCGTTCAGCGGTTCGTCAGTTCAATTTTTTAGCGTTTGTTTAAAAATACCACTTATTTTAATTTGTTCTCATTTCAATATAACAAGCAGTTTAAATACTGTGTATTACTGGCTAGTATTACTATAAAGTGAATGATTAACAAAATTGAGGTGAAATTGGTATTTAACCCTAGAATTACCATTGGTGTAGTAGACCCGGCGTCGATATTCTATCGTTCATAACAAAAGGCTATTGAATTTGAAATGCTGAAAATGTGTAACTTTTTTGTTGCAATTAATTTCCAAATGTATAAAATATTTTTTTATAACTTCTAGAGGATAAAAAAATGGACATGGGCACCCAAAAAATAGCACTTCACTCATAACTTTAGCATATTTTTTGTATCTTTAACTAAATTACGTTTTTTTAATTAAAGATATGTTACTAATAAATAAATATAATAAATGAATAAATAATTCGAAAAAAATTAATTGTTTTTCTTCATTCTCTAGAACTACCTCACACTTGACCCCCTCTTGAACAACAATTAGGGGTCATTAATGACCCATATAATATATTTAATATGTAAATTATTAAGAACATTAAATTCACATATATACTATTTTTCTTCTGAACAATTTGACTTGTGTATTTGGAAACTATACATTTTTCTTAGACAGCATTCACCTACAGTACATTTATTGAAAGTTTTATTATTACAATTGTCCATTTGGCAATGTCTAAGTTTCTTTTATAATGTATTTCTTGGTTATCAATTGAGCCACAAATGCAAATTTTAGTATGTCAAACGAAACATAAAATTAAACAACTGCACGAAAAATCAGAGTTCATTCAAATCTGTGAGCCCAGAAATCCCAGTTTTAATCTGTAAAAATATAAAAAATGACTTATTGGTAGTTCTATTGTTAAATATAAAATATATTGTTTAGAATCCATGAAAAATTACATATTTCAAATAGAAAAAAGAATCCTTCTAAAATTATTTCTAGTCCCAAAAAGTTTGAAAATTAATATTTAAGTTCCGTTATTCTAAAAGTTTGCTCACAAAAAATTAATATTTTCGCCAAAACTAAATAGCAAGTCTTTTTATGAAAATTTAACAAAACTTAATATTATATTTACTTAGAAATTTATAAACTTATCATTTCTATCGTTAGGTATGAAGAGAACTCAATATAAATTGAACGGACGAATGCCCAAAGCTTTATAAATCGTTCAAGCGTTCGATTTTGAAGGTGCGTTCCCGAACGGCGTTCGTTTTTTCGTTGAATCCACAATTAATGATGCCATAGAACGTAATTCCTCTTCTTTTGCGTTTTGTGTGTAAATATATGTAACTAAGTTATGTAAATTGTTTGAGCCTCGATATAAAAAGTATAAGCATTTGCGATAAAATTGCATCAGACATTAATGAAATTACAAATAATATATTTGAATAGACAAGAAAAACCAATGAACCTTCAGTTTTTGATTAATGATATTGATTTTTTGTTTAAAAAGGCAGGAATGAATCCATGCGAGTAAAAACTTGGAGAGCCTGTACGCTATATAGTTTTATTAGCCCGTTTATGAATCATGTAAATATAAAATAAATACATAGAACACAGGGTAAATGCGTCATCACATAAATTGTAGTCCCAAAATTCAGCTTTGAGAATAACTATTTCATATAATTGTTTAAAAATATATTTACCTGACCGTTAAACCTGTAAAACCTTTAAAAATCATTCTTAGAATATAATATTTCCCCGGCACATCAATTTAATCCATGCCATAAATTATAATTTAGACTCCGTGCGAAAAATTCCTTGATGCGAATTATATACGCTGACATAATTCCGTGACGCAGAATATTGACTATTATAATTTACACTTATATGTAAATCAAACATTTCTTAGATTATCCTCCTCAATATTTTAGTTAGCATCGCTACAAATGTCTTTATATACGTCATAATCTAAGTTTTTATGAAATCATTATTCTTTATATATAGATGGTAAACATAAAAATACAAATACATATTAGAGAAAAAAGTAATTAATTTGATGAACCTTACAACCACCATTTTAAAGATTATGTCTCATTTATTATCAATTGAGAGCAAAATATGTTTTATGTGTATGAATTATGTTATCGGGGCTGGGACTATCGATTGATATTTGATAGATCGGTTATATACGCGGAAGATTTATTCTATCATCATTCTGACACTTGTAGCAGATTCTCTCCGTCTCTTTGCTCTTATCTGTCCCTCTCTCCGTCTCACTGCTCCTCTCTCTCACTCTCTCCTTTTCTTATATAAATACGTCAACAGATGGAGTGACAGTCTCTTTTCTCAAAGAGACTATGTATAAATGTTTGTAGCCTATTATATATAAATAGTTCCCGTTTTATGAAATATATCTTAGTTAAGATCAGAGAAGCAAAGGTGCCACTTATTTAATACTTCGTTTACTGCAAAATGACCGCAAAATGATGAATCTTTTTTTTTGGAAAATGGGCTACTATTATTATAGCAATACCAAATTATGAAATATTATTCTAAGACCTGTAATCTAATTTGGTGTAGAAAAAAAATTACAAAGTAGAGTGCAAAATGGGGATCAGAGAGCTTAGTCAAAAATACGTTCCACTTTCAATTTTGAGTCAAAAATGTCACTCAAATTGATTTTTTTAGATGAAAGGCTGATTTATATGCCAGGGAAATCAACTTTCATCGAACCATAATCAGAGGCACAAAAATAAAAGTCCATTAACATATATTTAATGGTTGCAATATAAGTGTCTACCCATACATTCAATCACTCTTCAAAAAAGTTGGAACTACAAATAATCGGAAATGAAATCAAGCAATCTTATATAAATAACTTTAATTTTAATTCATCTCAGGGATTGTGAATTAAATATCCAAAAATACATATGTTTTAATCACAAAAGATTGGATTTTAACCAAGTTTCACTGAGCACAATAATGGATAAATGTTTTTAAACTCAACTTCCCCAAATGTTCCTTACCTACACACAATGTATTAGTTAGAGATTTATTGCCGATTACAATAGTACATACAAACAATAGAAACTAAGGTAAAGAACACAACAACACAATGGGGTATCTGTGTTACACAATGTATTAATACAATTATAAACTTTCAAATTGAAATCCATTGACATGAATGAGCAACATATATTTCAAAGATCAATGTATGCTCTGCCATGGTTTATAACTATGCTTTAAACTATGTCAACTAGATGCTGTGATAGGTGTATTCTATTACAAAAGCTTAAAATTGTCCGAATTGGGCGTCCCAGATTTAAAATTTATTTCCTTCTCGGCGAACTCCAAGGATGATCGTTCTCATAGAAGAACTAATAATAATTTTCACCTTAGAAAATAATATACACTCCTCCTTTGAAGAGTCAAACAAATTAAAATAGGAGCTCCATTCACGAGTCATCATAAACCACTGATTACGTATAAAGTGTGTACAAGCAAATCGTGGACAACACTATACCCCACAAATATGGACAACTTTTGCCTGAACCATCAAGAGTACCCCAACAATCTTTACATGGATAAAAAGAAGATAAAATTATATTTCTAATCATGACAATTTGGTCACTGATCTCCTTGGGGTACTCCTTAATGAACCTGTTGAAGTTGAGAATAAATTTCAGTTTAAAAAAAAATTTGATTGTCATCTCAATGATGTTAGGAATATGTAAATGGTTATTAAAGGAAAATTGTAGCCTCTACCTATGCCTACTTATTGCCCCTAAAAGTTAAATAAATCCTACATGCACAACTGCATAAGGAACAAAAAAGTCAAAAAATATTAAAAATTCATAACCCTTAAAAAATGATAGTTTCGTGATTTTAAATGGTTTGTTCTGTGAGTTTTTGATGGAATCTTCTAGTATAAGCAAAAAAACACAAGTTTCGTAAAAAGTTTTTCGAAGTTGAATATTGGAAGAGTTATTTAGGTTCAAAGGGAAAGATTGCAGCCCTGCTTCAAGCCGGAGTGTGAATCCCCACCATTGTGGGTAACCTGAAGTGTTTGTTTACAATGTTAAAGTCCTCTTGGTGGATGGCAAAGACCTGGGAAGAGCCAAGGGAAGTCGTGGTTACAACAAGAAGCTGGATAAAAGAAGTTTCCCAAAATTGAGGAGGATCCCACAATCAGCAAAAGGAAGCTGACCAAGGTCCCCTACGACGACCATGACTGTCACCAGGAACTTGGGCATGACCAGCTATGTCAAGAGGAAGCGCCAGCTACTTTCTAGCTCAACCAAGTTGCTCAGGGTCAAGAAGAGGAAGAAATTGGTGAACTGGATGAGGAAGAATCCGGGACTGGTGCGTGTGTTTTCAGATGAGAAGTTCTGGACTGTGGAAATGGCCAGAAATGGTCGTTACTTAGCTATCAGTGCCAGTATGATCCGTATCATCAATGCCACTAAGCACCCCCAGGGTGTAAGGATGTTAGGTGTGGTGGTCAGCGACGGCAATTCCGCTCCCCTTCTGGCCTCAAGGTGAGGACCAATGAGTACCTGGATGTCCTCAAGACTGTAGTCAAGCCCTGGCTAGACAGACTCCACATACCCTGAGGGCAACTATGTTATCCAGCAAGATAGTGCACTAAGGCATAAGGCCATCAAACCTCAGAAATGGTGCAGTGATCACTTGGCCAACTTCTGGCCATGGGTAATGTAGCCGCCTTCTTCTCCAGATTATTCATCTCTAGACTATGGTATCTAGAGCAATCTGGGGAAAAGGCTTGCAGCAAACCCCATCCCAATGTAGCAAGCCTAAAGTCCGCCGTTGACGAGGAGGGAGCCAACATGTCCATGGACTACGTAGTCAAGGTCTGCACTACCTTCAGGCCCCGTGTGGAGGCCAGGATTGAGGCAGAGGGCAGCCATTTTGAAATTTAGACACAATTAGAACACACCTATAAAAGTTACTAAAGGTAGATATTGCAATCCTTAAGGTTCAGTCAGAAGTCGACCATGTTTGAGGGGCACATATTTGTTCACAATTTGTTTGTACAAAAAAGAATAATTTAATATTATGTAGAAGATTACTTAAAACTTTTATCAGTAATTTTATGATATGTGCTTGCTTGGTTGGTTTATGGGTATTCTGCTCTAAAATAATATTGGATAAAGGAGACAAAATCAGTAGGACAAATAAATATATGTATAATCTTCTTGTGTCTCATTTTACATCCATTAATTATATTTATAAAGTCTATCTAACCAACTCAAAGAAACCAAAAACTTAAAATGCACATGACTCCTTGATATATATATTTTTTTTTTGAGTTGATTTAAAACTAAATATATATATATTAATGACTCACTATCCCCTCTAGATATTCCTCCTTAATACATTCACTTTTCCTTTTTAAGAGCACTCAAGATGAGCAATTTCTTCGTAAGACCAAACAATAGATGCTTCTATTTATAGGAAAAAGTGGGATTTCCGTATCTTCTTTATTATGGATTTGGAAGTTTATTGTATTTGTATAATTAGGGAATATAACCTAATTATTTATTTTTGAGGAATAAATAATGAAATGACGTCATATAAATTGCTCATCAGTTTGGAATAGTCCTTACCAAGACCTGACAAGATTAAGAATTATCTTCCCTAACAGGATTCTTTAAGCTTATTGGGCAAAAAAAATATGTACATATTAACATCCTCTTCATTTTTTTTTCTTTTTTACATATATCCAACCCTTAAACCCTTTAGAATGGGTTCTTTAAAGTATGTACAGAGAAAAGGTTTTGAATATAAAGGGCCGAGGAGCAAATGGTTCAAAAATATTACAGAATGGAAATTTAAAGAGATATTCTACATTCAATTAGGGTTATTTTTTAGTAATTAAATTGTTAATTTATTAATTTCAAAAAATGGTTGGTTGGCAATAAATTAACTAAGTCATATAACTAATTCAAACTGTAGATATACTTTTCAGCGTCAAATTGAAAGTTTGAGCCATTACAATTAATTGTAAATAAATCTCAACTTTGAATGTTATATCAAAGTTCAGATGTGTTTTCATGAAATAGGAAAGTTAAGTGTTACGTGAACGCCTATACCTCTATCTAGAGGTCCTGGCAAAGATAGTCTCCCTAAAAAAACTCGTAATGCGAATTACCGAAATTATTTTCTGCTAAAACATACCCCGCCTCCATTGAAGTATGAACCTAATGCGTGCAAGCACACGTATTTCAAACTAACAAAAAAGACATTGATGATCAGGGGGGGGGGGGGGGGGGATTAAACAGAAAAACGAACACAGTTCGCGAACGCAGTTTCAAATCGAATGCCCTAGCAGATAATAAATGTACGAACGAACGCTTTTTTTTTTGGCGTTCGTATTAGTGTTTAGATACTTTTTGTGTGAAAAGCGTAAACATTTTTTCTTTAAAAGAAGTTCAACCAATGTTTCTTGTCACTCAGAAAAAAGTGGACGTTTTTTTACAATCAGAAGTGCAATTGCTGAGTCATTCTAGATAATCGACTTTAGTTTAAAACTAGTTGTGACATCCATATTTCATGATCAAAATATGAAATATATCTCTCTCGTTATTTCTGTCAGTGTTTCCCCCTAAAATGAATAGCTAACCCGATATCCAACGCGTTCATACGTGACTTCGGCGCTATATGTTCTCTTTGGATAAATCATGCATCTCTCGTCAGCTGGGTCTCACAATCATTTCCATCTCGATATATCATACACCACAATACCCCCCCACCAGTTGGGCATTACTAAATCAAACTTCTGATACGTACCTATCAAACCTCAGAGAGACCCGATTAACAACGACTTTAAAGCTATCAATTCGAAAAACATCGTGTTTGACATATGATAGCCTCTTAGGGCATCCTATTAAATGATAAACTTATATATTCTGAAAACGAACAACCATCATGGTGAATCAAAAGAATATATCATAGAAAATTACCTTCAAGGTCTTTTTAATTATTAAGGCATTATATTGTCGATTTGTAGAAATGAATGGCTTGTGATGACAACAAAGTCCCAAACCAGAAAGTATGACCAAGCTCTTAAGAACTTTATTTCTCAATGGACTCGATTATCATCTGTATTGAAAAAGAGCTAAAGAGCTCTTTTAACAAGACACAACTCATAACTCACGCAACCTATACACATGCATAAACATCAAGAAAATGAGAAAGTGATATCACAATCATAAAAAGGAAAGCCTCCAATGATCAAAGTCGAGAATTCTCATTCCGAAGGGAAAAGATTGAATACATGGGTTCTCGACTTTGATCATTGGAAGTTTGCTTAATTGTTGATTGTGACGTCACACTTCACTCCTCTCTCTCTAGATGTTAATGCATAGGTTGTGTGTGTATTATAATATGTGACTTGCTATAAGAAATCTATGGTAGTCTATCAGTGCAAATATTAATTGAGTCCTTTAAAACAACCATTCGATGATTTTCCATTTTCTTCTCTCCGTGGCTATTCATGAAAGATGGATTTAGGCCGGTCATACATATTTTTACGCTGGCACCAGCTTTTATGTTCGACAATCGGTATTCGACTACTTCTATTGGTGTACCAAAAAACATGATGCCATCATGTCGCCCTCAAAACTTACCTTCTCGGTCGTAGTTAATTCGCAGCCAGCGATCTTCAGAGAACACAAATTCATCATGTATTTGAATAGACACTTTAAAAAATTAAGAAACAATTATTACAAAACAAGATGGAGACAAGAGGGGGAAAACAAAATTAAAGGGGGGGCCGTGAAAGTTTCGCATTTACGGGACAAAAACCCTACATCTATATTTGATCACTTAATTTCCATTAATTTTTTTAGAAATAGCTTACAATTTATAAATCAAATTAATAATGAATAAGCTTGCTTGATGATATGAATAAACATGGGATTCCCTGTAAGGTGCGAAAACCTATACAAAACACAAAAATGGCAAGAATATAAGTCACAGTTAATAATGGAATTAGTAAATATACATCTATGATTACGATGACAATCTTATGTACACATTCTGATGATAACCATTAATGAAGGGTGATCATCATGGTGATAATCTATTTGATATAAAATGTGCTTTCCAACTAGGAGAGGTATGGAATCATGGATGATGAAGATGAAGTAGCCGCCGGGGAGGCGGATTCGTTTTCATCCATTTTCGTTTGATGCTTCCTCCGAATGTGCTTGACGAGGTTATAGCGTGTCTTGGAGACGTAAGGACACTGCTCACATGGGAAGCCATTGGTGTCTATGTGCCGTGCCTCCACGTGGCGACGCATATCCGTTT
This sequence comes from Caligus rogercresseyi, assembly GCA_013387185.1. NCBI lineage: Eukaryota > Metazoa > Arthropoda > Copepoda > Siphonostomatoida > Caligidae > Caligus > Caligus rogercresseyi. Next base: position 23,813,655 of record CP045891.1, read on the forward strand.
GTCCCGGGACTGAAGCCCGCAGGAATTACATGACCAAAAGCGGTCCACCTTGGTCATTTGACTCAAAATGATCCGATCCAGCTCGTCCATTTCTCCCCTTTCATCGCTCATCTTGAAAAGGAGATCTGAGATTCCTCCTCCTGGAAACAAGGAGGAATAAGGAAGGGGGAAGCTGCTGCTGCTGCTCATCAGTCAATCACGAAGGACCAACAATCACGACACACACATACACACTCGCGCGCAAACACACTTTAAATCCTCCCTCCTACTGAGGGGTAGCGAGAGAAAATGAACACAGTATTTATGGGTTATCTCTATTTTATTTATGAGGCGAAGTGTATTGTTAAGATTATTATGTAGGCATATAACGGAATGATTATAAAAAGCGTCACAAAAATAGGAATATATGATAGGTGAATATTACAAATATGAGTAGTTACAAAAGAAACATATAATACTGAAGACCACCCACAAGGACATGAAAGCCTCCAGCCAATATTTAGCTGTATTTATCGTGCTGTCACCAACACAGCCAGTCACATAGCAGATCGGCAGGCACTCTGTCAAGTGAGGAAGGCGATTTTTTTGTATTACATGAGTACAAAACATGAAAATAATGCTTTAAATAGGCAATTATGATCTTGAGCAGTCTTAAGAAATTAAAAAATGGGGCGGCCGTTATATTCGTATTTATGGGGTTGTTGTTGTTGTTTTCACTTAAGTGGTTTATATTGTCGGGCGGTTTGTTTTGATTGTCATTATTTTATTTTTTGTTGGTAAGGTTTGAATCCTGTTGAGGAGGAGTAGGAGGAGCTCTTAGTCGACATATGGGATCCTAGACTTATAGATTTTGTGTGCCTTCCTCTTATGTGCGCTAACGGACTCCTTGTTTTTATACGAGCAGAAACAAATGTCACAGATCTCTGGCTGAACGTGTAAGTTATGGGTCGTGTCATAGTGTCTACGAGCATTATTGAAATTACTGAAGACTCTACCGCAAATTAAACATTTGCCTCTATTCCCAGAGAGTTTCATCACCTTACCTAGAAGAATTGAAAGGATCAAAGAGAATGGGACTTACGAATTATTCAAGGGGGAAAAAGAAGAAGAGAAGTGAAAGGAATAATAGTAGTCAACAACACAGCAGAGGGGGGGGGGGGATGGGGGGGCTGGCTTTTTATATAAAGAGTTATGCAATGAACTGATGGATAATTAAGAAGAGATAATATCGTAAGAGAAAAGAGATAGCCCATACCCATAGACAAGTGTGAAAGCGCGCACCACAAATATAGATAACCCAGAAGCACTGAAAAATATGGAAGACTGTCCTGATCTAGCAACATTACTTCACTCAACCCGCCAATTATTTGCATAAAAACGCCATATCAGGACACTAGAGCAGACGCAACCCCGAGCGTGTAGTATGAAATCACTCATGTGTACTGAAACAAGAGTATATTCACAGCCTTTAAGCTCCACCATCTCCTATTAGGTACACCACATTTCTCTCCTTTCCAACGACGACGACACAGTACGGCCATTTGGTCGTTGCACCATAGCATTAACCTCGGAAGCAACAATACTTTCCTTCTCCTCCCCTAACCTCGACGATTAATACAGAACGCTACTTCTCTGCGCGCGCGCGTGTGTGTGTGTGTTTGTGTGAAACAGTGATTGTGTTTGATTCAAATACTTACCTAAAATAAAATATAAAAGAAACCGATGCGTAACTGTGTCGTCATGAGAGTGGATTGATTGTTTATAGAATATCAAGAAGAAGAAGACATATTATGTAAGGAAAGAGAGAGAGAGAGAGAGAGAGATGGGAGATTGGGTGGGTGGAGTATAAGAGCCTACCGAGTGAGTGAATCACCTAGGAAATAATATTTAAATACCCATGAAAGAAAGAGTTATACTTTGCTCAGTAAACAGTGTGTTTTATTGAATTATATAAATAATATGTATGTATATTTTAATATAAAGTATAAAAAAATCCGGACACGAAAAAAATGCATGGTAACAACAATGTTCATAATCCTGTATGTTTAGAGAGTGTGTGTGTGTGTAATTGATTTAAATAACTTCAAATAAATATATATATTTATATACAGAATACTTATAATGAGTAACATAATTAGAATATCATTATTATTATTACTATTCATGATGATAATAATAATAATAATAATAGTAATTTTGAAGTAAGAAGTAGAATCATCAAGTATTTGAAAAATAATGCAGTTGTCTTTGGCTCTATTCATGAGGGGAGAGGGGTGTGGTGTGTATGTATTAATGGGAGAGTGAGAGCGCAAATATCGATTCCAAGGTGGTAGTTGAAATAATAATAATAATAATAATGAGATATTTATAAATAACGCAAGGCATAGTTAGAAAATGAAGGCAATATTTTAATTATGGTTCATATAGCACGGATTGATATTTCTTTTTAATTCAAGAGAGTGTTGTTTCTTTATTTTGGAGAACGGCTCAATTTAATAAATGGGTATGAAGGCAAACATTATTTTTAATAGGTACATATTATATACTGGAGTGGCTTTATGAGATACATAATAATAAAGTTACTTGGTTTTCGAATTACGAACGGGGAGGGAGGTTGATGACGCAGGGAATGAAGTTGATATAATGGAGGAGGATTGACTCATGAGAGAATATGTGATGGATGTAAGTGGGTAGCAACAGAAAACAGTAAGATATCATCTCCCTTATTTCATTTATTGGGTGGTTTCCCGCCATGTTGAATGTGGGGCTCAATGATTGGGTGGGTGGGTGGGTGGGTTGGTTTATAAAGGCACAATCAAAAATGTATGTTCATTTGGTTTCTCCCTCAGTATTATTTTTAAAGATTTGATGACAGTTTCGTTTATGAGAGTTGAGGGAGTCAATGTTTTATAGGTGGCACAGCAGATCTCACACATGGCTGTCTTGGTAAGGGAATTATGTACAAGATCGAAGTGTCGCCGTGAGTAATGGTATGTACTGAAGATCTTCCCACAAACTAAGCATTTTCCTCGATTGTCAGAAAGCTTCACATACTTACCTAAAAACAATAAGAACATAAGACCAAATCAAGGAGGAAGAAGAGGAGGATCGTGACAGCACACGGATTTGATATGAAGTCTGCCTGCTCGCTAAGCTTCCTGATAAGTCCCTCTTCATTTTACCTAACCCCCATAATAATATTCCTCCACCAGCAACAACCATTTACTATTATGCTCAATGATATAAGGGGTGGGTGGATGGGAGAGAAACTGAGTAGTTCTCTATAAAGCCCCAAGAGGATGGAAGAAGAAGTTTGTAGAGGGAAGTAGTAGTTAAGTTATGGGTTGTGGTACTGGGATACTGCCCAGCTTAATTTTATTGGTATATTTAAATATAAAAAATAAATACAATGTTCATCATCATGTTGTTGTGTATAAAGGTAGGGTGGGTGGTGACCCACTGCCATGGAGTCGTCCTCTCGTTGCCACATTAGGGGGTGGGCTCATTGGCAACGTAAGAGAGTATGTACATATTGCAAAAGGGAGGGGGTTGAGTGAATGAGAAAGATAGAGGGAGCTGCTGTTTACTTGTTTTTCTTTGTTTGTGTGTGTGTGGAAGGGGTGGGGGGATAAAATACACTCTTTTTGATTGGTTCATCACTGATATGTTTATAAAAGAGAGGATATTTGAACACACAAAATATAGTTATGAATAATACTATTGAACAACTACATTGCCAATGGGGTTGCTTTCAGCCAAGGGGAGGAAGAGCAGAAGAAGAAGAAACAAAATGAGTTTTGGGGGCAGTAACTGAGATGTATATTATTATTATTATAAGAGTAATTATGAGATACACAGATGAGACGATGAAGAGAGGAGATGGGGAGGACGAGGGCGTTGGGTTGATCCACCTGCCTCCTCCTTCGGTTTATTGAGATCTAAACATGGTAACACAATGCGGATTGGCGGTGGCAGACATTTCTTCTACTCTTCTTCTTTTCTTATGGGATCATTGGCGAGAGGAATGTGTGTTTTTGGACCATTGCAGCACTTGAGGGGGATGACGGCATCCCTGACGTGAATGTTGTTGTTGGCTCTTGGATGGTCGTACACAAACATTTTAAATGCAGGTTTCACAGGTGGCTTGTTCAATTATTAAATAGTAGTAGAAGACATCATAATAACTGTAGTAGTTTCATATTTACAAGTAAGAGAATTGGGGTAGAAGGCGGGGGGATCTATATGGCATAGGCACCGAGCGCACACAGTAGAAGAACAGAAGAAGTGAGTTATCTTTACTTTTTACTTGGGGATATTGTAATGAGTACGACGACGTTGCGGGGTAATGTAATGTAAATAACCCAAATTTCAGTCAACGGAGCGCGCTTTTAAAAAAGGGTTTCTTGAAATGTGTGTGTGGGGGGGAGGGGGTTTGTTTTGTATATGAAGGAGGTTAATAAGTTAAACTCAGTTGTATTTTCAGTATTTAAACTTGAATATTTGGTGGCAGGTTCTTCTATGGGAGTTGAGAGACTCGATGTTTTTATAGGGCATGCAGCAAATATCACAAATCACCGCCTGGGAATCATGACAATGGACAATCTCATAATGCCGCTTACAATAATGATATCTAGTGAAGATCTTCATGCACACTAAGCACTTTCCTCTATTGCCAGGAAGTTTTAGATACTTACCTAAAAAGAATAAATCAAAACTCAGATCTTCTCACAACAACAAGTATCAGGGAGCATCAAGAGCAAAAATACATTAAGGATACAAAGTTGATGATGATGATCACCTTTTTCTAAGGGGGATCTCTCTTTCTTTTTTGAAAAAAGTCCTCTTCTTTTACACATAAATGTTGGACACATAGGATGTTGTTGGTGTGGCATTAGCATAGAAGGGGGTTAATAAACGTTGGATCTACCGAGAGAGCTAACTATGTAAACACTTGAGGAGAGGGACCATATCAAGAAGAATCAAAGAGGAGGAAGAAGAAGAAGGCAGCCTCCGAGTGATAGGTGGTGGTGGTGGTAATAATAAATATATTTTTATATTCGGAAGCTCAAACTATAGAATCGTAATAAGTAAATAAGTATGCATCATTAATATACAGCAGGAAGAAGTTTCTTTATTTTCATAAAATCATCACAAGCTTAAAATAGTAAGGCCAATTGTATGTAATTCACTTATTAAAACAAGGTTATATAAAATATTATTATTATTGTCATCGTTGGTATGGGAAGAAGAATAGTAGATCATAGAGGAGGGGGTTGATTTGCTGGTTGTGATGGGCGGGCGGGCGGGCGGGATGGCGATGAATGATCCCATCTCATATTTTCCATTGCGTGTTGCGGGGCGGGGGCATTACACTCAGACGACACGCTCACACATATGATTGTAATGGGATGGTGGGGTGGTTTGAGGGTGGTTGTTGTTGTTGTTGTTCTTAACTTGCCAATGTTTGTTAGTTTTTCCACAACTTAAATGGTCTTGCAGGGTTTATCTTTAAAGACTTGATGATTCTTCCGCTTATGGGAATTGACGGTGTCTATGTTTTTATAAGACCTGAAGCAAATATCACACACAGCTCCTTTTGTTCAGTATTATGTACAATATCGTAGTGTCGACGACAGTAATAGAATCTAGAAAAGATCTTCTGACAAACTAAGCACTGTCCTCTATCACCAGGGAGCCTGATATACATACCTAAAATGAAATACAAAAAGGGCCTCAACATTTTGAACTTAAGATAGAGAGAGAGAGAGAGTATTTGGAAAAATAAAGAGTGATAACACACACGCACACACACAGCAATTTGCAGACTTTTTTAGTATTTAGTAAGAATAATGGGTAAATATCATTTAGAGTTGGTTGTTGTTGTTGTTCACACCAAGGGATGCTGCTGCTGCTTCCAGGGTTCAGAGGAGAGGAGGGGTGGGGGAGGGGTGTGACCACCACATTAGTGTAAAGTGGTGTGTGTGTTTGTGTGACACGGATGAGGGTAAGAGCAAAGCAGCAGGGTGGAGACGACACCTCACGAAGGGGAGGATTGAGGACAGGCAAGTTCTTTTTGATAAATTTGGTGAGCGGCTCTCAAGTGACCATGGAGATTGGGTTTCCCGTTGAACATCTTCCGACAAATCGAGCACTCAAGGGGTTCTTCCTTTGCTTTGGAGTGAACAGAGCGAAAGTGTCGGGTGGCGCTACTAAAATGGGAGAACCGCTTCCCACAGAGCATGCATATACCCCCATTCCCATCACGAAGCCTCCGGATATACTCTGGAACACAGAACAACAGGAACAGGAATCAAACCCGGGAAAATCTAACTGAGCTACTGCTGTTTAAGATGTTTTAGATGTGTCACACACACAGAAACCATCTAACACCACCACTCTCATTCGAATCCTACTTCTGCCGTCAGGGAATACTACTAATACTACTACAAAAGGAGGAATCTCATATTCGCCCCCATATACATACTGTGTGTCACACATAGATTTACTATAATGAAGACATACATTAGAAAGCACCCGCATCAACACCCCCGCATTCACTTTATTGAAATACTAATGACGTTTAAAGGAACATTAAGATAACAAGACATCCTTGGAGCAAATATAATACATTTCTAATCGCTCCCTTCAAGAAGGTCCAAAACCATTCAATTATAGATTATGTTAAAGAAAGTGATTGAGCTTAGTGTTATTAGAACTTGATAATGAAATGAGCCACTTCAGAAATTGGGTATGTTTGAATGAAAATGGAAATTTACATGTGTACTTGCAATGGACTAATTTAGTTCAACTGAGTAATTGCAGAGTAAAGTTAAAATGTAATTTCTTATAGCATTCAACACGAAATGTGCACGTGCTTGTTCATAATTGAGACTTGCAGTTAAGTTGACGATTTAAAGATTTGCTCTAATTTTGTTTTTAGCTTATATAATTGGTTATAATTTGATTGTGCATATGATGATTCTTCAAGCTGTTTACTCGTATTGTTTGAAAAGATGAATGTGAAAGAGGGAATATCAAATATTCATCATATGGAAAATAAATTATCACTTGAAAAAATGAAAAAACTGGCTTACTAATCAAATAATTTCGTTTAATTGTTCACTACTTTTGTTCAAGGCGCATAAACATTATTTAATAACCGATACATTAGAACATGCTCTTAAAAAATTGTTACAATATAAAATTATAAAAACAAGTCCCACCTCAATGTTCAACTCAGGAAATAAAACGAAATATATATCATTGCTCTTGGGATGCTTTAAAAAAGGACTTTTGGCAAGCCTGGAATGTGATAGTGATTTCGTCTTCCCTCTGACGTGACTTTATATCAGCAAAGGGGAGGGGGATCTAGAAAAAATACAACTTATCTTAGGAAGATGATGAGAAAGAATCCTCAAAAATAATTTACTTATCTAAATACAACTGTGGTATTGTATGAGATCAATTTATATTGAGGGTATCTAATTTTTAATTAACAATAGCAAGAATTTATTAATAAGATGCAGGACATTAGAGGTTTCAAACCCCCAATAAACTAGATTTCTAATATTTTTGCCTGGCTATTGCATAATTCCTTCAAGTGTTTATTAAAAGATCAACTACTATTTAATCTCTAATATTGAGCACCAAGAATCATTAAGCAAATCTAACGACAGCAAAAAACACTTTTTGCATATCAAGGCATGATATCATATTTAGCTTGATATCACTAATATTGATTATGTTCAACTAAAGAAGTTTTCTCTTTTCAATTCAAGGTGTTCGTCGTTTTGATAGCAGGATTACCACAAAAATTAAGTTTAACGGTGAACTTATTGCCTATTTTAACATTTCAATCTAGCAAAAACTTGCATACTATTATTACTCATAGCTTATTTGATTATTTTAAGGTTATTTTTGTTCCTTGTCTTAGATCTATAGAGTATTTTTCAAATATCATCTCCATTGAGTAAGCCAAATATACAATTTAATCGTCATATATGCATTTAGCCTATATACGGCATGAATCGATGAGCGCACGCCCAAAATAGTTGAACTATTATTTCTGTCCATATACGGACCAAGGACGGGGAAAATTAATCCCTTCTTGAATATAATCAACAATAAAAACCGAGGTATTATATATATATAAACTATTCAAGTGAATTAAAAAATATTCAATACAAAAAGTAGAAATCTTTGGAAGCTACGGCACAATTTGAAGAAAATCCCTTCTCATAGGGCATTCAATAAGTCTTTGTATGACATAGAATGATAAATATTTTAAACCGTAAAAAATAATTACAAGCACTTAATTATTTATTCTTATCATAGAGCCTTTTTTGAATAAACAGTACGCGCACAGCTATGGATGGTTGCTTGCGTCTCAATAGAGTTCAATCAACTTTGGCTTAACTGTCTAAAGTTCAATGGACTCTGATTTTAGTATTGCATTAAAGAATATCCGATTGAATTTTGTGATCATTAACATGGATATTGAATAATAACTCAATACTGGAGCCGAGCATGAGTATTTGGTCTTGTTATAAGAAAAGAATGAATGCATACGGTAGAGCTTTGGTAGTGATTTTAGGATTTCTATTTTCTTCTAAACATATGGCAGCAGGAGATAAGGGGAAATGAGAGGGGTTATAGAAATGCGAGACAAAATGATCATTTTTTTCTGCTTTGGATCATGGTAACGGTTATAAGGAAGAAGTGAGTAATCAGAGAGGAAACGCAGAACCCTCTTTCTTATTTTCGGAGATAAGAACACATAATAAAAAGAAATTACAATTTCACATAGGTGAAGATGATGATGTTCATCGATGAGAGCTTTTCATCTTTTTTCTTCATGGGCAGCAGCAGAGGCAGGAGCAGCAGTAGGGGAGGTGGTAGTGGGATAGTGCACGGGCCCGAGGATTTCTCTTTGTACACTCCGTGAATGGTCCTCATGTGCTGATCCAAGCTAACTTTATTTTTGATGGTCTTTCCGCACACAGAGCAGGAGACCTCCTGGGAACTTTTAGTGTGAATAAGGCTGAAGTGTCGAAAGGCACTACTGATTTGACTAAACTTTTTACAGCAAACAAGGCATATCCCACCGGAGCCATTCCTCAGGCGACGCACATATTTATCTATAAAAGATAAACCAATCATTATTCAGAGTGCCCACCACTGCTACTACTCATTGATCAATACTACTACTTCAGGATAGATCAAGGAAGAAGAAATTAAAACATGATGACTCATAAGATGCAGCAGTGGACTCCTCCTACTGCTGCTGCAATATGAAGTTAATTGATGAACCCGCTCATCATGCAGAATAATCGATTTCTAAGCAGAAATCCTCAGCAGCCCCATGAGCTAGGTAGTAGTGCATCATCAAGTAATAATCGACGAAGCAAACATCCAATGCACAACTAGCATTGTGCACACAAGCATGACGCGATAGTCACTACTACTAGTACTACTAATATGTGTATATATTTACACACTGCACAAGCTCCCCCCCCCCCTAGCCACACAAAGAAACAACCAATGCCCCAGAATTTAATTCCTCTTGCAGCAACAATAAAGTATTTTTCTTTCTTAAAAACATATTGTGTGTGTATTTTATTCTACTCTCTCCTCCTCCTCCCTCATGATTATATTTTTTTTTACCTGAATACTTATATATATATTTTTACCTGTGTGACCTTTGAGTAGAAGCTGCTGCTGCTGCTTCTACTACTACTAGTGAAGGTGGTCATCATAATACGTAGTGTCTGCCGGGATGCAACGGTTAATAAGTAGCTGCTCCTCCGGTGCAATAATAGTAATAATTGTAATTGCTGTTCTATTTCATCACAAGACACAATATGTCTTGACTAACTGCCCATCAATATAAAAGTAGTATCATTATGATTGATATACTAAGTTCACCCTCATCTAGACCCGTGGTGGTGTGTGCCCCCCCCCCTCCTCTCTCCCAAAACTGCTTTCCTTCTCTTGCACACATGCCCTTCGTCGTCTTCCTGTGTATGAAGAATATCTATATAAATGTGTGTGTGTGTGTGTATATGTCTAGAAGGGAACCCCCTCTTCTTTTTATTTATTACATTTCTCCTCCTCACGATAGGCTATCATCACTACTACTTACATCTAACACCAAAATGATGATAATAATAATTCAAATCATTATGATGACGAATAGAGGATAACGCATCCTTCGAATGCATCTTTTAATATCAATAACACCCACCCCTTTCATGATTCTATAGATTGAGCCACCCACCAATGATGAAGAAGAAGAAGAAGAAAGGAAATAGCTACTGCTGACGAAAGTGATGACAATCAGCAGATCAAGAGAATTGTTTCTGCCATGCTCATCCGACGACCCTCTTATCACCAAGTGAATCAAACTCGATCAAACTGAAGACCCCCATACAAGTAATATTGAACTCGACTCGCTACTAGACTGATCAAAAGATCAGGGGTCTACAACTTCCAAGAGCCAGGAGTGAGATGGAAGGGTTGGTTGGTTGTTGTCATCTTGACTCGAGGATTCATGAATAGTATTTGGTATGGGGGATGAATGAATGGATAGATTGATCGACAGATAGATAGATATCTGTTAGTATCATGGATGGATCCAAAAGACAATTTATTTATTTTGTTTGTTCTCCTACCTTTGGAATTATCTTGAGAATCCGGTGGCACATCATCCAGTCCCATCATTCCAGCATCATCAAAGTAGGCGGATTCGTCCCCGTATGCATCCTCGTAGGAGCCCGCCCCGTCATCGTAGTCCGTGACAGATCCGTCCGGGATGATGGAGGATATCGTGGGCTCGGATTTCACGTCCATGTGGTGTTCCTTTCCGTCCATATCGGACTTAGGGGCAATGCGACGGAATTTCTTGGAGGAGGAGGGCGAGGGAGGGGCAGCACCAGCACCAGCGGAGAGGGAAGGAGAGGAAGACGAGGAAGAGTGGAGCTTGGACTTGGCGCCCATCTTGCGCTCACCCTCATCAGAGAGGGAGTGAGAGTTCTCAGAGGCGGAGGGCTTCTGAGTTAAGCCCTAAAGAAATCAAGAAACAAGAGTAGAGAGATTAGACGAGTCGTAAGGAGAGATCCATGATATGAGACATACATACCTTGATTCGAAGGTCTTCCGCCACGGAGAGGAATGAGTTAAGCTCCTCCTGTGCGACGTTGACCTCTCCATTATACATAAAGTCCAGAATGGCCGCCAGCTCGGACGCCCCGATGCCCGTAGATAAATGAGTGGGCTGGGACTCCCCATGCGCCGAAGGACGCCCTTGAAAAAGGAGGAGCAGGCTGAGAGGATCACCTTGTGCGCCTTGAACTCCTTCTCGGAGTCTGTCACGAGGGTCACATCGAAGAGATCCTTCTCCTCGCGGAGCTCACGGAAACTCGAAGACACATTCGACTCAAAGTCGTTCCAACGCAAACAAAAGTTGTCGGACCCCATGCTCTGAAAGAGAAAAGGACAGGGCTCGTTAGACTGCCTGCTCGTCTTTCGGCCTTCTCGAGGGGACGCCTCACCTGGATCGCCTAGATATCCGTGGATGTCCTCCTGTTCTCCCGTCGGTTGAAGAAGAAGACGACTATCGCGCTCCAAGGAACAAAGAGGGGGGGAGGGAGATGAAGCACAACTAACACACTATCACACAAGACACAAGACACAACACACACACAAGGTACAACAAGAACAAGAACAAAAATCCCAAAGGGGAGAGAAGCAAAGGAAACAGAGAGAGAAAGAAAGAAAGAAAGAGAGAGAGGGAGAGAGGGAGGGAGGCTACAGAGAGGAAGAAGAAGAAGAATGAATAACTTACATACAGACACAGAGAGAAACAGAGAGAGAGAGAATGCTGTTAGCTCTCGAGTACAAACTTTAGGAACACACATACAAAAAGAAAAAAAAGAAAAAAACAGCCCAGGGGGAGGGATCTAAAAAGTTTTTATACGTTGGCCTCCTCAATAAAAAAAAGAAGAAGAAGGAATAGAGTGAAAGGAATAGAGTACAAACAAATGTTTTAGATTGGCGGCAGAGCTGGCTATTTGGAGCGTCTTCTTCACACACACACACACACACATCCCTCCATTTTAAAATGGCTTTTTATGTATTTTTTTCCTTCCCTCCAAATTTTTGTAAAGGGGGAAATGTAAGATTTGGGAGGGTCCTTTTTTTTTGTTCTTCAACATTGGGAGCGGGAGCATTTTCGTTTAAAAACTTTTTTTCTTTCTTCTTATAAGCATGAATGCAGGAACAGCAGCAGCAGTCTATAACGAAAAACTAATTTCTCCTGAATTTTCTCTTTCTAGATTATTTTGGCGATGGGCAGGCTATGGCTAGAGGGGATGTTGTGTTTGCCTCCTCACCCCCATATCTTGCTCTCCCTTTAGAATTATCTAAATTTCTTCAATAAAGAGGGAAATAAATGACAACTTCATGTCTGAGCGTCTCGAAATTATAGCAGTGGTAGCGTCGTCTAAGACTAGTTTTCTAAAGTCTAGACAAAGAAGAAGAACTCCTGCCCAAGGTGCTGCCGGTTTTTCTCTTCCTACGCGCGTAGTCCTAGTCTACTCATTCCTGTTTTGTGGGAGAAGCCTGCACCCTTGATGATGATGATATGTTAATGCACTTAAATGCAAGGAATGTCTAGCGTTGTTCAAGTGGTTCCTGATTCAAGGCCCCATTTATAGATTTGGTGATCAACGTACGCAGGGGCAATTTGCAAAGAGGCAAGTAGAGGGTATCAAAGGTAGCCTTATCAATGAATATATTTTATATACGGTGCAAAATTAGGGACACTTCATTCATACATATAAGTCCCCTTCTAAAGACGCTACTTAACATGAATTAATTATTCTTCAATAGCTAATGATATCCCTCATATTATTATTTTACCATCTGCTTTGTGCGGGTTTGAATAATAGACGAAAGGCCTTATAAAATATTAACCATTATATGTATATAAGACGTTTAAGTATGTATTAAAAGAGAAACAAAAATAGTCGAAGTAGTAAGTTTAGTCTGGGGCGTGCAAGGAGATGGCGATGGTCTAGCACAAGCAAAGTAGTCTCTATAATTTTTCTCTCCTTCACGGCTTGCTTGTGCATCGAAATTGTCTACAAAAAAATGTTAAAAGAAGGAAAAAAAAGGTACAAGCCCTACAGTATGTGGTGTAGTCTGAAGCAAGGATTTTTTCTTCTCTTTTTTCTAAAGGAAATCAATACTTTAAAGGAAGAAGATAATGTTTCATTTTAACGACTATTGAAGGATTAGTATCTAATCATTTTATACTCTCTAGGGCATTTTACTGACTTTGAAAGGCTTGGGCTCCTGCTGGAGGTATTTATTTGGAGGAAACATAAAGACGTGTATGGTTACTTCAATAAGGATTTATATATGTCAAGGGTAAAAAGGCACCTGATTGGATTAGAGCAGGGATCCCTAACTGGCGGAAGGAATCCAGACTGTTACGCCGTACTATAAGAACCATAATGATAAAGGGATATAAAATTATACTTTACTCGTTTTTCTAGTTTTTACGACTCCGGTTTAGCTGACAAATTGTATGCGAGACAAACCATCCATCCAATCAAATATCTGCATTCCATGTTATTTGCATGATAACTTAAACAATTTGATCATTCAAACCATTTTTTTGTCTAACTGGACTTCATTCAATTTTAGTTGTATATATCTATGGACTAGAGGGAAAAGGTATATGACATCAGTTAGTAAGGAAGCTCTGAAAAATATTAACCTTCTAATGATATGGACCGTATCCTATAAAAAACGTTAAGTAATTCATAATTTGAACACCTATATTAAACAGGGTATGTAAAAAACCCAACATTTTAAAAAAAACCCGGGTTTTTAATCATTTTTTTTCAAAATTTTGGGTTTTTTGCATACCCTGATATTAAAAGATTAGAGAAGAGTACAGCCTGAAGGAATTTTTCTTTGCCCAGAATTTCATTTTTGGGAATATTCACTATTTCCTTTGATAGGTGGAACAACGCCGGCACAAAAAATAAGAAACCAAATGTTTGATTTTGTGAGTACGCTTACACAAAGGACAAGCCAAGGCTCAAGAAAGAAGAAAAACTCTCTTATTGATTAGTTACTCCCGCCATTTTTAACTGATAAAGAACAAAGTACTGATTTGTCATATCTCTATAGGTTTTTAATATTTTAGCAGCTGGAATAAGGGGGGGGTACACAGGAATGCTTACAATGGTGGATTTTGAAGATATTCCTTTATTAGGAACATAATATATTGTTAATGTAATATATATTTCAATGGTTTTTAGAAGACAGCTGTAAATAATACAAGAGTGCCCAATATTCTACCAATAGTCCTTGAGATATAAATGAAACTTGAGGATTTCTTCTGCTCTTTCTTAGTCATTTTATTGTAGAGCTCAATTGTAACACACTAAAGCAACTGATTTAACCAGACTTGTCGACGTTCGCGAAAAATGTCGTTGTCGATAATTTTAAATGAATCGTTCGTCGTCATCGTCGAAGAATTGACGTTTTTTTAGAAATAAATTTCTGAAAAAAGTGATTACGGTTTTTTTAAAAAGAAATTTGTCCCATGAAATTAAAAATCTTTGTCTTTTTTTGGCGCCAAAAACGAACGACAAACGATAATGAATTTTCCTTATCGTTCGTCAAAAACTTTGTCGTTCATCGTTCGCGAACGACAACAAATGAACGATAAATCAACAAGTCTGGATTTAACAAATAACCTTAAGAACTAAATATTTGAATGGTTCTCCTATAGTGCAATATTAAAGCAGTTATTTAAAAGTGTTGCGTCCTCTTCATTCAGTAGACAAATAAGCAGGCTTGTTGATCGGAGTTTTTCTGATCGGTGATCAATAGCGATATTTGATCGCTGATCGGAGTATCGCAAAACGTCCTGATCTTTATATCTTTTGATCGTAAGAAAATAACTAAAATTAGCGATCCGATTAATTTGTATAAAATAACTAAAAAATTAAAAATGTTTGTACTAAGAATTTTTGAGACAAACCTACATTTCTTAAAACTTAACTAGCTGTCACATTGACCAAATCCATTCCAACAACTAATATTTGTTTAGAAAACACAAAATACAGTCTAATACTAATGGAAAAAGCCAGTGTGTGCTATCCTGATATAATTTTGTCCTAAAATATATAGACAGGCGACAATGTACAAGTCATTGTTTTGGAGCTCATAGGCTATGGGAAACATTTATTCTGACATCTCCTGTCTTAAAACATGCAGACATATGTCAATTGTGGAGCCTGAGTGTTGGAGCTCATAGGCTATGAGAAACAATCATTCTGATATTTTTGTCCTAAAATACACAGAAAGGCGCCTATCGACAAGTCGTTATTTTGGAGCTCATAGGCTTTGGGAAACAATCATTCCATTGCCATATAAAGATTAATACTTTTAAAGGTTTGACTGTATATACATTTAAATTTTATTTGGAATTAGTATTACATAGACAATTTTGTTATTGATCGCAATTAAATTGATCGGATCGCTGATCGGAAATCCCTGATCGTTATATCGCTATATCGCAAATAATTTCTGATCGCTATTTTTGATCGGATCGCTATTTTTTTCCTTATCGCTCACAAGCCTGCAAATAAGAAACTTTCAGAGATTTAATGGTAAGAAAACCAATGCCTCTCAAGTGTTTACTCAAATGAGAACCATACATTATAAAACATTATAAAAGAGCCAAATTTTATCGTAAACTATTGACAACCATATGGAGAATATCTTTTCGTACATATGTGCGTTACATTACCTATTGTTTTTTTCCTCATATCTGAACAAGCAACTTGTCTACATCTGCAGTTTTCACTTATTCTCTACGAAGTTTTCATCAAGGAAATGCAACTTTTTTATCGGTTGACCAAGATCTTAATAATGGAGATGATATAGAGATAAAAGCAACTGCATTCGGTCGGCTTCCATCATTCATCATATTAGGAAATGAAAATTTTCTTTTGTAGGGGGATTTATTTATTAAAAGGTACATTTTATTGGATGCAATAGAGAGCTAGACCTGCTTCCTCCTATCGTGCTTCAACAATCTTTATACCTGCATTACTTCTAGATAGGGGATAAGAGGCTAAGAAGAAAAAGAAAAAGTTGTGATGATGATATTTCCACAGGAATATTTCTTTCTTCTTCAAAATATTATTATCAACAACAGAGTGCGTTGCACTTAAAATCAAACTCAGTGCCATCTCTCGACTCTATCTTGTAACAATCTAAACGTACTACTCTCACAACAATTGATGATTACTATGCAGAGGAATTCGTATACATAAAAGAAGACAAAATGCAAGTCTGACAACTAGAGTTAGGACAATATACAGTCAAACCTCTATGTATTGGCCACTCAAGGGAACATAAAAATGTGCCCGTTAGAAATAGGTGGCAGTTATACATGGACGGTTTAGTTACTTTTCTTCTTCTGCAGAGCAAATATGGTATACATATATATATCAGACTTGTTGATTCATCGTTCATTTGTTGTCGTTCGTGAACGATGAAGGACAAGTTTTTGACGAACGATAAGGAAAATTCCTTATCGTTCGTCGTTCGTTTTTGGCTCCAAAAAAGACGAAGATCTTTCTATTTCCTAGGAAAAATTTATTGTCTAAAAAAGCGTCATAATTTTTTTCAGAATGGCGAGAAAAAAAATCCTTTCTAAAAAAATATCAATTTTTTTCAGAATGACGAACGACAACGAACGTTGAACGACAAACGATTCAATTTAAAATAACGATGAACGATGACTTTTGGCGAGCAAACGACAACGAATGACGAACAACAATTTTTGCAAACGTCAACAAGTCTGATATATATATATATATATATATATATACTTATATCGGCATATATATCAGACTTGTTGACGTTTGCGAAAAATTGTCGTTCGTTTTTAGCCTTTTACTGTTCTAAGATAGAATGATTTTAAAACACGCAAACTGGTATTGATATATTATGCATCTACACAAAACATAGAACGTAAATAGTTCATTCTTTCGCTGATTCAAGGTTATAATATATGACTCGCTAGATACGAATTTATTTTATTTAAGTTTTAGAGTGTTGAGGTAGACTCTAAGAGATCTCATTGAATTTGAATCGTTGCATTGACTCCATTTTCAATATTTTATTATGCATTGGTTTACAGAGTAATTGTGCGACAATATGATGTATAATATGATAATTCAATAACTACAAATAACAAAGAGAAGTCAATGAAAATCTATAAAATATATTGAATTTTTTATATCGTTTATTGATTCATTAATGGGGTAGATTAAGCCAAGGTTCAAAACTTTTTCGGATTAGGAGATTTGTTATTCATATTTGGATAATTCACCGGTTTAATTAATATTTGGATGCAAAATATATTAAATTAAAATGGTAAGATATATGTCCGTGTCAGCAACTTAAGAAACATAGAAGAGATGGAAGGGAAATAATTATTATTAATTGAGGAGTCAAAGTCTAAATTAGGGATGCAAAAAGTTAATCGACAATATTTCATACGATTAAAGTTGGTTAGTTGGAATTAATCGATAGGATAGATTAATAAAACTTCAATATCTTTATCAGTTTTTAAATCCGTTCTTGTATTTAATCTTCTAATAAGTTCACATTTGGACGCTGAAAAATAGTCAGAGACGTCATTGGATAAAATTTCGTATTGAAAGTCGAACCATTAGAAAAAACTTCTTGGGAGAATTATAACCCTTTTTTTCTATTCCCCAAAACTACTTCCTTGTTTCACCACCGGGCGGTAGCCATTTTAAGTCCCTATATGTTTCAAACTGCTCTTTGAGTGGACAATTTTTTTCTTCTTTGTTGAGTATCTAGTTATTATCTATGTCGGTATGATAATTTAATCTTTCTTGATCCAATGAACTAGAGGATCAAACTACTCTACATTAGGGACTCTGTTTCAAATCTATTAGTAGTCCATTATAATAAAATAAGTAAAAATGGATTTCATGACCATTCAGGGAATCGAAGAAACCTTCAAAGGATTCCAACGAATTTATCTTATATAATAGACTCTCCGTTATGTTAAATATCTGGTTGATAAATACGTGGTGCTTGTTCGTGAGGAGATACTTTATTATTTTAATACTAATACAAATGAAATGCTGTAATTTTGGAAGAGTCCATTCAACAGATTCATTAATATCATGGATCGATGTTCG
This sequence comes from Caligus rogercresseyi, assembly GCA_013387185.1. NCBI lineage: Eukaryota > Metazoa > Arthropoda > Copepoda > Siphonostomatoida > Caligidae > Caligus > Caligus rogercresseyi. The sequence goes on from CP045891.1 coordinate 23,831,921, forward strand.
AGTGTTTAAAGATCTCTGATTGATGTTCAGTCTGTTGCAGATTCTCTTCTTCTCTCTACTCATCTCTGTCCCTCTCTCCGTCTCTCCTCATCAATGTCCCTCTTTCCGTCTCTCTGCTCCTATCTTTCTCTCTATCTCTCTCCTTTTCTATATATATATACGTCACCAGATGGGGCGAATGGCATTTCTTTTTCTCAAGAGACTATGTTTAAATATTTGTATATAAATAATTCCCTTATAATGAAATACATCTTAGTTTAGATCAGATAAATGAAGGTGTCAGTCATTTACCTCTTCGTTTACAGGTTATCAACAACCGTGAGGGAGTAGTACTTTATTGCATAAATCCAAAGGGTTTTTTAAATATCCATTTTCCTTTTCTTTCACACTTGGTGCCCAGTCGGATGACCGGGTCGTAGGAATTGGAAAAAAATAATGTCGTAACTGTCAAGAAACATGCGGAAATTAATCAGTAAATAGGAAGTAAAATCAACAAAAAAGCTAAATATGCGAAACAAATATAAAAATTGCATTCTTGGCAAAAGTGATGACATTTTTGTAAATAAAATAAGTTCGATAAATGATTGCTAATGTCATTCTGCATATAAAAGACAGCAGTTTTTAAAGTCCACAAAAAGTCCTCTTGTGGATTTTTTTTCCTTGAAAAGAAGTCGCAACCTTCACAAATGTATAAATTATGCAATAAATAAGAAAAAAAAAGCAGTTTAAAAGTCGTTTATGCTCAGAAGGTTGATTTACTAGATTCTACAGTCCTGCTGATGACATTATTTTTGTATCAAATATACTAAAGAATCAAAAAGATTTTATGTTAAGGATTTGATATTGTGGTCACAAAATAGTTTTTCATTCCCCTGATACAAAGTGAGGTCAAGGACTATCAGTCCATCAAAGTAATTAGGCTGCTCTCTGAGTTGCTTTATAAATGGAGGTAATTTTGTTTATTAATGTTCACGCATCATATAGGCACAGTTAGCCCAACATTATATTTGTTAATCCTATAGGGACATACAATAAAAATCAAAAAAATATGACATATCAAGTTGGCACAAATTATGTATATATTCAATATAATTTTATTACTTATATTACAGTCCACAAGTAATAGTTATTATAGTATAACAAGCCTTGTGAGCGATCGTAAAAAATGTTTATATTGTAGTGATCATGATCCCCGATTTAATTGCAATTTAAAAGAATTGGCAATATTAAGAATGTAGAAAGAATTCTTACTGCATTAAAATAGGACAATGCAAAGAGATTGGAGATATAAACATTTAATGGGGGGGGGGGGGTCTTCTGATACAAAGTGAGGTCAATGACTATCAAGTCCATAAAAGTATTAGGCTTCTCTCTGGAGTTGCTTTATAATGGATAATAATATAATTTTATATATATATATATATAATATTTAGATATATCTATATTATATATATATATATATTATATATATATATATATATATATATTATATATATAATATATATATATATATATATATAAACAAGTTAAGTCATTATTGCCGAGAGAGCTGACTTTAATGACGTCAAACCAACAAGAAAGAAGAATAACACTTAATAATATTATTATTCTTCCCGCTCACACGATCGAAAATCTATTGCTACAATAGATTTTTGATGGCGTGAACAATAGTAATAAGATTACTGACGTTTCACTAACCATGGAAGCATGGAATGAAAATACCTTGTATTCCATATATCCTGGTATATTTCACTTTTCCCATCACTTTTTCCTTACTAGAATAAATTTTCAGTGGGCACAAAGTAACAAAAAAAAAAATATATAGATACGTTTTCTCAATTTGAGAAGATTGCATTAAAATATTGCATGAAATATAATAACTGGTTTACACCAACACTGGTATAAAAATATACCAAATATATTTTTTGTTTGATAATGTAGCAACTCCATGTTTTTTTATATCTGTTTGAGGCATTGTTGCTGTGTACTTTTTTATTATTACATACTTTATCGTTTGATATACTAGGATTTTTAAGGCAAAGCTAAATTGAAGGCATTAATGTACGTCAAGTAAATTGGCTACAAAATATAATATATTTTTTTCGTTCCCTTATAGCTAAATCAGTGGTTTAGAGCTTTCATGTATATCAGCGTCATGATTTGAATAGGATAATATTTTCAAAGATTTCCAATAGCAGATCTACCCAAGATAGTTTTGAAATATAAAAATATGTTATTAATCAGGATTGACGTCTCTATGTTTCCATCACTTTTTGTGTATCAATATAATGACAGACACATGAATGTGATCCTATATATCTGTTAAATCTTCTCATTTATTACGGGGTCTTACATTAGCTTGATATTTAACTTATTAATCGTCAAGAACACTTATTCAATTATTTGATTTGTATGTGATAATTAGCTTTATTTGCCTCTGTGTACAAATTATGGCCAATTGCATGCAAACTTACATTTGCCATAAGAAATGGACTCTACTATGATTACATTATATGAAAAAGTATATAATTATGAAGCATAAAATTGCTACATTAAATTTAAAAATAATTAGTTCAATTCTCTTTATATAAACATTTTTTCAAAAATAATAACGATATTCCTTAGCTTTTAAAAAGTAATTCACTCGATAAAAGTTTATGTGAAGCTTTTTAAAGTGTCATTAGCCCAGATAAGAGAAATAACTATCAACAATTTGGTTTTAGTTTTCTTTTGTAGATAATTTGTTATCAACTAAAAGGATTATGACTCCCATAACTGTTTTATACTAGTATATATATATATTGTTGTTAATTTATGTTAAAATAGAATCTCTATTTTTTTCTTAGTAGATTTAATGATAGATTTTAAACAAACAACTTAAGCAATAACAAAATTTGACACTTAAAGTAAGCAAATGGTTTATTACATTAAATAATTTTAATACTAATATAACTATCTATGAATTTATCAACTGATAATTCCACAGTTATAATAAAGGTGAACAGCTTTACGTGTGATGTCACTAGATTTAATAAATCAGAATGGAAGGCTATGCAACTATTAAAAGTACTTCTTTAGGTACATTATATTTCCTGGAAGTAATATGTGCATTTTTTAAATCTTTTCGAACAACAAACTAACTATATGTCTCAAAAATTCAATGACTCAAACACTTTACCTAGATTAATTAAGAAATAATATGTTATTTTCTCAACGCTTTTTGTATCATTGTTTTTAGGTACTTTTTACGAGTGTCTTGGCACTACCCGACTTCTGGACAGAACCTGTCAATAATCAAAAGTTATGTCTTCTATTTTTAAGCTTTTCAATTAATAATTTTGTTTGCACAAAGTGTTAATATATGAAAAAACAAAAGCTATGTCGCATCCCTCGGCTTTCACATCTATTTTTGGAAAATGTGTAAAGTCATACGAAGACGGACGAAAGATATGATCCATTTTGTGGAAATACCAAAGCAATTTCTCATCAAGTTTTATAGGATTTGGAATTTTTTTCGAACAACTTGAAGGTATTCTAAAACTTGTATGTGGTTGGTTTTTCTCAAAGACCAAGAGAAGAAGCCAAGTCAAACAAATGAGTGTTTCAAAATTTCAACGCTTTTCAAATATAAAAACCCGTTAATATCTGTACAATGTTTGCTTCATTAAATTTCAACCTCTTACAAGAACAGAGTAAGTATATGAATATGCAAAAATCTATAAGAACGAATTTAATAATTTAACATATTTTTTATGAGCTAGAATCTTCGAAGCATTCTTGATGTACTCTTTAGTTATTTACACAAACAAATTATAGTACATAAAGAACCTGAGTTAGGAACATTATGCTATTTGAACAAAAATATAATAATGTTATAAATAGTGTCAATCTCAACTGAAACATATTTTAAAAGACCGATTGGCTGTCGTATATATTATGTATTTCTGAATTGTCCAGCCCTACATTTATAATAGGGTAATATGCATTTTAATGTATTTTTGTGTGATATGATCTGGTAAGATTGAGAATCCTTTGGCATTGTATCTATTTAATGCGTATATTATTGGTAATTCTACTCTTAGTGAGTGAACAAAGAGTCATCAAGTGCCTTCATTTAATATTAAATTTTATGATATTGACTTTTATCATATAAACATAAGATAAATGACATGAATATTACTCGCTACGTTCTGAGGTATCATTAAACTTATCCAAGGAATAATTTTAAGTTCTACCCTTGACCAAAACACGAGTAGCATTGCTACTTGCTACTATTTTAATAGTTTGAAAGCGCAATGAAAATCCATACAATACAAACGTTCATTTAATAGAAAGTTGACCGAGAAAATAACTCATAGTTCCAATATTTAGCATGAACTCTTTGCAAATGAACTTGGGACTGAAGAGAAGGGAATGTATTGAATATACATAGATGAACGAAGACAATTAAATAAACAATTAAATAGAATTGTGAAACGCTTAAAACCATGAATAGATGCACATTAAATATTACAAATATTTGAAGACGGGTGCAACACATAAGTAATGTCAAATCAACAATAAACTAGTTTTATTTATTGATATATGAGTGCATGAAATACTAGAGGCATATATACACTCAGAGAGTGCAAACCTCCGCCGTCACGGGGTCCTTATGAGCCTTCCGAGGCGGATTTTTCACGACTGAGGCGACGTAGAGGGAAGGGGGAGGGTTCCCCTCGACAGAAATTCCGAGAGGAAGACGCTCCCGGCACCCAATTTCACAGCACAGCGACATCTATTGGCAGAGTAGGCTAACTTGAAATATTCAGTAGTATTTAGCTCACTTTGCATCTTAATTCTGCACTCAGAGATGCCAAAATTTAATCACTTGTTTTTTTGGCATTTCCAACAACTCCACAAAGTTTCATCCGAATCCGTTCCGTACTTTTTGAGTTATCCTGCTGACAAAAAAGCCAACCAACCAACAAACCAACACCAGTGAAAACAATACCTCCTTCGGCGGAGGTAATAAAATTGAACATACTTGTTGAATTCTTTCATATTAAAATTAAGCGTATTATATATTGTAAATGACTATAAACGTACACAAAATATAAATTATGTCAAATAAACGATAAGTTTATCGGAAAACAGGATTTTTAAAATATAAATATGAGTGCAGAAAACGAAATATACAATAAAAATAAATTTTGGAACGGTGATAAACTAGAATGGAAAATATTAATTACCTCAAAGGATCTAAGGAGGTATGCAATACGAAAGTCATGTCGAAGAGCCGACACGCTTGATGGAAATGAATGTTATTTAGACGAGCCCATAAAATATATATGTATATAATTAAAACGGAATCGTTGAAGGCTTAAATTCTAAATAGTAAATCCTTTATTATTGATATAATATTTATATTAGATATTGCAGAATATATAAAGAAGTATGATTTACATGAGTCATGTCAAAGGAACGATACGCTGAATATATATATATGATGATGATCACATTAAATGCAATATACAATTACACTCAAATTTTGGAACGCTTATAAGCTTGACTAGATGTTTATAAATTAAATATTCCAAAGGATTTAAGAAGTATGCTATGAGTAAGTCAAGTCTACATCTACATATGTGCAAAAATAAAGAAATTTGCAAGTGAAAGAGGATGAAGATTAGAGTTCTTAATATTATCAAAGCAGCCATTGAGGTAAATATGAGGCAGTTAGGGGGGATCCCTTATCGTAGACAGGTGTGCTCAAATTAGTATATGTGCTCTCGCATACTTGAGTGTGTAATAATATATATGCTATAAAAAATGCAATTTTTGACTACAATGTATGTATGACAAAGTCTATAACATTGGGATATAAATATAGAGCGCGCTTATGAAAAGGGAAATACTGAAGATTCGACCCATGGCCAGGGTATGTAAAAAACCCAAAATTTTGAAAAAACCCGAAAAATCCGGTTAAAAACCCGGGTTTTACCGTGGGTTTTTCGAAAAACGGGTTTTTCATTACACCATTAATTAGCTAATAGCTAATCCTAACAGAAGTGAGGCAAAATACTCTCCCTTCTTTTTTCCTTTCTCTTTCTATCCAGGTAACACTAACAGTTGTTCCCAGTGGTAATTGTATATTCTCATATCAAAAGATCAATTTTTTTGGGAGAGTACTTGCAAAAATGTATTTGCTTATTTCTCCTAAAGTATAGCGATTTTTAGAGCACCGAACATATCAAATGAAAGCTTGGTACACCAGCTTTAATATTTTGGTATACTAAATCACGTCAATTCAATAAGTAGAGAGTTATATGTACATTAAAAAACATATATCACGTACAAAATGACACATATAATGGATTATAAATGCATCAGAGACAAAGTAAAATTTTGAGAGGATACCTTGACGCAAATCTAAGAAACACATAAATTTTTATTTTTTTCATAATCGATTTCTTATAGGTCAATTTTATATATATATTAGGGTTGTTCTTATTTTTCAAATGTTTGAAATGTTAGCAACTTTGTGGATTTTCTGTTTCTTGGTGATAAAAGAAGACGACATACAATGTTTGAACAAAATCGGTCAACATTACGAGGTCGCGCAACGAGGTCAAAGTTTTAAAAATTTAGTAAAAATATAGTTTTCCGCAAATTTCTTCAAAATGGTGAACGTTACAGACTTCAATATTAATTATTAATTTAAAGGAAATCTAATTACTACCAGACGTATGTTTGATGTTTTTTTAATAAAACAAAGTTTTCAGTAAAAACAAAGTAAGAAAGGGAGTGTGTATTGTTAGCTTATTTCATGGCTTTTTTGTATCAATTAACTTCACTCGCCTGTAGAAGATGACTTGTTCGCTTCAGAGTAAAATATTACTTATAGTTTAGTAAAACTTTAGATGATAAATCCAAAATTACCTTGGTTACATTCTATCAATTCAGAATTCAGTACAATCTGAGTTTAAATCATATGATTCAGAGCCTGTATTGACCTATAAGAAATCGATTATGAAAAAAATAAATCATAATGTGTTTCTTAGATGTGCGTCAAGGTATCCTCTCAAAATTTACTTTGTCTCTGACGCATTTATAATCCATTATATGCGTCATTTTGTACGCGAGATAGCTTTTTTTTAATGTACATATAACTCTCTACTTATTAAATTGATATGATTTAGTATACCAAAATATTAAAGCTGGTTAACAAGCTTTCATTTGATATATTTGTGCTCTAAAAATCGCTATACTTTAAGAGATATAAGCAAATACGTACTCTCCTCCAAAAATTGATCTTTTGATATGAGAATATACGATTACCATTTGGTAACGGCAGTTAGTGTAACCTGGATAGGAAGAAAAAAAGAAGGGAGAGAAGTGAGGCAAAAAACTCCCTCCCTTCTCTTTCTCTTTCTATCCAGGTAACACTAACATAATTACCAGATGGTAATCGTATATTCTCATATCAAAAGATCAATTTTTGGGGGAGAGTACGTATTTGCTTATATCTCTTTAAAGTATAGCGATTTTTAGAACACAAAATATATCAAATGAAAAGATCCTATTAACGTCTATTACACTGTGTAACAAAGTTTTTGTCCTTGAGTTGAAACTATTATTTTCTATTTGCCTATGTCCAGAAAACATGAAAAAATACTTTTAAAAATTTCTAATTTTGCTTTTGTGTCCAGGATAAGGATATTTGGGAAATTTATAATTTTCATCATTTCTAATGGTTCAGGCCCAGTTATCTTCGTGGAAAGTAAGAATAACCACAAATGTTAGTTCTATTTATTTTTCTACTATATCTGTGCATTTCAAATCCGTTTTTATAGTTTATATATCTTGGTAATAATCGAAAAAATCGGCTATATATTTCAAAAAGTTGAACATATTTTAGTGTTCTATTTAAGCGGTGATATATTTTTTGTTTCGAGTCTATTGACTATAATCAATATATAATATATTTTTGGTATATGTCAATGCATTTCAGAACAGTTTTTATAAATAAGATATTTGGCATGAAAGTAAAAAAAAAGATAAATGTAGTAGGATGAAGTATTAATCATATTATGTAACTACTTTTGGGTAAATCACTGATGTTGCATTTTATATTATTGTGATTTGTTACGAAAAAAAAAACAGGTTTGCCTTTTTATTTGCATGTTCCTTAAATAATTTGATAACAATATTGAAATGCAATTTTCCAAATCTCAGTAGTAACTCTCTAAAAATAAAATTATTTTTGACACATGTAATATTTATATAAAATAAAAGGCAAACCTTTTTTTTTTCGTAACAAATCACAATATATAAAAGCAACCTCAATGATCACCTAAAAGTAGTTACTTAATATGGTTAATACTTCGTCCTACTAAATTATCTTTTCTTTACTTTCATACCAGATATCTAAATTATAAAAACTGTTCTGAAATGCATTGACATATACCAAAATATATTACATATTGATTATAGTCAATAGACTCGAAACAAAAAATATATCACCGCTTAAATAGAACACTAAAATATGTTCAACTTTTTGAAATATATAGCCGATTTTTCGATTAGTACCAAGATATATAAATTATAAAAACGGATTTGAAATGCACAGATATAGTAGAAAAATAAACACTAATAACATTTGTGGTATTCTTACTTTCCACGAAGATAACTGGCCTGAACCATTAGAAATGATGAAAATTGTAAATTTCAAAAAAGGTCATAAAGGCCAAACCTTTTTTTGGACAAAATTTTAAGTGGCATTTTTGGAATCTACGTAAAAAATGGGACTCAAATTAGGAATTTCAGCCAAAGGACAAACAAAGACCTTAATTTTGTTACATAGTGATTATTATTAGTAGTAGTATTCTATATAAATACGTTTGTATCCTATTTGTTGTTGTTGGCATTTTCTATTTCTTTGTAAGATTTTGAGAAACAAACAATAAATATAACTTTAAAAAAACATTCGAAATAATTATACATTTAAATGTTTAACTCTGTTTATTTGAATGTATTCATGACGAACATTAATATTTTTGTTTGATTGCATGGAAGAAAATGAAATTTTCAAAATAGTATATGTAAAGATGCTACGCTGGTATTAGTACATCGTAGTACCTTCTCCTTCGCTTCCGGCCATCTCACAGATCCCCGACTTTTAGGATTGGTGCTCTTCGGTTTTGATGTAGATCTTCGCCACCAACTATCCAGCTTTTTCATAAGTCTTTACTGACAGTACCTCAGCTCACTATCATATCCCTACTGTCTTCGCTTCTAGCCCTCTTGCATAGCCGATTTTTGATTTGTTCGGGTTCCTAAATGCTTATTTCCAACATTTTGTTTCTTTTTATGGATTCCCGATGTCTATTTTGCAACCTTCTTCATTGTTAAGGCCATACACGAACAGCCATGGTTGACTCTCCTAAATCTTTGAGAAAATAAATAGAACCTTTTGCTCATGGCTGTTGGAGTGTAAAAATCGATTCAAACCTCTCTCATAAGCCTCAATAAACAAAAGCAACGAACGGTATACATGATTCCTCAATGAACTAGCTTAAGCATACCATTCGTCAAACCACTTTGGTGTGTTGCAGAGACTTGACTTGACACATCTGTGGTTATTACTGTAGACCTTCACCACTACGTGCTTCAAAACGGAGAAGCCGAGCGGGTTCAAGATTGGTGATGGAGGCGACCACTTTGGGCCAGAACCTACCCGACCTCAACTCCTTTTCTAGATACTCTTGCGCCGCCTTGCAGGTTTCTCAATAAGATTCATCCTCCTGGAAACAGTAGTTATTGTGGCCTTGGTTCAATGCCGAGATGGCATTGCCCTTCATTACTGAGTGGTGGACAGACTGGCCTTTAAGCAGATAGGCTGCAACCTTAAACATCGGCCTACCGGCGTTCCTAGACTGTTTATTTAAATCGCTAGTTGCTACAGCTTGACAGCGTTGTAGACAATTTTCTTCCTACTACGCCCCCCCCCCCCCAAAAAAAAAAAAAAAAAACCTATGAGCGATGTTCGGCATCCTGTCTCTAACATCAGAAAACATGACGATCTTATTCCTTATTTCCTCAATACCGCTGTAGCTTCTCAATGAATTGACAAAAACAAGACCAAATCATATAATTTATACATCTTATAACACACAATCTCGTTTTCACACAATTTCCGCCGCAGAAATACCGAGTAATACCGTATTTTTCGTTTTAAAATGTGTAGCGGTAATTTATGAAAACTTGGTACATATGTATAACTTCTAGTGTAAAGAAATATACTCTTTAAGGCAATAGATGGCAATGATATAGATTTATGCAGTTTTTCAAATTTATTCCAATGTGAATTATTTATATTAATAATCGAAACTGTATTACCTTTATTTATACGAAGCGTGATGAATGTGTTCAAGCATTGAATTTTCTATTGGATTGAGTATGTATGTGAAATAAAATATCATATTATTATTGGTAAAATACGTATAAAAGAAAGGAGGATGTATTTTCTCTTAACACATATACTATATATGTGTACATATATATGTATATATATATATATAGCACTTGATAACGTGCATATCTCTCTCAATGGCTGTGACTGGCCCCAAGCCTTGACAGTTGCGACGCAGTTGGTAGACACGGGGTCTTGAGGCTTATTGAAGCGCTACAGGTGCACTCATCATGTATTAGGGCAACTACAATAAATTAAAAAAATCTACTGTGGCTTTAATCTTAAGCTTTGAAGACTACACTACTCTTTACTGGCATCCATGGCAGTTAAGATTTAGTGTACCATACACCAGAAGGTAGATGGATAGTTGACACTAGAGGGCGCCATCTTAAGAGCGTGTTGCTCATCGTTTTCCCATCTTATACAAGGCTTTTAACTATTTCGTTTATAACAATGCATGAATATAATTATAATATTCGAAACATATGTGTAGTTAAATAACAATTATATAAGCATAACTAATTGGCTGTTAGGATCCAGCAAATAGACGTTTGTGCCATGTTTATTTTTTTGGCAAAATATTTTATGCATTTAAGTTATTACTTCATTTTTTAAAGATATTTTGTTATTTGTTTCCTGCAATAAACATTCTTTTTTACTGTTTTAAAATGCCCACGAAAAATATCTTACAAATATCAACAGCATAAGACCGAGAGTTATTTATAACATGTGCATTCCATCTTTGGCCTTTTTTCTAAATTCTAAAGGCCTTTAAGACATATTTTTTTAAACAACAACTATAAGATACCGTCTTTTCTTGCAACTATCTAATCAATACTGCCATACATCGTACATAGACAAAAATTTGGAACACGGCTAGATATTTAGATCAGATTAGGTCTGTTGGGGGAGAATAACTAGGATTTCAACATCGGTGAACATGAGAGAGATATTTTGTTTATTATTACTTAGTTTAATTCATATATTTCATTCATGTTAGTAGCTTTTTTAGATATGTCGTGTTGTGTGCAATATATACAACTCAAATTTACATCAATACAACCACAAGCATACACAAACTGAGTGGTAATCCGCATCAAACTAAAATAGTATTAAGGGAGCTCGATAGCCGTGCGTGCTAAGGCGTGTTCAACTCTCAATGTTGGGGGCGCAGGTTCGAATCCACGAGAGGGGATGGTCATTTTGATCTACCTCATTGATAATATCCTAGGTTCGATAGACTAATATAATGCTAAATGCTTATTTATATCCTATCGGGTGCAATTCTATCGAACCTATAGGCAAAAAAAAAAAAAAAAAAAAAAAAAATATTAGAAATTGTCACAAATATTTGACCAAATTCATTCAATAAAACTAAATGGGCAATTTTCTACATGAGTACTTAATAATGTACTTTTATAGTCAACAAGTATGACACATTTCTTTCCGCTGAACTTTTGCTACTCCCTACTTAGCGCTCTTCCATCATCTTAATTAATCCGATCACTATGTCAAAGTAACTTTTTGCGATAATGCGATCAGCTATACAATATTCCTTTATCTCAATTGATCATCAATTAAAAAAATCAGATATGCCAGTATGTTCAGCTCTTAGATCAGCCCAATCACAACGAAATCATTCTTAGATATATTAAGACATGTATCGTGAACGATATTTTTTAAAACAATTTTGATACCGACTTAACTACAAGTTTTTAAAATATTTCAGATCTCTTATAAGTGAGTCTAGAAAAAAAATACAAAAATTCGCTAAATGATTCAAAATAAAAACATAATTATTAAATTAATTAAATTGCCCGTATCTACCGAGGTATATAAGTTAATAGCATTTCCATATGACAATTTATTTTCATGTCACTGATATTTAAAAAGATATTTTGTCTTTGGTTATAAGACGATACAATCAATTATTGATATATCGACCGATTCCAGCAACTCTAGGTTTCGAATATTTCGGGAGACTGTTTAAAGGAAACATACTTAGAAAATAAATTATAGATGTGACCTACTACAATTTCTAATTTATCACCAAATTTACAATGTTTTAAAACATTCTTTATCATCTTAACAAAAACATCAACGGTTGCAAAATATAGGGGTCTCATGATAACCTCAATATGTGCAAGCATGTATAAGAACAATATATGACAAATAGCACAATGTAAATGTGAGAAAAAAATTGGCAAAGACATGTAATAACTTACAAAATGTTTTAATGCAAACATTATTGGCACAATCAAGGTAAATGCATTTTGTAGAATAATAAAAATCAATTATTGATATATCGACCGATTCCGACAACTCTTCAAGACAGTCAACGAGATCCACGGTGATCTCATTTTTACCTTCTCTGACTCCTCCCCTGGTCGCTCCAATATCAAGAGATGGGGAGAAAAGACTTTGATAATGGCAGTTTTGCTCTGGAGAAGACCCCGGGAGACCAAGACGCCGGAGACGATCGCCGCTGTGAAGCGCCTGATCGAAGATAACCCTCGGATGACCACTTGAATGGTTGCCAACGAGGTTTCTCAACCAAAAAAATCCGTTTCCAGACTTTTGACGGAGGATCATGGACTACATAACGTCTTGAGTGTATGTACTCGTCCCCAACCAGTTCTCTGAGACAAACTAGAGGCAGCGAGTGATACCAGGGACTTTCTGACCCGGAGAGACGTTGAACAGGTGAAACAGAGTCTGTTCACTCGACCTGAACCTCTGCGACCAGTACCTGTTCCGGAAGTAGAAATACTTGCTCCGGAATGACGAGTAGTTTTGTGGTCACAAATACGCCACACTGGCTGTGCAGTGGGCGATGAAGAGGATCGGCGAAGACGAGCTGTTCGACCATCTCCGAACGCTCTGGGACCACTGCCACGACGTCATTGCAGTCGGAGGCGGTTATATTAATGAATTAGAAGTATTTTCATTTTTTGATGAAAATTCCGAGTTTTACTAGGTCAGGCTCATTCTTTATGACTCAACTTAATACAAACCTCCAAACAATTGTTGATTTTGTAGCTCTCAACTCCAAAAACATTTTTGATTTTGCGATTCCGAACGGTTGAAATTTTAAGCCATTTTTTATGGTGAGATTCCCAGCTTCCTACAATTATTGAAACGTTTTCACACCAGAGATTTAAAGATTCGAATATTTAATAGCGAGTCATTTTGCCCATCATTATTGAATACTAAATAAAAGGATTGAGTGAATGAATAAGATATCGGACATTCTTTAACAAATAAAAATTAAACTAAAAATAAAAACCACCAAGTTTCAATCCAATCGGATTAAAAGGAGTAAGAGGAGTTAAAAAATAAATAGAACAGCATTTTGATGTCTCCCTACTTCCAGTGTTCAGCTAAGTAGGACCTATTTTTTCTGAGGAAGAGTTATTTCATTACCATTATGTCATTGCCATGAAGAATAAAATTAAGATTTTGATTGACCAAGGACGGTTATATGGGCTCATCGCATTAAAAGCATAATTAAAAATCAGGCTTGTGAGCGTTCAGCTTTTTTTGCGTTCAGTGTTCCGTTCAGCGTTAAAAAAATAGTGTTCCGTTCAGCGTTTCGTCCAATGTTTTTGCGTTCAGCGTTCAAATATTTAAAAAAATAACATTGTGTAATTTTGAATCTATTTATAAAAAAATGAGCCCGAACCGTTTTTCAAATGATATAAATTTGTTGACTGGATATAAACCTGGGGCCCTTTAAAAACGTCTATATTCACAACATAAGAGGGTTTTTTTAAAAAATAATTTCCGAAAAAAAGTGATGACGGTTTTTTTTTTCAAGAATCTCCGAAAAAAAATGATGACGTTTTTTTTGTAAAAATAATTTTCAAAAAATGATGACTTTTTTTTAGAAAAAAATCTCAAAAAAATGATGACTTTTTTTCAGAAAAGAATTTCCAAAAAAAGTGATGACGTTTTTTATTTTTAGAAAAGAATCTCCGAAAAAAAGTGATGACAAGAAATTTGGGAAAAATTGAACGCTGAACGCAAAACTCTTTTTTGCGTTCACGTTCAGCGTTAAAAAAAAGTGGCGTTCCGTTCACAAGCCTGTTAAAAACATATCCTTTGATGTCCATATCAGCATGTTATTAGTAGGACTTGAGGCCTCTTCCCTAAACCATTCCTATTGGAAGACATGTGACACTAAATGAAGGATATAGCAATTGTTAAATTTTAAAAATATATTTATACATATTGCGTATGTAGTTGAATTGAGTTGTATCTGTAAAGAAAATATAATTAATTTTAAGCTTGAAAGGTTATTCATATATATTTTATACGCAAATGCTTCGTGGAAATAAATATAAAATATTAAAAAAGGATGGTAATGCGTACAAACAATTAATACTAAAACAATCAGGAATGGTAAAGTCGCGCAACCTTTCAAAACACAAATACAAAGTGGGATCGACTAATTTATTTATTTGCAGCATGAATGAAGTAGTGGAAGTGTGTAGAGGGAATCGTTTTAGAACTACCCATTTATCTTCAAACTAGACGACAATGGGGAAGGTTTGTGTTGCTCCGGGTTGCAAGAGTGGCTACAAACCAAAGGGCAATTTGGGGAAAAAGAGACGGTTTCATATGTTCCCCAAGGATGAGTCCCTACGCCAACTCTGGACAAAGGCTGTTCAGCGAAAAAATTGGATACCTTCAAGACATTCTGCGTTGTGTGACGTACATTTCATGCCATCCGAATATAAGCCAGAGTCTACTGACTCTAATCCATCACGTTCAGACAGATCTGGAAAAACTCTTTGTCTTAAGATATTAAAAAAAGATCCCGTCCCTTCCAATTTTCCAAATCTTCCTCACTACTATTCAAAAAAGCCTCCTCCAAAGCGTTCCTCCACCTCAGCCTCCTCCTCACGACTCCTTAATGAAAACGAGCGAATTTTAAAAAAAGATTAAGGCTTTGAAGATGCCAACTCATTTTTAACACTCGAAGAGTTTCAAATTAAAATGGATAGGACTTGCCTTCCGAGCGGCGTTCAAGAACATTATGATGAAAAAGATAAAGAGCTGGTGTTTTTAAGATGAATAAGTCATGGAGGACCGTCAATAGACTTCAGTCTAAAGATTAATGAAGAAATGACAATCCATATACGGTAAGCCAAACTTCATTCCTTAACCTTCTTTATTACCTCCGCCGAAGGAGGTATTGTTTTCACTGGCGTTTGTGGTTTGTTAGTTTGTCAGCAGGATAACTCAAAAAGTACTGAACGGATTCGAATGAAACTTTGTGGAGTTGTTGGAAATGCCAAAAAGAAACAAGTGATTAAATTTTGGCATCTCTAAGTGCTTTTTAATATGCAAAATGAGCAAAATACTAAATGAAATGGGGGTCTCTATTCAGGGAGTAGGAAAGAACAAACGCTAAAAAAATAGCATTGACGTATTATTGTTCATATATCAGCTCAGGACTATGTTAACCCAGTGACGTAGCTTAAACTTCTTCCGTCTTCCCATCTCTGAGTGCTTTTTTAATATGCAAAATGAGCTAACAGAGAGAAACAATGATAGAGATAGAAAATCGGGCGTGTGAAGGGAGAATGTTTTGAATGGGAATGTTGTGGGGATCGGCGGAGGTACACACTCTCTGAGTGTATATATGCCTCTAGTACCTCCGCCGAAGGAGGTATTGTTTGCACTGGGTTTGTTGGTTTGTTTGTGGGTTTGTTTGTCAGCAGGATAACTCAAAAAGTACTGAACGGATTCGAATGAACTTTGTGGAGTGGTTGGAAATGCCAAAAGGAACAAGTGATTAAATTTTGGCATCTCTAAGTGCTTTTTTAATATGCAAAATGAGCAATACTACTAATAATGAAATGGGGTCTCTATTCAGGGAGTAGGAAAGAACAAACGCTAAAAAAATATTAATGACGTATTATGTTCATATATCAGCTCAGGACTATGTTAACCCAGTGACGTAGCTTAAACTTCTTCCGTCTTCACTCTGAGTGCTTTTTTAATATGCAAAATGAGCAAAATACTAAATGAAATGGGGTCTCTATTCAGGAGTAGAAAGAACAAACGCTAAAAAAATATTCATTGACGTATTATTGTTCATATATCAGCTCAGGACTATGTTAACCTAGTGACGTAGCTTAAACTTCTTCCGTCTTCCATCTCTGAGTGCTTTTTAATATGCAAAATGAGCTAACAGAGAGGAAACAATGATTAGAGATAGAAAATCGGGCGTGTGAAAGGGAGAATGTTTGAATAGGAATGTTGTGGGGATCGGCGGAGGTACACACTCTCTGAGTGTATAATTTCTTTTATTATTTCTTTGCTCTCTCCTCACTCATTATTCACCAAACACACCTACTTATGTAGACATATATGATTGGATTGTAATTCTGTTAAGTGATTCATTAGGTGGGGATCGGCGGAGGTTTGCACTCTCTGAGTGTATATATGCCTCTAGTTTATATATTGTTTTCACATCTCAAACTTGACTATCCTCAGTATTTTCTTATTAATACGGATTCATACAACTACGATGACTTTATTCCCTCCTATGTTGTATTTTCAGGGTGAAAGATAGAGATCTATCTTTTAATCATCTCGAACATATCACCAAGAACAATCATATTACAAAATGTGACACCCTTCTTAATATGTTGGCCTTCTTAAATTCACTGACATCAAACTCTTCACCAATCAACTATTTAGCTTGAAAATGAATAAACACAGCTTTAAATCATTTGACAAATAGCTTGCCCCATTTGGACGAAGCAAAAGAGAAGACATTAAACTTTTTGATTGAACAATTATCCTTGTGTTTAAATGTCCACAACAATGGAGATACGGTCTTGCCTTGTACGCCTTATCTATGTATGTCCTGGAAAGGTTTCTCAACGAGTCTTTATAGTGATCTACGTAAAGAAGTTCTCACATTACTTACAATACGTCGCCTTACGGAACTTTTTTCATCTTTGAATTTAGAAACTAGATTGGCTGACCTACAACAACTTACCTAAAGGCTGGCTTCAAGGCTCTAAGTCAAAATAGGGATAAAAATATTAGTATAATTTTGACGAAACATATTTTACAAAATTTTGGATTCAGAAAAATGCCTTCCAATGAAGAATATCATAAGCTTAGGAAAAATTTCTTTGAAAGATCTGGAATATCATTTTTCTGAGGATATGAATTCAACAAATGAAAAGATTAAGTCTTCTTCTTTAAATATATTTTCCAATTTAAAACATTTTACTTTTAAAGATTCATTTAAATATATAAATGACGTATCTATAGTTTACTTTTGTTCTGGTTATATCGCGCATTCCTTATGTAAAACTATAGCCTGTCCTTCTTGCCACAATTTATTAACAGCTTTAAATAAAAAATTCGATGTAAAATTATTCTCCTTAGAAAATATGGATGATGAAAGTAAACTTTTAGATCAAATTAATCGAAGTGGGCTGACTCGTCCTTCTGATGTTCTTTTTTTTAACGTGTTCCTTTGTTTATGCATTTTTTCAGAATTCAAAATTCAAAAAGTATCTTCAAAGAGTTGATTTCTTCCCCTCCTTCAAAAAATATTTTTGTTCTTTCGTTTATTAAACTTTTGGAAAATGATACTTACGCTTTGGAAATATTTAGCAGAATGCAAAGAAGACCATTCCTTTGAAAATTTTATTCCACAAATCGCTGCTAATTTTTTTATTGTATATCCAAAAATTATATTTCGGATATCAATAATCAAATTCACAAAACCAAAGAAATACAAGCAGTCAAAATATGACAAATAATTCTAAGAGATTGCAAAAACTTAAAGGAGAATAAACAAAATGTATGTATGTTATTATAATTTTGCAGAATGTCTTAAATGAATCTATGTTTATTTAATATATGTCCATAAAATTTGTAAATATAATAAATATATATTTCGTTCTCAAAATCAAAATTTTGTTATGAAATAAATAAGGAAAGGGGAGAATGTACGCGTATTCTCCTTTTTCCTTTTTAGATCCCTCATCGTATTTTCCTCACGAGCCTTCTTTTCCTTGTTGTTTTAGTATTCATTGGTACAAAATATGAAAAGAAACATTATAAACTTAAGTTTAGCATCGAAGTTGAGCAACCCAAGGTGAATATAAATAAGGTGAGGCAATGGGGATCGACGTAGGCCATTGCAGGGCGACAGCTGACTATTTTGTTGTGATATCACAAGTGCTACGCTTGAATTCTAGTTCAGTTTGTATTGTAAAGCGAAAATGCGATATTCTCGAGGAAGTAATGGGTTTGTGCCGTCCCTCTTGCTCTAATCCTCGAGATGCATAATATTTTGCACTTCCGACGAGGGATCCAATATCCAACATCTGTGGATTGCAAGATGCAGAAGATCCGACAGGATTGGCCTAAAGAATGCGAAGATCTGCGATCGTCATTTACTCCTGATGACTTCCAAAGGAATATTCAGGCTGGAAGAATAGGAAGAAGCTTTAGTCTCAAGTTGTTCCTTCACTCTTCATCCCTGGATCACCCTCCTCAAGTGTGTCCAAGTTCTTCAGACAGGTTCGTCAAGATGCCCGTGAACGAAAAAAATTGTGAGTGACTAGTGAGAAGGAAATAAGGAACTCTCAATCACGAAAATGAAGCTGTCCTGCTACAAAGCTAAGTGCCTCAAACTTAGCTCATAACACTTAAGGAAACTTTAATTAGAACCTCATTGAAAAAAAAAATACACAGCGATTCAAACAAAAAGCTTAATGAATCCTTGACAAAGTTCATTCGTGGCTACTCAAAAGAAGATGTAACTACCGCCCTCATTCTACGGAGCATATGTACCCGGGCCTTTGAGTACTTGCGCTCACGGAAACTCCTTCCTCTGCCTAGTCGGCAAACACAGTAAAAATTCCAATGACTCTTCCAACGAGGGTCTCTCCTATATTACTGGATACCCAGGAAGTTTAGAGACCTCCCCCACATTTGGGGAAACAGACGAGTAACATTGAAAGATTTGAAGAAACACAAATTCCTTGGATTGAGTTACTACCGTTTTTGGAAATTCTGCCACCTCTTAGAAAATCATTTCCATTTTTTCGTAATAACTATCAAGACGCAATCGATAAAGACCCCATGTTTTTCTAAGAATTTTTAAGCCACTTATCAATTTATATCCAAATGGGTCAACAGAAATTATTATTGCTTTTGTAATAAAAAAAAAGAACACGGATTCGAGTCAATTTCTTAATAAGCTATTTAAACTGAAAAATGCTAGTGAAAACTTAAAACACATAGGCCAGGTTACTAATTAGCGTAATTCTATTCATATCTTATGTTCCCCTTTTTTATATGTACATATGTAGAATTCTATTATTGTGATTTATAAATTTCTTGAAATAAATGAAAATTGTGATTTAAAAAAATATTTTTATTGTTTCAAATTATTATTTGCTAATTACTTAAAATAATGAATACTAATGATAAATCATTTACTTAACAAATTTTTCATGCAACATGGGTTCTGTACACTAGCACGAACAATATTGTAATGAAATATTTTCAATTGAAAGATAAAGTTGAGAAATAATTACTATATCATAGCACTAAAAAAAATCTTTTTCATTGTAGCATTCGTGACGTCACATAATTTTTCCTTTTGATCAAGAGCATAAGTCAAAGATTTCCTCTTTGACTCACCTTATTTATATCTCTTGAGCAAACCACACAGTTATTACCTCCGCCGAAGGAGGTATTGTTTTCACTGGCGTTGGTTTGGTGGTTGTTTGTTTGTCAGCAGGATAACTCAAAAAGTACGAATCAGATTCGGATGAAACTTTATGGAGTTGTTGGAAATGCCAAAAAGAAACAAGTGATTAAATTTTGGCATCTCTGAGTGCTTCTTTAAGATGCCAAATAAGCTAAATACTAATAAATATTTCAAGTTAGCCTACCCTACCTATAGATGTCGCTGTGCTGTGAAATGGGGTGCCGGGAGCGTCTTCCTCTCGAAATTTCCGTAGAGGGGAACCCTCCCCCTTCCTCTACGCCGCCCCAGTCGTGAAAAATCCTCCTCGTTTCTGTTATTTGTTGGGTTATTTCGATCCATGGAAGGGCATCCATATGAATAAACATTGACATTAGCCCATCAAACCTAGGATATTTTCAACGAAATTCTTTTCGGGTATCCATTCAACAAAATACAAACATACAAAAAAAAATACAAGACAAACTTATAAGGCTTTTTCTTACAATTCTTATTACCTCCGCCGAAGGAGGTATTGTTTTCACTGGCGTTTGTTGGTTGTTTGCCAGCAGGATAACTCAAAAAGTACTGAACGGATTCGAATGAAACTTTGTGGAGTTGTTGGAAATGACAAAAGTAACAAGTGATTAAATTTTGGCATCTCTAAGTGCTTTTTTAATATGCAAAATGAGCAAAATACTATAATAAAATAATGAAATGGGGTCTCTATTCAGGGAGTAGGAAAGAACAAACGCTAAAAAAATATTCATTGACGTATTATTGTTCATATATCAGCTCAGGACTATGTTAACCAGTGACGTAGCTTAAACTTCTTCCGTCTTCCCATCTCTGAGTGCTTTTTTAATATGCAAAATGAGCAAAATACTAAATGAAATGGGGTCTCTATTCAGGGAGTAGGAAAGAACAAACGCTAAAAAAATATTCATTGACGTATTATTGTTCATATATCAGCTCAGGACTATGTTAACCTAGTGACGTAGCTTAAACTTCTTCCGTCTTCCATCTCTGAGTGCTTTTTAGTATGCAAAATGAGCTAACAGAGAGGAAAACAATGATTAGAGATAGAAAAATCGGGCGGTGAAAGGGAGAATGTTGAATAGGAATGTTGTGGGGATCGGCGGAGGTACACACTCTCTGAGTGTATATATTTCTTTATTATTTTCTTTGCTCTCTCCTCACTCATTATTCACCAAACACCACCTACTTAGGTAGAAATATATGATGGATTGTAATTCTGGTAAAGTGATCATTAGGTGGGGATCGGCGGAGGGTTTGCACTCTCTGA
>CP045891.1:23853512-23868313 GCA_013387185.1 Caligus rogercresseyi
TGGGTCTTTGGAGGGTCGAACGTGGATGTGGGAAGTGCTTTATTGTTGAAGTTGAGGATCGTAGAGAAAATACTCTACTTACAATACTTCAGCAATATGTTGCACCAGGTACCACGATCATGTCCGATGGTTGGGCCTCATATAGACGTATTCCAGATTTAGGGATGACCCATCTCACGGTGATTCATAGTAGGAATTTGTTGATCCTCTGAGTGGTGCACACACTCAAAATATCGAGTCACTGTGGTCTGCGTTGAAGAGGTTCATGCGGAAGATGGGAGTTATGAACACATCAAAGGAATTTTTTCCGTCTTACCTCGCAGAGTTTACTTGGAGACGGAAGTGTTCTGAGTCAAATTTAAGTATTTTTCAAAATATTTTAAAATTGATCATGGAGCAGTATCCTGTTTAAGGACACCATTCTATTTCCAATAAATGAAGTGACGTAAGACACATTATGTTCTATATGAAAAGCGAACGTGGAATAACGTAGTTAAGTAATAAATACTTCTCTGCAATTCCTAGGTCGGACAAGATTTTGTAGGCATGAGCTTAAATAAAAAATGAACATCGAATATACTCCGTATTAATGTTAATTAATTTTGTTTCAGAATTTTAGAGGTTGTATGATATTTTTTATTAATTTTAGCTGTACTAATATAAAGTATTTATTTTTTAGGTGACAGAAGTACATATTCTATCAAGGCTCCAACATATATCAACGAAGACCTAACTTACATTTCGGATTGTGGAGATCAATAAAGTGTTATATATTATTTTAGAATAAATAATTTTATCAATATTACAGAATACTATCATTACTATAAATAAGAGTTAAAATCGCTAGAAGAATGATCAATAATGGGTGGGTGTTTTATTGTACAATACAGGTGAAGTTTCTTTGTGATTCAAGTTTAAGAAGAGAGAAATCTCTTAAATACAAAAAGCGTCTGTACAGGGGGGCATAATTACAAAACACATGGGTCAAGGTAGAAGTATAAAGTGTTTTTAGAAGAATATTTCGTGAAATGGTAATCCTTAGCCGAATGCTCCACTTATAATGCCATATACATATTTGCAAGATTAGGGGTGAAGTCATAAGGAGTCCCCCTTGAAGATCCAATCACAAATGAAACTTATGTTAGGCTGATCAGGAGAAAAATATATCTTAAACATTGATTTCCAAATCGTGAACCATTGTAGATGAGAATCGAAGGACAAGGAGGACTCTTTCAGTTGATTTTTGAGGAAGAACAATGCCTGAGAGATTTCCTCTTCTAGACGTTCGAGTCCAAGAGACGTGTAGGAGGAGGCTTCATGAGTGGAGTCTCTGTAGTCATCCGAGACCCGGAGGGAGGAAGAGTAATGCCTGAGAGACTTCCTCTTCTAGACGTACGAATCCAAGAGACGTGTAGGAGGAGGCTTCATAAGTGGAGTCTCCGTAGTCATCCGAGACCCGGAGGAGGAAGAGTAATGCCTGAGAGACTTCCTCTTCTAGACGTACGAATCCAAGAGACGTGTAGGAGGAGGCTTCATAAGTGGAGTCTCCGTAGTCATCCGAGACCCGGAGGGAGGAAGAGTAATGCCTGAGAGACTTCCTCTTCTAGACGTACGAGTCCAAGAGACGTGTAGGAGGAGGCTTCATGAGTGGAGTCTCCGTAGTCATCCGAGACCCGGAGGGAGGAAGAGTAATGCCTGAGAGACTTCCTCTTCTAGACGTACGAATCCAAGAGACGTGTAGGAGGAGGCTTCATGAGTGGAGTCTCCGTAGTCATCCGAGACCCGGAGGAGGAAGAGTAATGCCTGAGAGACTTCTTCTAGACGTACGAGTCCAAGAGACGTGTAGGAGGAGGCTTCATAAGTGGAGTCTCCGTAGTCATCCGAGACCCGGAGGTAGGAAGAGTAATGCCTGAGAGACTTCCTCTTCTAGACGTACGAATCCAATAGACGTGTAGGAGGAGGCTTCATAAGTGGAGTCTCGTAGTCATCCGAGACCCGGAGGGAGGAGGCTTCATAAGTGGAGTCTCCGTAGTCATCCGAGACCCGGAGGGAGGAAGAGTAATGCCTGAGAGACTTCCTCTTCTAGACGTACGAGTCCAAGAGACGTGTAGGAGGAGGCTTCATGAGTGGAGTCTCCGTAGTCATCCGAGACAGATCCGGAAGAGGGGGATGGAGGGAGGGTAGATATTTGAAGACGAATGAGTAGGAATAGGTCATGAGGAACTTCCTCTTTTCACGATCCAGGTGCCCAAAGATTCCACTTCTATGTGTAAAGTCACTATTTCTCGATCCCGAGATTTCAGAATGATAATGAGTTAATTATCTCTCTCTCTCTGTGCCTTTCTCTATCTGTGTTTCTATATCTCCGTGACTCTCTCTCTGTGTCTCTCTCTTTTTCCATCTCTCTAACTCTCCTCCTTTTTCTTTTTCCTTTTTTTTCCCTCTCCCATTCCCTTCCAAAAATAATAAAAATATACCATGAGTCCCTAAAATATGAAAGAGGGATACGAAAGTAGAACCTAGCCCATAAATCTATAACTAGAGGCATATATACACTCAGAGAGTGTGTACTTCCGCCGATCCCCACAACATTCCCATTCAAACATTCTCCCTTTCACACGCCCGATTTTCTATCTCTAATCATTGTTTCCTCTGTTAGCTCATTTTGCATATTAAAAAAGCACTCAGAGACGGGAAGAAGAAGAAGTTTAAGCTACGTCACTGGGTTAACATAGTCCTGAGCTGATATATGAACAATAATACGTCAATGAATATTTTTTTAGCGTTTGTTCTTTCCTACTCCCTGAATAGAGACCCCATTTCATTTAGTATTTTGCTCATTTTGCATATTAAAAAATCACTTAGAGATGCCAAAATTTAATCACTTGTTCCTTTGGCATTTCCAACAACTCCACAAAGTTTCATTCGAATCCGTTCAGTACTTTTTGAGTTATCCTGCTGACAAACAAATAAACAAACCAACAAACGCCACTGAAAACAATACTCCTTCGGCGGAGGTAACAATACCTCCTCGGCGGAGGTAATGATTAACCAAGATATTGATTGTGCAAATCATCTATCAATCCGTGAACCCTGATTTCATCGATGGCTCTCCTTCGAGTTTCCCCTCACGAAGATCAACCGCTTTTGTCCTTCTTTGATATGGTAAATGGAGCAAATGTCCTCAAAGGTTTAAAGCCGATTCTTAATATTAATTCATTATCAAATTCAGGTTCCCCTCAAACATAAATCATCGGCAATTTCCCCCTCTAATACTTCCAATGGTTCTAAAAACGCAGATAATCCTCCCAGTGTGATGCTCAACAGAACCTTAACAGTCACGCCACAATTTATTTTCACTATTTGTACTGGGACTCACATTTTGTCATTGACAAAATTTCCCACCCAAATGAATGCAATACTTACTCGAATACTCACCTTATAACCTTCTGGAACATTAGAAAAGCTTTTGACCATTAACACATCGAAGGGAGGAAATAATGCTCTCAACTCAGCCTTCTTTTCTGCTCATCCCTCAATTTGGGTCGTTATTGAAAAGCTATCCAAATTCCACTCCGAAGCAGAGTTCAAAATCTTACAAATTTACAAATATGTGGAAACCCACAGAGACTCCGAAAAAAAGTGGAGGGTTCGAGAAGAAAAGCTGAAGCGTCTGATAGAAAATTATGACCCTAACGCTAAGATGGACTTTTGCCGGTGCATTGGCTATAATTACTTTTAATTGTAATTTATTCAAATCAAAATAGCGAAAAATTATACAGTTCATTTCCTTATGTAGTCTTAACAAAATAATCTCATAAAAAGAATAAGTTCTAAGTAATGGAAAACTATTCAAAGTAGAGCTCGTACCTCAGATTTAATCTGAAAATAATATACTAAATGAAACCGCAATAATTATTTACATGTTGTAATTGAGTATTTTAATTTCATTTAAGGACATGAGTTATAGTATTTGGCAAAAAAATATATATACGTGCCCCTGCACATAACGTCTTACTGGTTTTATTTACAGGGTGAGGAGTTCAAATTGAGAAAATAAAAACATGCCAGATGTTGGTCTCCACAGAGAATATATTTCTAAAGTCAGCACGGAGGTCACATTTATTGCCG
This sequence comes from Caligus rogercresseyi, assembly GCA_013387185.1. Classification (NCBI taxonomy): domain Eukaryota; kingdom Metazoa; phylum Arthropoda; class Copepoda; order Siphonostomatoida; family Caligidae; genus Caligus; species Caligus rogercresseyi. The sequence continues at coordinate 23,857,644 of CP045891.1, forward strand.
TGCAGCCGTTATATTCTATGAAAATACTATTTTTTGCTTTGAAAACAAATCATTCAATCTTTTTAACACTAATAACCTTGTGACTCTTTAAAAGTTTCCGTATTATGAATGATTTAAACCAGCCTAACATAAAATTTTCTCTATAAATGCGTTTATTGGGGGAATTTAGGACTACTACCCCCCAGACAATCTCCCCCCGGACTAGCACCCCCGACAATTACCCCCGGGCATTTACCTCCCTTCAGGCCCGGCAGCAGGCCCAGGCTTTTTTTTTGGGGGGGGGGGCTACAGCTGTTAGGGGGGGGGAGCACAATTGGCACATTCATAAAAAATCGGGCCCAAGTCACTCAGTGGGAGGGCGGGCCTACATCACTCGGTGGGCGGGCCTGGCCCCCTCATCCCGCCGGGCCTGCCCCCCTTTAAGAGATAAGAAGTATTAGCAACGGTGAGTAAATGGCACGGGAGGTAAATGCCCAGGAGGTGATTTTCGGGGGGTGCTAGTCCGGGGGGAGATTGTCTGGAGGGTAGTAGTCTCGTTACGTTTTTGGGGACCCCTATATTATTACACATTTTGCTATTGAACTCTGTACACTTTTTCACTGCTATAATTTGTTGTTGTATAATATGTTGCGTGGAATTTACAATATATTAATTCCGTGGAAAAAAATAGTGGGCATTCCTGCCTTAAAAGTCGGGAATGCCCACTGCCGGGAATACACCCTTTTTAACTAACAGCTTGGTGGGTATTCCTGTCAGTGTGTATTCACGCCTGTGGTCATTCCAGCAAGTGGGCATTCCCGACGGATACCGATTGATACAATCATATTGTGCCTAGAAAGAAATTTTCGTCTAATCTTAATTCAAGAGAACTCAACCATGTCAAGCTGATCGGAAACAACTAGCATCATCTTATGTTCTTTCCATATCAATGTAACCCATTTTCGGTTAAAGCCTTCATCACAGAGTTTAAGATAGATCCTTCAAATAGACTTGACAAATTATCATGGTTATATATTACTTAAATATGATTATTTTATATATATATATTTTTTTAAATATATAATTCTAAAAAAATTTAATATTTTAGATGTTTTTATTCATATCATTTTATATTCTCTCGTGCTGAAATATGTATAACATTATAGCTTCATTTAATGTAACTATAAAAAAGAATAATATAGATGAATCCTACCCAGCGTTGCCTGAGATCTTCCAGAAATATCCACTAGGATCTAATATTTCCTTGGCACCTCAAACTTATCCATAGAAAAGATGATCAAATTAAAAGTAAGTGTTAAAGAGATACATAGGATACATAGGATCTAATAAACAAATAAACGAAAAAAAAAAAAATATATATATATATATATATATATATATATATATATATATATATATATAAATAAACGGATCAATTTTTCATTATTATATATTTTTTACACTCAAAGATATTCCGTTACAATTCAATATATTCCATATAAAATTTTGTCCAAATCTTACTTGCCATTATCAAAAAATCGTAATAAACTCTTTTTCGCATAAAATAAACATGAAAATGAATTTTCCGGGACAATACAAATAGTCAAAGTCATCCACATAAATTTTGTTCCCAATCTAACTGGGCAATTTTAAGAAATAAAAAACCCGTTTTATATACAATACACATGGCGATAATGGATTTTCCGGAATTGATGATGTTACATTATAAAGATGAATCTTTATAAAAAAGATCGAGTTATTAATTGAAAAAAAATCAAACATTTATCAATTACTACACTTTTGCTAATTATTTGTACAAAAAAGATTAGAAGAGTTGAATTATTTCTCTTTTTATGAAAATATTATATGTAAAAGCTAAAGTGGACTACAGCATTTAGCAAAAAGAGGAAATAAATCCATGTGGTTTTTTGGCAACATAAAAAGTTGACAATGATTTGTGATAATACGGTAAGTTGAGTACATACTGGGGGACACGAAATTATTGGCGCCGTCTTTGACGGCTGTTTTTGGCAGGAAAAAAAGATATAAATATTTGGCTCATGTGGGTTTTAAAAAATCTAAGTTGCCAAATAGCTTTCCAGAATGGCTGAAAGAATGTGAAATTGTAATATGTGATTTAAAAAATTATCGACCCAAAAATAGCCTAAGACCAGTTGTTTAAGTCATCATATCCATAGAAAATTCAAAAAAAAAAGTGAGGACGTTTTTTTAGAAAAGACTTTCCAAAATAAGTGAATACGTTTTTTTAGAAAAGAATCTCCAAAATAAGTGAGGAAGTTTTTTTTTAGAAAACAATTTTAATGAATCCTTTAAAAGTTAGTATAAAATTTATCTCCGAACCCATTATACTATATAAAAAATTGAACGCTGAACGAAGTGATATTTCTTGGCGTTCCGTTCATTGAATGGCGTTCAATTTTGCGTTCCGTTCACAAGCCTGTATATATATACAGGGATTACACGTATAATCCGGACTAACTTTGATCGGTTATGTCGTCTTTGTTTTTGAGATATTGCAACGCACATATGTACGTTACTGCGCTTGCATCTTATCTATCTGCTAAAAAAACAGATTGAAAATCAGTCAGCATTTAGCCATGGAAGAGGAGAAAAGGCATGTGATGTTCGCTTCCTTCCGTGCCGGGAGGAGTCCAAAGGAGGTGATAGAGTTCTTCAACTACCCCAATTCGACCGTCTACGACCAGTGGAAGGCTTGGAACTCTTTCAAGAAGAATGATGCTCATCGCAAAAAGCGTTCTCGGTCCCTGGGGGCCGCCAGGACCGACGAGTTTGTCGCCAAGGTGAAAAGGAAGGTCAACGAGGACGGCAACAAGTCCTACGACAAGTTGGCCGCCGAAATGGGCTGCTCCAAGCAGACCATCGCCAATACCATCAACAAGGACCTGGGCTACAGTTCGTACAAGAAGTCCACAAGTCGAGGGAGACCCAGGCATGGCTGTTGGAGAACATCCCCTACCACTGGAGCCCGGACTTGTGGCCCCCAGCTCCCCTGACTGCAACCCCCTCGACTATTTCTTCTGGGGCATGGTCGAGAACAAGACCAACAAGCACGCTCACAACACTCTCCACTCCCTCAGGGCCGCCATCGTGGAAGAGTTCACCAATATGAAGAAGGACGTCGTCACCAAGGCCTGCGGCCGCTTCAGGCACCGCCTCGAGATGGTCGTCGCCGCTGAGGGGGGCTACATTGAAAAATAAATATTTATATATGTGTGCCTTTCATTTAACTAAAAATTGTTGAAAAATATTGATTAATGAATAAGTTACCAACATTTCAAAATTTGTTTTAATTAGTCCGGATTATACGTATACGCCCTGTATATCAACATTTCAAAATAATCAATCCGAGATCAACTCTCATAAACATGAACATTTATAGTAAACATTAAATAATTATATGCTATGATATTTAATGATATTCCTTTAAATTGGAATAACTTTAATGACGTTACCTAAATCGATATCTCTTCAAGATAAAGAAGGTTGAGAGAGTGGCCTGTTGGCTTTACAAGGACGAAAAGGTAAATTCTATAGAACTTCATCTCGATTTTCAAGACTTAATTAGAGGCAACTCTAGGGAGAATTCCAGAAACTAAGATTAGAGCGATGATTGTAGGGAAATATATTGTCTACACTTGTATATATTTTACTACTTTTAGTGATAGTTTTATTAATAAAGAGCGCTTTATACTGGATTAGGTTCTGGTGAGGTGGACATATTCTTAGACTATTCAAAACACAATGAATGGAACTGATGAAATTTAAATAAGTTTACGCTAAAACATAATATGTTTATACTTATAAATAATATATAGAACGACTAGTCAAATTATAAGAATAATATGAGTTATTCTTGTAATGCTTTAAAAGCAATGATTTTCTTAGAAGAAAAATGTATCAAATGCATTTGATTGCATTGTAAGATAATTTTAGTTGATCTCATGAGACATTGCAAGTGATTACCAACAACAACTTTGTTGAATATATTTTTGAACGCTATGCATTGTTTTACATCTATCATGTTTACTGTGCGTAGGTATTGTGTGTATTTTTCTATATAGAAATGATAGTCTGTACAGTTTGTAGTTGAGTTTGGTGACAAGGATATCGATTAAAGCATAATAAATTGCTCCCTTTAATGCTAACGAACTTCAAATTTTGATGATCAGTCATGTCTTTTTTAAGCGAGCATCGTTATGTTGTTTATTAATTTATTTTTGGATTTCCATTTGTACATATTCATCAATAAAATTGGACATTTCACGAAGTCATAGATTCCCCCACCCCCTTTTATATTGTAATTGAATGTTATCTCTTTCCAAAATTCAAAACGCCACCAGAAGAGCCTTGTAGAAGATCTCCTGGAACTTTTACGCTTGAAATACACCCCAACGAAGGACATTCTAGGACTCTTTTTCCTCTATTGCGATCGGCGGAGAAATGGTTTCGCTACAGGATGGCGACTTCGTCTCTTTTCCTCAATAAATCCAGGGAGAACAAAGATGGAAGAAAGTGCACACTTTGTGGCCGGAGTCAAGAAAATTTGTTCTATAACTGCTCCTTCGTCCACCCTTTGGTGATCCAAGTAAACGAAACGCTATTGTCAGAACTGGGAGTTTATCCGTCCAAAAAGGATTCGCTCATCGTGACATCTTCAAAATATCCGTCGAAATACAAAGTGGAGGCCTGCATTGCAAAAGTGCAGAGAGTGATTTACGCTTGCAGATTGCAAGGTAGACACATCTCTACAGGCATCGTTACCTGCGTTAGGAGAGTTTAATTGTCTGGAATAACATTTTATGATGAATAATATTCGTTTCGGTTTTTTATCTGATTTTAATTCTTTCCATTTTAAATTTAGATAGAAGTGTTTTAATATTTATTTTATGACATAAAAAGAAGCTTGTGATTCCAAATTACGATTTTAGTTTTCACTATTTGACGTTTAAAGTTTTATATCACCCTCATCCTCCCTTACTCACATTTGTTATACCAATGTACATATAAACCCCGTGAAACCAAGTCTATATTACAACTGTACTAAGACTCGTTAATTTAATGTGCATAATGTTATACTAGATAGAAATATAGAATTGCCTACTGGCTACTAAAATAAATAAATTTCAAAACATATTTTCTTTTACTGCGACAAAGTAGTTTCTCTAGTGAGGTTGACAGCAAAACACATCAAAAACGCATTTGGAGAAATACTTTGAGTTGACGAATGGCTCATTCTTACCTCACCAGCACGAAAACGTCAGTTCCAGGTGGAAGGAGTCGTCTGTAAGGTGTTATATAGCCTATACGTAGCACGAACAAAAAAAATGGGGATTCCTTTGGGCCTTGGCAGACTTTTGGACATGACTTTGAACTACAAATGGGATTGTAGAAGGATGGGAATGAAAATTATATTCATAGTGATGGAGTCTCTCCACCTGGAAGTTTTGAACTCTCAGATTCCTCAGCGACCAATCCAACTTCTGCAACGAATGGATCAAGAACCGAATGCCCCCTCATAATATTATTTCTTCTTGTTCTAATGATATATTAATTATATTCCGAATCTTAATTTGCTCGTGACCTATTTTAATTATTTTACATGAGTAAAGAATTTGAATATTGCAGAATGTATAAATAAATAACGAATGATGAAAAAAGAAGCCATACATGCCTTCAGAGGACAAGACATACTCAGAGGAAGGGTATATCTCCGGAACAAGGTCGTGGATCGCCCTTTTTCTAGACTTTACAGTCTTGGATTCTTCTGTGAATAGAACTGCCGCGCCATTCTTTTAAAACGACTTGAATGGGGAGGCATAGAGCTACAAAGCTTTAGTTATACTCCATATGTATCTCCAAGGTGTCTATTATGGAGAACGGGGTCTTGATATGTTCAAAAATCTTATCTATTCTACAAACTTTCTCCACCCATAGAAGTATGTCTACCCTTAAAAGGCTCTTATTTACTGAAAGAAGCTGTACTTGACTAGTCCATGACGAAAACAACATACGATTAATATTATAATGGTTTTATTGTTACTTTGGAACAACTAAATACCTTACCGAAATGGGGGGAAACTGTGTATTTGCAGAGCTGGGATTCGGTAGAAAAATCTACAGCCGGTTCGATATTCGGTCAATCCCGAATACAGATCGATATCGGTATTCTGTAAATTTTATTATATATCGACAGTATCGATCGATATTGGTAGATATATTAGAAAGAGAGAGAAATGTATTTATGTATCTGCTTTTACTTCTTCATATGCATTTAATATTGGACAGTTTATATCAAAGCACAATTACATACATAATTTTTTATAACTTATTAGATATTATTTGAAATTTTTAATACATACTAATCTTAAATAAATTATATATGTACTTGGATTTTGTAGGAAATGGAAGGCTATAGCAATTTTTTTCATTAACTGTCTCTTATGTCCGATATGAACTGGTACTCTAGTATTCAATGCATAGCATAAACTACTATTGAATGTCTATTTATGTGTCTGCTCTATAATACTATAAGTTATAGTTGTTTATTTATTTTGCGAAGTTCAAGTTCGTCACACAAGGGAGTGCTTGGGCAAAGCGACAGTTGAACGATGTCTCTTTGCTGTTGAAGGGAATAAGCTTTCTTTATCTTTATGTCTCTATGTGAATGCTACAAAAGTCATACTTTCAAATATACCGTACCGATTGATAATCAGAACGGTATTCGGTAGTTTATACTGAATATCGTATAATCGGTTCGATACCTGAAATCTACCTTCGGTAGTATCGAATACCGATTTCCATTCGGTAGTCGCAGCTCTGGTATTTTGTGTTTTCAATGACTGCAAAATATTAAAATAATTAATATAAATGTTTCTCAGTATTAAAAAGTGAAAATAAATTCTATTGACTATGTATTTATAATTAAGTTTTGGGAATGGATCGCATAGACGTCGGAACTAGGGGTGCGGGGGGTGCGGCCGCACCCCCTCCCATTCGCCCTCCGCCCCCCCCCCTATCAGCCTCTCTACCCACAGCATTATGCTTAAAAATAAAAATAAAGAATCTGAATGTAAACTGAATTTGTCTGACTTACTACATATATCTCATAATTCACAGATTTAGGCTATGTGACATGCAGCCTGGCATAGGCTACTGTACGGAGCCAGGCTGCATCTGACAGCTCAGTGTGACGTAGGCCAAATAAACAAACAAAGTCTTTTGTTTCGCGGGCATTGTTGTTTTGATATGATCGCGATCATTTTTGTTAGCTTACATGACAATGTGAGTTCAATGAACCAGCTATGTCTCAGAAAAGAATTTCAGATTTTTTTTAAACCGCCTGACCCAGCCAAACGTCCGAGAAAGACACCTGCGCCTGTCCCAGCAACCGGACCGCAGCAGGCAGCCGAAAGACCCGGCGGTCCTCGTCCTCCCTCCCCAGAGCCACCCGGCGCTAGCCAAGAGGTAATATCATTCAAACCACCACAGGATTACAATTTTCCTGCTAAGAAGTTCAGCGGTGAGAACTTCAGTCGTTCCTACAAGGCCGCCTGGTTCAGAGAGTGGCGTTGGCTGGAGTACTTAGCGGTCAGTGATGGCATTGTGCGTGGTTGTGCAGGTCAGCTGTCAAAAGCAAGTTGGTCGGGCCAGACACTGATAGTCTGTTTTTGAAAGATAAAGGCTTTTCGAATTGGAGAAAAGCAACGGAGAAGATCAGAGACCACGAGAAGACTCGCATTCATTTAGATACGATGCAAAGATTGGCTGCATGGAAAACAACGCCAATTAATGCACTACTCTCTGAGGCCGCTGCTAAAGAGCAGAGAACAGCGCGGAAAATGCTGGAGCTCATTTTCAGCTGCGTAAGATTCCTGGGACGCCAGGGACTCCCTCTGAGAGGGGCTGCAAATCGGGATGGGGTGTTATGGCACCTAATGGTGGAAAGGGTACGCACTGATCCTGACCTGGAGAACTGGATGAAAAAAAGAGATAATTGGATGTCTGGCAGCATCCAAAATGAAATTCTGGAGCTGTTTGCGCATGACATTCAGAGAAAAATCGGAGCTAAAGCATCCCAAAGTCCATTTTCTGGCTTAACTGCTGATGGGACCACCGACCTCAGTGGCAAAGAACAGTTTTCATGCAATATACAGTTTGCTGATCACAATCTCGACATTCAGAATTTCTTTCTAGGCTTGTACAACCCCCCGGACACAACAGCAGAGATGCTGTTTTTTGCATAAAAGATGTCCTTGATCGGCTCAATTTACCAATGGAGAAGCTGAAAGGCTACTATTTTAATGGAGCCAGCACAATGTCTGGGAGGTTCACGGGAGTGCAGGCAAGATTAAAGGAAACATGTCCTGACTCCGTGTTTGTTCACTGCGCAAATCACTTTCTGGATTTAGTGTTACAAGAAGTGGCAAAAGATATGAGCCTTGTTGCTGATACACTAAACTTCGTTCGAGAAGTCACTGTTGTTATTAATGATTCAGCAAAGAGAAAAACATTATACCAGTCTCTTTTTGGATGTGGAGAAGTGTGTCCAACTCGGTGGTGCGTCAGAGCTGTGGCACTCTCACGGTTGCTGGCCTGCTATGGAGAGATGCTGCAGACATTCAGGACCCTGGAGAGTGACAGGACTGTCAAGAGGGAGACGCGTGCCAAAGTGGCAGGATTGCTCAAAAAGGGCACCACTACGCGCACAGTCTTTGGTTTGTTTACCTGCGTTACCATGTTTACTCTGTGTGAATCCGTGGCTCGGTCACTGCAAGGCATCAAGGTCACAGCCCTTGGATCAGTGGAAGCTGCGAAACTTCTTTGCCAGCGACTCATCTCACTGCGACAGGATAACACCTTCGCTGACCTTGTGGACAAGACCAAGCAGTACGCAGAGCGCTACAACTTAAAGCCTCCGCATTCAGCGCGCACAAGCAAGCAAGGCCCCAGCGCGTTTTCGCCATACAGCGGAGGAGGAGGAAGGGGAGTTGGGGAACATAGAGAGTAAATAAATAATGATAATGCCAACAGTATTTTTAAATAACACATAGCTTAACTCATCAGCCTGTTATTGTATATGTTGAAATAATGCAACAAATACGCACACATATACAGTCAGATATTATGTATCTATTCATAGATTATGACATAAAAAACGATACAATAGTTCAATAATACTGTACATCCACGTACGCCTATTTGAGAAATGAGCCTGTAATTAATAATACACAAACAACAGTTTGTGTATTTTTCATTTTTATAACAAACCAAATACATGAATTTGAACTTAATGAATGAACTTGAAATTAATTAATTTAAAAAAAAGTTTGACCCAGCTTAAATTAGCAACCCATATGTAAACTATTGGTTGGTTGTTATTTAATTGATGTTATATTTAATATTGCAGAATATCCAAGCCTGTGGAAGAGGGAAATGTTTGAGGCTCTGGACGTGGTACGCTCAGAGGTGGAGCGGCGTTTTGATCAGGAGGGACTCCGCATAGCTGCAGGGCGAGAGCAGGTAGTCCTTGAGGCGGCCCAAGGGAAACGGGTTGATGTGGTTTCCCCGGAACTGAGCCCCTTCTCACGAGAGTAGCTTAGCATTGAGCTGGACATACTGAGGGACGTGTGTAGGGGTCGAGAAGTTTTCACCATTCAGGATGTTGTGTCCATCCTGCACACCTTGCAGCCCCAAACCCGCTCCATGCTGTCGGAGGTGGAGAAGCTCAAAGCTCTGTCTGGCCCTGCCCATATCTGTCGCGGCATCCGAGCGCTCTTTCTCTGCCTTGCGCAGATTGAAAACCTGGCTGCGCAATACCATGAAGCAGGAAAGACTCACGCATTTGGCCATTATGAATGCGCATAGTGACCTTCTTGATGAATGCGATGTTTCGGCCCTGCTTGAAGAAGGTCAACTGAGAGAAGGTCCACTTTTGGAAAAGTGTGAAAGCCCTTTGGAGCGCAAACTGTTATTTCTCTGAATGCTGTTTTTATAGCCTAGTGTTAAGTGTTTTAATAAAGGCTTGATTTATTCATTCATTTATTTCGTTTCATTTTCTTAACAATTAAGATGCTGCATTATAGTTCGTTAATCATTGATACTGTATGTGTGCGTCTCTCCCCGACCCTCTCCCCAAAAAATCCCGCCCCCCCTCTCAGAAAATTGTTCCGACGTCCATGATGGATCGTATTGTTATTTTCTTTATGGGAAGGTCAACTGTGTAAGTATTTATATCGTTATGGGGCCTAAATTTTTGATATTTTAAACTTGATCTTCTTTGACAACCACTAATAATATATATATATATCAGGCTTGTGAGCGTTCAGCTTTTTTTGCGTTCAGGCGTTCAAAAAAAATTAGCGTTATGTTCAGCGTTCGTTCAAGTTTTTGCGTCAGCGTTCCGTTAGCGTTCAGCGTTCAAATATTTTAAAAAAGAATTCCAAAAAAAAGTACTGCGTAGTGATGACGTTTTTTTTTTTTAGAAAAGAATTTCCAAAAAAAGACTGCGTAGTGATGACGTTTTTTTTAGAAAAAGAATTCCAAAAATGTACTGCGTAGTGATGACATTGTTTTTAGAAAATGAATTTCCAAAAAAAGTACTGCGTTAGTATGACGTTTTTTTTTGGAATTTCCAAAAAAAGTAATGCGTA